>CM024760.1:4630969-4965238 GCA_014218235.1 Colocasia esculenta | reverse complement strand
ATCAAGGGGGGGGGGGGAGATCCTCATCAGGGGGGGGGAGTTCGCCGGAGGCGTAGGTGAGGGGAAGGGAGGGGAGGGGGATCACGGAGTGTGGGCGGCTAGGCGCGGGGCTGGTGTGGTTTGGGGGTGTTCTTGAACGGGGCGGGGGGGGGAAGGTTTGGCAGATGCTTCGAGTTTGGAGAGAAAATTAAGTTTGCCCGCGATGCGAAAATTTTGGAGGATGTTTTGAAATTTTTTTATAAGGAAAAATTTTAGATTATGTTTATACCTACTATTTTCTTACGGTAAACATACTCCGTAAGTATATGATTTTTTATATGTTTACAGTACCACATCATAGGGATAGATGTATCTTAAAGTTCATGAACAAAATTCATCTGATATCCCTACGATAGGTACAGTTCGTAAGTATAGATGTGTCTATCCATACGAATAGCTTATGGAATAATAGACCGTAAGGAATTTTCGTAGGCAGAACTAAGATTTCTTGTAGTGTGCAATAGCAGACTGGCGCCCCTCCATACCTCGCGTCGTCCACTTGCAGCAGCAATGTAATGCCAAGGACCACAACGTCTCAATTCGCCGACTGACCCTTTACCCACTCGGGGATCTCACCTGCCCAATGGTCCCACCCTCCACCACCATCTACTCCACAGTGCACCATCGGCCCCTTGCCGACCGCCCCCCTTCACCCACAACCTACATATTTGGTTACGGCAAATGGGATGACAAGAAAGCAAGAAGAGATGGCTGATGTCGTGAGTGTTCGTCTAACTTACAATATGTGAATGAACTAATCATGAAGACTCCGTCATCTTACCCCTATGTCCTATCTATGTCAGTAGACAAAACTGGCGTGTGATGGTTCTGCTATCCTTCTAATGCCCTTCTAGACTTGTGGGTGTACATTGACCTCAACAGAAGAACCTACGCCATGAAGCAACCTACATTTATTTAATCCTCAGATACATGCATGCTGCATTGTGTGCGGAACTATGACAAGGACTTTTCCTCTTGCATGTGGATTTTGTTTTCCTTGCCCACGTCTCCTTCTAGTAATATGGTGATGACCAATTGTTGTGTATTAGATTTTATATATGAATTTGCTTTTGATAAATTTTTTAAATATTTAGACCTATTAAAGTGTTAACATTTCATTAATTATTTTATTTGACTGTAGGAATGGATAGAAGTTGGATACACTTATCAGATAGATCTTTCAAAGATTATATGGATGGAGTGGATCATTTATACAGTTTGTTCTTGATCATATGGGGAATGCTAGAAAAATCGTTGTCCGTGTCGTTTTTGCATGAACCTATTCTTGAGATGACCTAGATGTGGTTGAAAATCACTTACTTAGTAAAGGATTCATGAGTTCATATACTAAGTGGTATATCACGGGGAAGTCATTAACAATGATGATAACAACCATGAAGTAGTGTGAGAAGAGATGCTAGCAGATGGGGTATATGAGCCTACTGAAGTGCATGAGATTTTAGAAGATACATAGAGGTGAATTTGTTGATGTTATTGTCATGAGACAAATGAGGGTCAAGGATATGATATTCCACATGAAAGGAAATAGATAATTTGAAAGATTGTTAAAGATGCACATCGACCACTGTATCCAGGCTGTACAAGGTTTTCATTATTGGCTTTCTTGTAAAATGCTTCATGTGAAAGTAATCAATCGTTGGAGTAATAAATCATTCAATATGCTTCTTGATCTATTGAATGATGCATTTCCAGAGGGTCATTTGATTCCATCATCGTATTATGAGGCTAAAAGGATTTTACGAGACCTTGGATTGGGATATGATTCTATTCACGCATGCAAGAATGTTTGTGTGCTGTTTAGAAAGGAATTAGAAGACAAGAATGAATGCCCTCAATGTAAAGAGTCAAGATGGAAATTGAATGATGAAAAAGGTAAGAAATCTCCTAATAAAGTGCTTCGCCATTTTCCATTAGTCCCAAGACTTCAAAGGTTGTTCATGTCAAGAAAGATAGCTTTTGATATGAGGTGGCACAAGGAAAAGCGTGTAGAAGAGGAGAATATTTGAGGCACCCTGCTGACTCAGAAGCTTGGAAAGATTTTGATAGGCAATATCCATGTTTGCACAGGATCCTCGTAACGTACGACTTGGACTGGCGACAGATGGATTCAATCCTTTTGGTAATATGAACACATGCTTATAGCATGTGGCCTGTCATACTCATGCCATATAACTTGCCTCCATGGAAATGTATGAAAGAACCTTTTTTATGATGTCATATGATTCCTGGGCGTACAGCACCAGGGAGGATATAGATGTGTATTTACAACCATTAATTGATGAGTTAAAGGAATTGTGGGGGAATGGGTTAGAACCTATGATGTGTATCTAATAGGCTTTTCAAATGGCATGCAGCAGTTTTGTGGACTATAAAATGATTTTCCTACATATGGTGATATATCGGGATGGAGCACAAAAGGGTATCTTGCTTGCCCAATTTGTAATCAAGATACATGTTCTAGTTGATTGAGAGGTAAGCTCTGCTACATGGGCATCGACGTTATCTACCTCAAAATCACAGTTGGCGAAGGAGCAAAAAATTTAATGGCAGCCTGAAAGGCGGTATCCCCCAAGGGAGTTTTCTGGTGATGATATTTTAGCACAATTGGACAACCTAAAAGATGTCAAATTTGGAAGGAATGCAAATAAAAAAAGGAAGCGTACACAAGAAGAATGAATTGGACCAAGCGAAGTATTTTCTTTGAGCTACCATATGGAAGAACCTCAAGGTTCCATAACCTTGATGTCATGCACATCGAAAAAAATATATGTGATAATATCCTGGGGACTATATTGAGCATTGAGGGAAAGTCAAAAGATACAGATAAAGCACGTTTGGACCTTGCAGACATGAATATACGCAATGAGTTGCATTTGAGGGCCAGTGGGGATAAAATTTATCAAGCCTCCTGCTTGTTATACTTTATCACATAAAGAGAAATATGGTTTTCTTGAATTCTTCAAGCTGTGAGGTTTCCGAATGGATATGCAGCAAATATATCAAGAAGTGTGAACCTAGAGAAAGGCAAGATATCAGGATTGAAAACTCATGATTGCCATATTTTATTACAACGAATGCTTCCTATTGGAATCCGTGGGTACTTGAATAAAGATGTGCTCAATGCATTAAGTGACTTGGCAAGTTTCTTTCGAGAGTTATGTTCCAAGACTTTGAGAGTGGATGCCTTAGAAGAGTTAGAGAAGAAAATTGTGATAACTCTATGTAAGTTGGAAATGATTTTTCCACTGGCATTCTTTGATGTTATGGTGCATCTAGCAATACATTTGCCACAAGAGGCTAAGCTTGGAGGGCCGTTCAAAATCGATGGATGTATCCTATTGAAAGGAATATCGGTACTCTTAAGAGGGTTGTTCGAAACAAAGCTCGTCCTGAAGGTTCAATTGCAGAAGCATATATTGCAAATGAGTGTTTGACATTTTGCTCTATGTATCTTTCTGGTGTGGAGACAAGGTTTAATCGTCCCGAACGAAACTATGACGAAGAGGATCACATTAATAGAACAATTTTTGTGTTTTCATAAGAGTACGTACTTTTGGCCAAGCAGATTACAAATTTCTTTCACCTGAGGAGTATATTTGGCTCATTGGTATGTTGAATAATTGCGAGGAATTGAGACAATATCTAATGTAAGTTATTTTTTTACAAGCATATATTATCTTACAAATTTCTTTCTTTTGAGAAGTATGTAATCATATCTTTATACATTTTTTTTCCCAGTGAACATGAGGATGAGCTTACAATGGAGAGTCCTGATAACATGAAATGTGACAGAGGCATCACTTTGCTTCATGGTTTAAAGAACGAGTAGGGCATTTATTCATTACATTATTATTTTTTATCTTGGTAATATTTTTTAACTTGTTGCTGTTTGACATTGTATGATAGATCAAACAATTGCGTTCAGACAACTCTCAAGAGATTAGTGATGAGATATACTCACTTGCATTGGGTCCTGACAAGCGTGTGAGAATATATCCAGGATGCATTGTTAATGGCGTCAAATTTCTTACAAAACGACGTGATAGTCGCCAAGTGACTCAAAAATAGTGGGGTTGTGTGGAAGGAGAGCATAATGGCAATACAATTGAATTCTATGGGGTTTGAATGATGTAATTGAGCTGAAATATACAATGAACTGTCGAGCAATTTATTCAAGTGTGAGTGGTTTGATCTCGAATATAAAAAACCTGTGAAAATTGATGAGGATTTTACAAGCATAAATATCACTAAGAGGTGGTATTCAAATGATCCATTGTGCTAGCAGGACAAGGACTCAAGTTTTCTATGTTCTTGACACAAAATTAGAAGGGACTGGCAAGTTGTACAAAAGATGCAACATCGACAACTTTTGATTTAGATATGTTCGATAAATTGATGACCAAATGATTGATGAGAGTGACTTTGTTGGAAATGATGCATATCAACAAGGGAATGCAGAATTGTAGAGATGAAACTCAAGAAATTGGTCCTCTAGTTAGGAATGATGTTGGTCCAGAATTCCTTCCAACTGTGGACATGGAACCTGAATCTGCAGAAATTGAAAATTTATTAATGATGTTGATGTTGAAGAAGTTGAAAATAGTAGTGGTGATGAAAGTGTTCCTATTGAGAGCTCTGATAGTGATTCTGAATGAGGTGTGAAAATTTTCTTACATAGAACATTGTGTGATTTAATAATTTACAATCATGGACTAACACCTATGTTTGAATTCAATATTTGTACAGATGGTCCCTGGTTTGCGTAAACGCCTGCGTACAAGTTGTGCACAAAGTGAGGATGTGGTCCATGTGATGCAGAGTCTCCTACACCTCTTACACCCAAACAATGGGAGTAGTGTGGTGGGATTATATCTAAATTGTAGACTTTTAGCCATTTCTTATTTTAAAGTTAGTCATTTAATACGATTTTTATTTGCAGGTTCCTCTTCTGTCACAAATAGGATACTCGTGGATGTAATAGATCGAGAGACTTAGAGCAATATATCCAAAGACATGGAAAGGTGACCATTAATATACCATCAGAACTGAACCGCCCTGTAGGGGACCATCATTCTTGGTTGACAAGGAAATTGGGATCCTCATTCGTCAACATGCAGACATGAAAGTGGAGAGTTGGAAAGGTATTAGGCCAACAAAAGAAGAGCTTTATTTACGTTTAAAGGTTAAAAGATTGAAAGGTAGTCAATGATATTAATTGTCATTACTTTTAGCTTACAATCAGTTTTTAGTTTTATTTTCTTATCATTTCATAGCCAAAGAAACCATGTATATGATAATCTTTATTTCATAGGAAAAGTTTGAACTTAACTTGGAGGACTCAGCCACCCGGTGTTGTTTGGAGGGTTTATTCTCCTCTCGCTACAAGGATTTTCGCTCCAATGTCACCATCATTATAAATGCTGGTGGTGGGGGGAAAGAGGCAGAGGAAACCTAAAGAGTTCAGCATGGAGGGACGACAAGAAGAGTGGCTATGGTTATGTGATCATTTTGATAAAGAGGCTTTTCAGGTAGGTTGATGTTTAATTTTTCAGAGCATTAAGATTGCAAGCCCTTAATTTGTGTTGTTTATGTACCTGAACACAGAAATTATAATTTGTAATTGAATAGTGTATTCATGATGATATAGAGATGTGGCCCCATTGAGCTCTACAAGGAAGCATACACTTTCATTCCTCTAGGACATGGGCTTCCGAGGAAGCACCAATCAAATTATGTAAGTAAATGTTTTAACTATTTTGATACTTTGACATTGATGCCTAAATTGTATTTCCACCATATGCACATACCCCCAGCTCTCCCCTGCGCTTCTTGTATTTCCACCAGATGACATTGATGACTAAGTGAATGGGATAATTGATCTGTCCATATTGCTAAATAATGTAGAACATAAGCATCAATGCTATAGGGTTTAGGAAATCACAAAAAGGAAACGAAAGGAAGGGAAGCCACCAAAAAACTGTAAAATGTGACATGATTATCTCATAAAGGACTCTTAGCTTGGAATCATTTTGTTGCCATAGTAGTTGGTTTCTTCCAGAGAGATTGGCAAAAATGTTTGTCCCTCCACAGTAACTGATGTCAGTCTAGATTTTGCATGTGATTTTTTACTCCTTTATGGACATCTTTTTTTTTATCTCATAATTGGTCAATTAGTCCTATGGACATTTACCAGATGCCTCTCCTACTCTGATGCTTAGTAAAACTTTTATTCTTTTATTTATCTTGTGACGATGTACACTAGTGGCAATCTCTTTACTCTGACAATTGTACTCTGGTTTACACTTTAGCACCATCACTTATTCGCCTTAAAGAGGGATGTGTGTGCAATCTTTTGGCCAGCAAGGATTATTGGTATCTGATTGAATGGACATGAAAGGGGTGAAAAAAAAACATTCTGAGATTTCTAAGTGCATTGATGATTTTAGGAGGCTAAAATAAAGTAGCTTATCATGGGTGATCAGAAGATACATGGATTTTTAAGGATTGCAACCCTCGCCAGCAGTGGGTGGCTGCTCTGCCTCCCCCAGTTCACCCCGATACCACTGCCACCTGCACCCAGTTGCTCAAGCAGCAGAGAGCGACAGCACCATATGAATTCTCCAAGGTGGAGTTTTTGCGTTCCTCTGATCACCCAGTGGAGTGGAGATGGGTGGCCGCTGGGATTCTTCCTTTTAACTATATCATGTTGGCATTGCTTAAAATGTTGATGCTCTGCTACCAAATTCTTCCCAATTAACAAATATGTGAGATTTGTTGTGTGTATTATAAATGGCTTTCTTTGTAACATTTATAATTCTTTTTATAAATATATTGTTGTTGGAATTTTAAATAAAAATATTATTATTGTTGAAAGAATATCTCATTATGTTTCATGAACGTATGGTGCAAATGCAACAACAATCTACAATGGAGAGTGATACACCTATAGTGAAGATGATATATGTGCTGAGGTGTGGGAGGACTCTGGATATATACGTGGTCGTGGAATGGACCTAAGCCACCACAATGAGATAGAGCTACTTTCTCCAGTCAACCCACAGTTAGAGAGAAACAATTAGAGCAAGAGGTGGGGAGTCTTCGAGATCAACTTGAGGATCAAAAAAGGAAGACGATTTTTTGATGACTTTGATGAATGGAAATAACATTCCACCAACTTCTTCATGGTAAAAATCTATCTTTACATTGTTGACAAAATTAACAAATTTAAAGAACAATTTTATTTAAATATTAAAGTTCTTATTCAACTTCTTTACTTTTCCTTTTTTTCAGAATGATTTGCTTCTCAAGGTGCAACCTGCAACCTCTTTGTAATCATCAACATCCAGATAAACGTGTCTTTATAATTTTGACAGTACTTTTGTATATTTGATCTTCAACACAGCTAATGATTGTTTGATTTTATAATTTTTTGCATAGTGAAAGTTATGATAATTTGACAAGTATGTAGTTTGATGACTGAATGTGATATTTTGATATTTTGTTTGGTGATAGTAATGAATAGACATGATTACAGGTGTTAGTAGGAGCATGTTCTTTACATGTGTTTAAGAATACCCTTGATAGAGGTATCTTCTCTTACAATTTTTAATTTCTACACATCGAAATTTATTGAGCATGAGAGGCCAAATGTCTATTTATACTCTAGCCTATTTACTATCGTTTTTTTGTGGCCAAAGGGAAAAACATTAATATGATTACTATATTTAAATAATGATGAATGTATCTTTGTTTATAAAAATATCGTCATTTTGTTATAAAAATAGTTTCTAAAAATATTGAATTGCGCCCAAACATGATAGTAGTTACTTATACTTAAAAGTAATAAACAAATATTTAGTTATGATTAAATGCTATTAGTATAATTAAAATAATCCAAAAATATTAATAGTGACTAAAAATTTACAATGCAAATAGCGACAAAAAATATCGTAATCATCATAGGAGAAATGGCGAACAAATATTAGTTGTGATTAAATGAGATAATTGTTAATAACATTATAGTGACCAAACATATTTATTTGCAACCAAATGATCGAGTTGCTATTACAATCTTCGATATTAATATGGCGGAAAATAGTGACTAAATATATACTTATTTGCGACAAACAACTAGGTTGCTATTACGCCGATCAATAGCGACTCTCATAGTCGTTGCTAATATGGTGTCAGATAGCGACCAAACATATCTGCGACAAAGTTTACCTTGTCGCTATATATATTGTTTAGGACCAATGCGGATTTGCGACCAATATTAATTATAATTGCGACGATATTTTAGTCGCTATACCATCTATCAAAAGCGACCACATGTTTGAGTCTCTAATAGTACAACGTTTTAGCAACCAACTATAAGAATTGGACGCTAAAGGAATTAGCGACAATGCTATAGCGACCAAGATTTAGTAGCCGAAATTTAGTCGCAAATAGATTTAGCAACCAAACCATAATGTATTGCGACCCTTTGTTGGTCGCTATATACCGTTTTTTTGTAGTGGTTGAGCAGACAAGATTTTCAGAACAAGCAAGGTCTCTTATAATGAAGTGTGTCACAACAGTGACCTACTCCCAACAATAATGGAGAAGCACAGGGTTCCAAAACCCACTAGAGGTATCAGGCAGAGATGCCCTCTCTCCCCAGACATATTATGCTGGAGCAAGATAAAAACAAGGGGAAAATTAAAGGCTTCAAGGTAAACCCCCAGGCACCAACAATTACCCATGTATCATATGCTGATGATATGATCATATTTGGCAAATCTAATGAGCAGGAGCTTATGGCAATAAAAGTTCACTGTTACAATTCATTTTGATTTTGGAGGCACCTCCTGCTGAAGCTACTGCATGGCTGAAATAATGTATGTGTGTGTTCTTGGTTGAAGGGTTCTATGTACTGTTGAATGATGTTGACATGGCATGTAGAACACACAGAGACATGTTGATCAAACATGGACAGCATGGTATTAATTAAGATTTTAGTGGGTGGCATGAGTTCCTCATATGTGATGCTCTAGTATTAAAAAAAAGAAGAGGGGGAAAAAAGACCCATAACCAACTCACACGACACATGCACTAATCATTAATAAAGGGGTTCAAACTTGGATAATATAATATATATAGAGAGAGAGAGAGAGAGATTAAGAGATTAAAAATCTTATCCCACCTTCCATGATGTTTGTGTGGTAGCACTCTCTTGGGTATCTATCTACAGCCCCAACCCCTCCTCCCTTGGAGCTGTACAAAACCAAATAACAAAAACCCACCTCATCAGTCCAAGCTGCCCATCATCATCAGAAGGGAAAAGAATGCCTGCAGGGACCAGAGAAGATCTTCCTTGAGAGGTTGCAGAGGTATTGTGGGGACTTCATACGGTAAAAAAGCAAGTGAACCATAAATACAAGCTACATTCAGCACTAGAAGAATCACCATATGAGAAACTCACTTTAGATGATTAATCCTAAGGCCCTTGGGGACTTTGGCAAGCCATAAGGTGTGAACAATTGTTCCAATCATGCTCAGTGAACACTTCTAATTGAGAATTCTAAACAGGGAAAGCCACTGAGGGAACACCAAACTCCAAGAGTTTCTCCCTACCCAGTTAATACAGACACATAATATACATGTATAAATAACTGAAAATTTGTGTTACATTAGGCCATGGTAACATAATACCACCAATCCAACGAAAAGAGATACTAGACAAAACACTCCTGGTTTTACTAAGAAACCTCTCCTTTTTCTTGACAAGATATATACTAAATACGCTTAAGACATCAATTCATACAGGTAAAACTAACACCAATTTAGCAAAAGACCAATACCAAAATTTCCTCACCTAACTAAAATTGTTGAATGCCATCCAAACATGTCTTGTCGCTCGTTAGTACTTCGTAGTATGCTGTATGAAGTGTCAGACTTTGCTTGGGTTTAAGGAGCTCAACCAATCTGCTTAGGGCAAGAATAAAGAGCAAGAGGATGAGGTGTGGGACAAATCAGATTTCTACCGAGGAGGCGGCGGCTGTGATATGAGCATTATTTTCCGTCATCACTCCCCATGGATCAATCAGGGTTCCCCATTTTTGGCATTTGGCCTGGTGGCTGGCTCATGGTGCCCCCTCCCCCCTCGTTCCCAACTCCTATTCGTCTCCTCTCACATCGCGATCGCACCCTCTCCAAGTTGTTGCCTTTCCGTAGTTACACCCCCCCTGCCCCTTGTGCCCCCCTTTCTTTGTTTCTCCCAGTGTAGGTGTCTCTTAAAGGAGCACGAATTTTCACTGCATCCGCCATTAATTTCGATCTCCAGATGCCCCTCATATCACTAACGTCCTCCAATGGAAACATTGAGTCCGCAACTGCTGTCAGCAACTGGTTGCCTGGGGGGCTCTAGGCAGTGCTCCCCGACGGCGTCAAAGTCAACCTCCTCAAGCTCGTCCTTTCCGGCCACAGCAACGGCGACCATTCGGCCTTCGCCCTAGCATTGAAGTCGTATGCCAAGACCACTATGGACTTCTCTGTGCTAGTGGGGATGGACCCTGTGGCGGAACGCCTCGGCCAAGCCCGTTAAACCAATAACGCACTTGATCCGAGTCCGCCTCCCGCGAACGGGCCGTAGCCTCGCAAGGAAAACCAAACCACAGTCCGTGTAAACATAAAGGAACACACCACATTTCATATATAATTTTTCACAATTTACATAGCCATATTCCATTAAAACTGTAAAGGTGTACAAAAGTCTGGGGCATACCCCGAGGTACAACAAAAAAAAGTAAACAACTATAAAACTACAAGCTACAAGGCTACACTGCTGAAGTACTACTCCGCTGGAGGTACTGACCCTGCTCCGCTACGACGCGGCCCAGAACTGGACGTCGGACGGGAAACGTCCTCCTCGCCCTCACCTGTGGGGGTAGGGGTGAGCCTCTCTAGTCACTGGCTCAGTAGGGAACTCCCCCAAAGCCGAACAAACCACAAACCACAGGTACAAAACAGTAACAGTACCAACAACATATAAAACAGCTAAGCAGGTAAGTAAAGCTGTAAAAGTACTCACCGTCTGTCGACTACGAGAAACAACTGTAGTAACTAAACGGCAAACCCAAACAGGTGTACAAGCCAAAGTAGAGATAGCCAACACGAGCCACGTAAACTGGTTCGCGACACCAGAAACTGACTCGGACAACTAACACAGGTCCACCTCTCAGTCTCGCAGCCACGGACGAAAGGTCCAACTGCCGCTCCACGTAAAAAGGTCAAACAACTGTGGAGACCAACTAAAACACCACAACCTGCAGACCACACGGTCACAGGCCCATGCCTGGCACCTCCAGAGACCCTGGCCTGGCTCGCTAGAGTGAGGCACTGGAAAAGGACTAGCTGGGGTCCAGTACGTCTACTGGTGTCCGTACCCCCAACTACGAGCACGCTACAAGTGACTAAAAACAACCACAACTGTCACTGTCCCACTGTCGTCTTTCCCTCAGCCAGACGTACAACTCTAACACAAGAGTGAGGGTGTCCAGGTCAGACGACACAGACCTCAACGGTACAACACAAGTACCGGGACAAGGCCCCGAGCTAACAGCCTGGCTCACAAAGAACCTGGGGCACCCAACTGGAGAGGTAACCACGGTAGGCGTCGTACTACTCGTCACGTACACAAAACCACGTGCACGTCACACACAACCACGTGAAACCTCATGCAAACCACAAGTAACCACTGGTCCACTATATGTGAACCCAACTGACTCGCGTACACAACGCGCAGTCACCGAAGTAAACACTTACAGCATATCTTGTATGCTAAACACGTAAACCAAGTGCACTCAGTGCACCTCATACGTTAACACCCACGCATTAACGATAAAACACCATAAATAGCCATTTCTGTTCATATAGGGGTAGGCGGCCACATCGATTGCCGCTTACAGGAAGTAGACGACAAGGTCTCTGGCCGTCAACCTCCTGGCTGAAGATCTTGGCGGCACACGATGTTGACGCCAAGTTCCCCGGCCTTAAACCCTGCAGAAACCCTAATCCGGTCCTGCGAGTTTTCCACTCATTCATGTTACAGAAAAACATGTAAATGCTATTCCTCTAGCATGATAGAACCCAATACAACCCAATTATACATGCTTTACACATAAACTACACAAACCACCCATTATCCCGCATGGTGCAACTCTATCCAAACATGGATTATCATGCTGGTTCAAGTAGTTATGATGTGTTTTAATGTTTCTAGGGAGCTACCAGGGTTTGTCCCCTACCTCAGAACGCGTTAGAATCTCCCGCAACTCCCCGGTTTACGCCGAGCCCTCCGCGAGCTCCCACGCGAATTGCACCACGCCGCGACGTTTCCTCGCGCAATTCGGCGACGCCGCGCATACCACGATCGACCAGCCACTCCTCGATACCTGTTAGAACCTCCAAAGACTCGGGGGCAGCAAGCTGGGGCAAGAGGGAGAGAGGGTGAGCTGAGAGAGCTGCCCTCGGGTGAACATATAACATGCTGAACTGACAGGTTGGCGTCAGCCCCTTGTCGCCCACATGCACCGCCAGACTAAACGTCCACAACTACTGCCGCCAAGTTCATGATGTAAACGTCAATGAACCTGGACGCCAACAGTCAACGACCACCCCTTGGCCGCCAACTCAGACAGAACAGCAGCAGGTCCCATTCCAATTCAGGACCTACCCTGCTCTTCACCTGCTCAAGCCACGCAATCACACCATACATTCCACACACCCAACTCACACTGGCCTCAGAACGGCCGCCACAACCACAATGCACATGATCCGCATGGATCCGAAAAGCACGCGACGTTACAGACCCGTCGTCGGCACGAAAGCCCCACAGCCTCATGGTCTATATCTCGCCTAAGATCCTAACCTATGAGCACAGCTATTCTGGGGATCGGAAGCAGGAGGGGAGGAGGAAGAGATCATGTATCTTCACGTGCGGGGATGTCGCCGCCGCGTACGTTGCTGTCGCAAGCCACGTGCTGTCGTCTTCCGGTGTGGGGAAAGCAGACGTCGTCGCCATCTGCAAGCCACGGGCTATCGTCAACTCCTCCCCCCTACAGCTTCCGAGTGCGAACCCTGGCGGCTGACCCTTTTCTCGCGGCGCAGGAGGTAGTTTTCAAAGAAACAGCAAAATGGGAATGGGATAGTATAGGGTTTACGGTTTGGGTGTGGTAAATATAAAATTTATTAATATAATATTTATCAAATATTGTAGGTATAGAGATCTATATACTTACCAGATATTATTGTGTAGGTATTTGTCCCTTAAGTTTTGGCGCCACTAGTAATTTTGAGGGCGGGAGAAGAAAATTTGGGAGACTGGTTTCTTACACCTACTATTAATATTTAATGTTAGTAAAACTATGCTTAACGTAGGTAAATTCATTTTATACCTACAATTAGTCTATGCGTAGGTAAGTGCGGTAGGTAAAACCTATTTTTCTAGTAGTGTCCGGCAGCCGCTTGGGACAACCTTCTTAGCTCCAGAAGGGACTTAATCCTATCACAACAAGCAACCAGTTAGGTTTCTCCACTGGAGGATAACAAAATCATTAGTGACAATATTATAAAGCATGAAGATACATGAGCCTTGATCTAAACTAAATAACCTGCCTGTTATATGTTGTAAGAATCGGAAAACTAATTAAACTTGTAAAAAAAAAAAAGTATCCCTGGCCCCTAATCGTAGTCCAGTCTCCCAATTCTCCTAGACCATCCAACGTTCTACTACGAATTTGAGATCCAACTTCTTTACATATGTTGCATAAATAAAATGTAGTGTATGAGTTTCATAGCATTATATATGTCAATAGTACTTGTTGCACTTCTTTGGTGTGCAGTGGTGATTATTTCATCTCAATTTTGTGTTGATTTAAGTTATTTCGAGATGGATAATTGGACATGCCCTCAAGATATCCGACACACCTGATGGCGTGGACGATGGTTTATGGTTAGCAGCGGGTGGCTGTAGTTGGTTGATGGTGACGATATGCGATCGGAGGACAATCTATGACACGCCCTGGAGACGTTTTCTTTTTTTTTTTTCTGATCGGTAAAGCAGGAGGCAAGCTCCCGTATCATTAAGATAGGTCAGAAGCGATTGCATCGGAGATGGTGGATGACAGATTAAGGGGTTCCACCTATGCCGAAGGGGGAAGTTGAGGCCCACTTGGCAATGATCTGAGCAGCCCTATTACAATTACGGGGAACATAAGACAACAAAATATTATGTTCGAAAGCAAGAGTTAAGAGTTTACTATAGTACCCCCGAAAAATTTATTAATTTAAAATAAAGATAAATTAAAACTTTATCAATTAATAAACTCAAATTAGTTAAAAAAGTACACATCATTATCGCATGCGTAAAAAATTCTATAAAATGTTGTAAAAATAATGGTTATATTTTAATTAATATTCTCTAATGACTCATCAAGAGTTTGGGCATAGAAAAATCATTTGAATCTATTTTAAGAATTTATGCGACTTATTGTCGTAATTAAAGAATAAGTCGAAAAATCTATTATTATATGAGCCAAGTTGGATTATAAATTAAAATAAATATGGGGTAGACTTTAATATATGTGTTGATAACCCATTATGATAATTGGACCAATAGGCAATCCTAGCCCATGAATAAATTTTTAATAAAAAGATAATTAAACCCATTAAGAATATGGTTGTACAATTAAGCTCACATAAGTTATGGGCCGAGAGTATGAACCCAAATGATGAAGGTTAGAATATTGACATAAATAATGGTAAATTGAATTAAAATAAGAAATTTTGAATAAGTGTGATAAATATTTGAATTAGAATAAAGGGTGAATAATAGAATTAAAATAAAGCCCATTAAGTTAAATTAGTAATAGGTTATCTTATGGGCCCAAGCATGGATTGATGGGCCCAAATGAGAAGAGCCCATCTTGAATGGGAATTAATTATGTTAAATTCACATTTAAATTAATATAAATGGAAAAAGTTAAAATAATCATAAATAACTCATAATTATCCTAAAAAGGAGTCATCATCCCATCCTAACCCATTAGTCACAAAATTAGATCTCTCTCCAAACTAATTAGGGGATAAATACTAGAATAGGGAGAGATAAATGTGGGAATTCAGAATTAACATTTAAATAAATTAAAAAGTGTTAAGATAATGACTAAACTAGCTTATAAATATCTCTACAAGAGTCCTAAACCTACCCTAACCCTTTACCCATGAAATTAAACCTCTCCTCTACCCTATTAGATGGATAAATGCAAGAAAATAAGATGATAAATGTGGAAATTCGTAGCTAAGGGAAGAAGGAAGAGACAGAGAGAGAATGGACTCTTACACAACCTAATAGACCTCTAATTCGTGTCTACCAAGTCCCATTTCGTTGCTGGAACTTTGGAGCACGAGGAAAGGAGGCTAAGGACGAGAAGCAAGGAGAAGAAGGAGGCTTGAAGCAAGAGGAACTTGGAAATTTCGTCACCCTAAACCCTAGAAATTTTACAGTGTAAAAAGTTGGCAATCTCTCAAACACAAATCGTGAAACTTTAACCCTAGGTAGCCCACATGATCCTCTTTGAAAGCCCCATGATTTTCTTATTTCGTGACTCCATGAAGAAGTATTAAATGTATCAATCCCTGTCATCATCTTGCTCCTCAGACAGATCATAGATACAAATTCAAAGCTTCCCTATGTCCAATACATATTCTGACGGGGCCATCCTTTCTTTGCATTTTGGATAAGGACGATATCTCCATTGAAGATCCAAGGTGTTCTGTTGCAAGCATCATCAAGTTCTTTTTTCTTGGAGAATCTGACTAAATACTTTGTTTGGGGTAATCCAAGAATTCCCAGCTACCGGAGGGACCCCAAACTTTACCTTTAACCATTCTTTTGAGACCAGCAGGCTTGGGGTCCAAATCCGGCAGAACTTGTTCGACCAACTCATCTGCCATCATGTGCTTTCTTCGAGTTCTGGATTGATGGAGTTGACTCAACTTTTCCAACCATAAATTCGGGCAGAATTTCTTCCTCCTCACTTATTAGTTGATAATCTTCCATATATAGGTGGAGAGAAGGGAAGCCAAAAGATATCGGAGAACACAGATAAGAAGAGGATAGGAAATAGGCGAGGGAATGGAGAAAGGGCAGGGAGTTGAGAGCGAAAGGGGGACCGGGGAGAGGTGATTTGAATGTCGCTAGAGGGAGGAGGATGAGACCAAATTAAGAACGTACGGGTAGTTGGGGGTTACCTTTCATGCTGATGTAGAGACATCACGAGCTCGAGCACCATGATACGAGGAGCCACTCGAAACGAGAAGACCGGCAGCTTCACGTGGCCAGTGACAAGAGCTTCACTTTCCCAAACGAGGAGCAAGACGCAGACATCCGAGAAGCTTCTCCCTGGGACCAGGGAGGGAAAGGTTCTCTACTCGGGGTCAAAAAAATTTTCAAAATTTCCTTGTGTCGTATTCTTAGTGACGTACGTACGTGGATGATTAATAAAAGGAGAAAAATTTAGTACATTTTTGTATTGCAAATATAATTAGACAAGAATTTATGTGACATCACTCATTATATTTTAAGTATAATATGACTAGATAATAATTTATATGACATTTAATAATAGTAAAATCTTCTTAGTTTTAGGCTAGAAGACTCATTATTAATTAGTATGAAATTTAATATGCACTACAAGACAAAAGACATATGTCAGCGGCTAAAGGTCGTTGACAAAAATAAAAAATGCGTTGACAAAAACATATGTCAACGGCTACAGTCCGTAGACAAAGCCGTCGACATTTTTATCGTCGACTTATCATATGTCGACAACAGGCAGGGCCGCTGACAAAAAAATTTTATGTCAACGGCTTGAAGCCGTTGACAAAAAAATTTTATGTCAGCGCCTTAAGGCCGCTGACAAAAAATTGTATGTCAGCGGCCAGTAAACCGCTGACATAAATTTTTTTGTCAGCAGTCTCTTTAGCCGCTGACAAATAATAATTTTATTTTTTGTCAGCGGCTACAAGCCGCTGACAAATGCATCTATAATTTTTTTATATACATTCTTTTAAAAATTCTTATTTTTCTGTTTATATAAAATACCATAGATAGAACAGGTTTCTAGCCCATTCTGGGGAAAAACACCAATATGCCTCTCCGTGGCTGTCTGTGTTGTGACTTGTTGTTGTTCAAGTTCATGTTTTCGGCTTGTCATTTGTTATCTAGTCATACTTGGATAAATTTTCCTATCTATGCTTTTCCATGTACTGCTGAGTCACTATCTATACATGTTTTGCTGCAAGCTGGGACCTGTGGTTAGGATATGCATGAGAATAGCCTGAGAAAACTAGAGACCATTAGGAAAAGAATGTCTGTCAGTGGTACATTTTAACAGATGGTAGTTCAATCTGCTATAGTATTTATTCAAAGCATGCAAGGCAAAAGCCATCAGCCATATACCTAACCTAAGCTCCCAAATCAGGAAGACTTTTAGCCAGATATAAAGGAAACTATTCTATCACAACTTCAAATCTGACAATGTGCAGAATAATAAAAGCAGCACTATAGTAATTGCACGCCCCAAGCTCCAAATTAGGAAGAAGATATTTTACACAAACCACCCCCCTCCACCCAAAAAAAAATAAAAGGGAAAATACATAATCTGACAAAAAAAGAGTTCCCTTTAGATGGCTTGTCTCAGTCATTAAGCACCATAAAAACACATCTCAGAAAATGGTATCCTTGTCTCAGCACCATCAAACACAAGAAACACCTATGGGGAAATGGTATGTTACCGGTACTTAGTAATGGGTAGCTCTGTGAAGTTGTTGAGTAAGAAGTTCTCAGGAGGGAAACATCACTTCACTGTGTACTCTGATGGATGTATTTTTAAAAAGGAAAAAAGGAGACCTACCATGTATGATGTATATGGTATTTCTCCATAGAGAAGATCATGTAAACAGGTAAAACTGCTTTTTTCTCCATAAAATTGTTTGTATATATATTTTTAATATAAATTCTTTTAAAAATTCTGTAGAACACAAAAAATAAGAAGAGCATGAGAGATGGGGAACTCAGGAAAGTAGTAGATACATCTTGAGGACATCATCATTTTCTATGATCAAAGACACACCCACAGGCTAAAAAAGAACTTGCAGAAATATGCCAGGGCATATTGGTTTTAGAGCCCCTCATTATTCAGAATCTTAAATATGAGGGTCATATGGCAGAAACATAAACTCTCACCATGCGAAAAATAATGCTCCGGGGTTTTTCAATGTCCTGAAGTCAGTAAAATAATTGGGGATCTTTGGAGCAAGCTAACAGAATACGAAAAAGCTATAAGTAAACAAAATTTCCAACAAATAAATCTAGTTTTGTTTTTTTTGAAATTCGAAGGCGTAATTGCTTTCCGTTTCACTTGAAATTCAGGTCTATCAGGAAAAGGTCTGAAAGTAACATCCCCAGCCATACAGGAATCTGAGAGAAAGTATAACAAAAGGAATGCTAACCCATAATCCCAATATTGATGTCTTATAATAGGAAAGTAGGAAGGTTGTGGACATCAAAAATGTGTAATGGGCGTTGCACCAAAGGTCCAACGTTCCCAAGCCAAAGCCCATTTGAAATATGCTAAAGGGTCCCCTAAATAGGCCCAAGCAAGGCCCACTCCACCAGGCCCATCTACCCCATACTGGGAGGTCATTTTAGGCCACCCTTTACCTCCCCACTACAGGTACAAAAAGCTGCTGTGGCAGCATGAGCAGGGCGGCTCCCACCTGCTCACTTCACACCCCTTCGCCACCCAAAACGCAGAAGAGGCCAGAAGGACTGTTCTGGAAGGCGGCAGAGCACTTCTTCCCTAGTTGGCTGCTGCCTTCTTCCTTCCAGGGGCTGAACCTGCTGAGGAGAAGAAGAAGCAGAGAGGAAGAGAAGAGGAAGAGGAGGGGAGACTCCTCCCAGCCGGGTCCTCCACCTGCTACATCAAAGGAAGGAAAAGAAACCTGCTGAAGAGAAGAAGAAGGTTGAAGAGAGGAGGAGGAGGGGACTGCTACGGCAGTCCCCATGTTCTTTTTTATGTTGTTTGCTTCTTTGTTCTTTCTCCCCACTCCCCATGTAATCTTCCCACCTCAACAGTGAAGAGGATCGTATTCCATTCCCTGTGTGCATGGCATCAGATATGTTGGAGATGGATGACTAGAAATTGCATTTAAGTGTTTGCTTTTAGTGCCGTGTAATCTGGATTTTTGTACCGAACCAGATTGTTTTCTTTTTTCCCTTTCTCTGCACTCTTGCTGTTAACTCGTTCTTCATGTGTTCCTTTTTGAGGCTTTGCACTTTGTTTGAGTTGGGCTGTGGAAAAGACAACTTAATGTCTTATTCCATCCCAAGAGAACTATAATGTGAGGTTTCTAGGTGTTTAAATGCCATGAGGTATGACAACGGGGAGATCATGTCAAACATCTTTCTTACCTTCCCGGTTTGGTGTTTTTGATGTGTGAGTTATGCTCCGTTTTGCTTATTCTCCTTCTCTTCCATCTGCCTTCTCGTATTCTAAATCAAACGAAGTTGAGTAAGGAAAGGTGGGGGGCTTGCCATTGCCATGCATGGCTCTCCATCCTTCCCCCTCATCTCACCTTCAAGAAAACTCAGAGCCCCTTGTTACTGCCCTTTTTTATCATACCGAGGTTTACAGGTTTTCGGTTTTAGGGAGAATGGGAAGGGCATCTTAACTCCCAAACCCCATCTCCACTTCCGGTGTATTCCTACCACCTTAAAGGACTTTAAAGAGGCATTTTCATCCCCTTTCCTGTAGTGGAGGCATGCTGGAAATGCCCCCCTTTGGACTGTCATATATGCTACCGAATCGCCATTTCATAGACCGTTGAACGTGAAGTGCCGGATCGCCACTGACTGGGACTGATCCTCATTCATATAGTTGTTCCTCATATCCTAAGGGTTCTGTCCCCCAAATTTGAGGCTTAGGCCCTTCACGGATCTTGAGAAAAGCAAGCCCCGGAAATCTGGCCGGATCGCTTTTCGCGCAGCGTTGAACATGAACTGTCGGACTGCCACTAACTGGGCCTGATACGAATTCATTGGTTTGTTCCTTATATCCCAAGGGTTCTGTCCCCCAAATTTGAGGCTCAGACCCTTCACGGATCTTGAGAACGAAGCCCCGGAAGTGCTTGCCGGATCGCTTCTTGTGCGGCGTTGAACATGAAGTGTCAAATCGCCGTTGATTGTGCCAGATCCGAGTTCATGGATTGGTTCCTTATATCCCAAAGGTTCTGTCTCCCCAATTTGAGGCTCAGCCCCTTCACGGATTTCAAGAATCAAGTCCCGAAAATCTCGTCGGATCGCTTTTCCATGCGGCTTTGAACATGAAGTGCCGGATCACCGCTGATTGTGCCAGATCTGAGTCCATGGATTGGTTCCTTATATCCCAAGGGTTTTGTCCCCCAAATTTGAGGCTCAGACCCTTTACAGATCTTGAGAACGAAGCCCCGGAAGTGCTGCCGGATCGCTTTCTGGCGGCGTTGAACATGAAGTGCCGGATCGCCGTTGATTGTGCCAGATCTGAGTCCATGGATTGGTTCCTTATATCCCAAAGGTTCTGTCCCCCAAACTTGAGGCTCAGCCCCTTCACGGATTTCAAGAATCAAGTCCCGGAAATCTTGCCGGATCGCTTTCCCGTGCGGCTTTGAACATGAAGTGCCGGATCTCCATTGATTGTGCCAGATCCGAGTCCATGAATTGGTTCCTTTTATCCCAAGGGTTCTGTCCCCCAAATTGAGGCTCAGACCCTTCACGGATCTTGAGAACCAGCCCTGGATATCTGGCCGGATCGCTTTTCCGCGCAGCGTTGAACATGAACTGTCGGACTGCCACTAACTGGGCCTGATCCGAATTCATTGGTTTTTTCCTTATATCCCAAGGGTTCTGTCCCCCAAATTTGAGGCTCAGACCCTTTACGGATCTTGAGAACGAAGCCCCGGAAGTGCTGCTGGATCGCTTTCTTGTGCGGCGTTGAACATGAAGTGTCGGAACGCCGTTGATTGTGCCAGATCCGAGTCCATGGATTGGTTCCTATATCCCAAAGGTTCTGACCCCCAAATTTGAGGCTCAGCCCCTTCACGGATTTCAAGAATCAAGTCCCAGAAATCTCGTCGGATCGCTTTTCCATGCGGCTTTGAACATGAAGTGTCGGATTGTCGTTGATTGTGCCAGATCCTAGTCCATGGATTGGTTCCTTATATCTCAAGGGTTATGTCCCAAAAATCTGAGGCTCAACTCCTTCACGGATTTCAAGGATCAAACCCCCAAAAGCCTGCCATATCGCTTTGTCGCACGGTTTTGAACATGAGGGGTCGGGTAATCAATACCTAGACCCTATCCGAGCCCATGAGTGGCGTCCATATGTGTTAAAAGTCTTGCTCCCCCGATTGGATGCTATGACGCTTCACGGATTTCAAGAACTATGCGCGAAATGGGCTGCCAAATCACTTAAGCCTAAAAACTGTGATGATACGGCAGGACCGATCCGGCAGGGCCGATCCAGCAGGACCGATCCAGCAGGACCGATCCGACAGGGCTCCCTGCTGATTCATTTGAATAGTATCCCTGCCGTATCACATGAACAGTACCCTTGCCGATTCGCCCTTGCCGTATCGTTTTGGCTGCCGAATCGCTTTGTCTGCCGAATCAAATGAGTTGTGCATGACGATGTTGAGCATTCAAATGACCAAATGACTTCAAATCATGAAAAGAGCAATGACAATCAAAACGTGTCAAATTTCTTGCATTACTCAAATAAAAAAAATTGTGTAATAAAATAAGAGAACAAATAAATGAGCAAGCATGCAAATTGACCTTAAAAGACGAATAGCACACACACACTCAAAAATCTCTTGCAAATTTGACTGCAATCTTGTACTTTTATTTTGTGCCTTTTATCGGATGTCCCGACTTAGGCCATAAGACCTTCTATTCTGGCGATTAATCAAGGGTCTTCTCTTTCTAAAAGAGATGTAATTAACGTCGTGGCGTTCAGGCAACGGCGGGATCTTGGTCCAGGACCCGATACTCACTTTCGTTTGACGAAGTCAAACGGTGCGCACAACAGACCTAAAGCCCTCCGACTCTCGAAGGCAGAACACCTTGATTGTCACCTCGGTGACTGGCACGCCTGCGGTGTGCGAATTGTAGATTCATCTCATGTCATCATTGCTCGCGTAGCATTCGACGAGATTTGGATTCGCAATACGCACGCACCCATGAGAATATGAGACACATGATAAATAAATTTAAAAGATTTATTAAAAAAATCCATTTCCACAAAGGTGCTGAATTTTTATTGTCCCATTTCACATTTTCTTTATTTTACAGTCAGGATTCCTGTTGAAAGGTGGAAATCAATTAGCTTCGTTTTATGATCAGCCAAGAGGAAAACTATCTATCAATTTATGATCAGCCATCTACCATTCACATGTCTACAATATTTATCTATATATTACAGAGATCCATGAGCAAGTAGAGATCTCAGAAAATAGAATACAACACTCATTGACTTTGGCAAGAGAATTAACCAAGCAGAACATAAGGATACTCTTTCAAAGGCTAAAAGAACTTTCAAGGGTAAAATCAAATAAATTCATATATTAATCCCTCACCTCATCAGGGGTAATTGTGTAGATTGATTCTTCAAATTTTCGGGCAAATTGGAACAATCTTTCAAATTGCTGGTACAAAATTATTTAATAGATGAGTACATGCACTGAATTTTAATGTTCTTTCTAAATCCAGGTAACAGCAACAAATACAAAAGTAAGATGCTTACAAAGTATATGATCATATGATATGTCGTGTACATGCTTGTTCATAAACTTCACTTGTCTGATGGTAAAACTTTGCAAGAGTAGGCACTACATTGGCTAGATCATAAAGACTGCAAGAGTATCAATATGATACTTAAAAATCCGTTCAAATAAATGAAGACAATCTTTTAGTCACTAGAGATAAACTTAGAAAAGATAATCAAGAGCCCTGAGATTCTGAATACCTGTTCTGGAAGGCAGCATAGTTTTTTAGGAACACAATATCAGCCAATTTGGGATCAGCTTGTGCGATTTTTTCCAAAGTTATAACAAACATGATGCTAACCGGTTTAGCATGCAGCATTGAGATGGGTAAGAGAAACCTTTATCATAGTTTAGGAGGTAGATACATAATAGCCTATTAGAAATCATTCAACTTATTTCATACAGCTGCATAGAAAAGTTAAATCTTCTTATATATCAAGTGAATATTCCAATTGAAAAATTAAATATTAAATTAAACAACCGGTCTCTTGTCCTCTCTCTGCCCTAACCATCCATTGGTGAGAAATTCTCTGCAGGTTTGGTTTTCTTGGAGTGCTGTAATTAATGTGTATCTCTCTCTCTCTCTCTCTTTCTCTCTTCAACATCATGAGGTGGCTGAGGACAATAAAGATCTCTGTTAAAAACCCCATTAAAAACTGATTATAACATGATATTTTCACAGAAAACAGACTAAGAAACCAATTTTACCTCACGGCAACAGATCATCAAACCAAGTGTATTTGTTGTCACAACTTCCCTGATTAGAATAATCATTTTAGGATGTTGGTTAAAGAAAATAGCAGCCAACATTTAAACATAAAATATAAATTGCAAGCAATAGCTATGAAGCTCACATGAGGTCTTCATCAGAAGTGTCAGCCAATGGTTTGTATACTGTATGCATTTGATCCAGCGTTATTGATCTGTCAAGCATACCAAATGGTACATGTGGAGCATATGTAAGTTTTATAAAGCATAGTTGGTAGTAGATGCAAGGAACAGGAAGTGCCGTCATCCAATTGGAAAATGCAAGGAGCTAGCTGCTGTGCGTCAGTCTATTCCTCCATGTACCTACAGCGGAGCTACTGTGTGTCGGTCTCCAAGCCCTCGAAGACATGTACGACTGCGTGGAGGAGCATCTACGCTTACCACACACACAACAAGCCATCACGAAACACCAGCGAGAGGACTGGGTGGCAGAGGAGCTGGAGAGCTCCGTGAGGCTGCTGGACCTCGCGAGAGAGAGAGAGAGAGAGAGAGAAGAGAGAGAGAGAGAGAGAGAGAGAGAGAGAGAGAGAGAGAGAGAGAGAGAACCGGTTGGACCTCGCCGGAGGAGGAGTCGGCCGGCGCGGGGGGGAGATCGTCGCCGGAGTCGCGAGCTAGGGCGCGGTGGCGATTGCCGCTTGCAAGGGGAGAAGTCGGGCGGGTGGGGGTGGCGCAGTGGAGTGGAAATGCCAGATTTGGGGGAGCGATGGGTAGAAAAGGAATATATGTCAGCAGCTTCTAGCCGCTCACATTACGTTAAATTAAATATTACATAATAAAATATGAATATAAATATATATTACATAATAAAATATGAACATATATATTACATAAAAATAGAAATATAAATATATATTAAATAAAAAATATGTTTATAAATAAATATATTATTTTTATTATTTTATTAATTATTTGTCAACGGCTGGATGAAGTCGCTGACAAATAAAACACTTGTCAACGGCTAGAAGACAGTCGTTGACAAATGCTACATTTTGGGAAAATAACTCACTTTTTTATTTTTATTTTTATGTTATTAATTATTTGTCAACGACATGACAAAGCTGATGACAAAGATAACCTTTGTCAACGGCTTCCAGACAGCCATTGACATATGATTTATATATGTCAACGGCTAAAAGAAGCCGTTGACAAAGGTCATATTTGTCAACAACTATTTAAAGCTGCTGACAAATGTCTGATACATCAACAATTAGTGCTAGCCACTGACATATAGTCGTTGACAAATATTCCTTTTCTTGCAGTGATGGTGTCAATATCCACAGTATGATCTGGACCATGTTCTACCTGTAAGATTTTAAAATCAAAGTGCACAGAAACAAGCGCAAAAAATATTGTTATGCATTGGAAAAGGGACAAAAATGTTCGTGTGCTTATAATATGATATTGGTTCCGTCTTCACTTATCATGCATCTCAATATTTTGAATATATTAGAAGGCCAATACATTACCTTTTCACTGATCAGTACCATCTTAACATATTGAGTTTAAAGGACCAATCTAATTAACTTTAACATGACATCAGAATCTACGGCATGCATGGTCACTTTTATATTAACCTTAGTACCAGAATCCTTAGTATATATACGTGATTCGGGCTGTGAGCCCCATGTTTATAATCCTCATGGTAACTAGTTAATCTGATATCAAGGGCCATTGTTGTATGATTCGGGCCGCACGGCCTCATATAAAGAATAGTCCTAAATGAAAGGGGGCAAAAGTATGGTTGTGCTTATATGTCCATTCCGTTGAAAATAGGATGTAAGATATGCATACAATATGGCATCCAGAATCGATTATAGGCAAATACATAGCAAACCGCACCAGACATGTAAGGGACATCAGTGCAATAGACAATAACAACGAGCAATAGTAAACAACATGGTAAACATGATGTCAAACATGAATATTAACAATAAACGCAATAGCAAAGGCGTCTCGGAGAGGCTACCTTTAGAGAAAATATCGCCCCTACTAGGAGGGTGCGATCAGAACGGTGATGATCCCCTTCCAAGATACAACTATACCAACCCGGGATAGATGAGCGCACTCTCTTCTGTACCGAAAGGAAAGCCAGGAAAACCTAATCCTCTTCTAAGAAACAAAAATGAGAGAGTTGGAGGAGCATGCACCGAACACCGAAATACAGTTCCCAGTATAGGCTTGTTGCAGCAGCAGCACGAAGAAGCCAACCAAGGAAGAAGCAGCGCGTCAGTGAGAGCAAAGTCCTGCGAGAAAGACGAACAACAACGAAGAATCGCATGAGCGTAGCAAAGGGCCAAGAGATAGAGAGGCAGAACGCGAGCGGTTCCTCGTTAGAGTCTGAAAAAATGTAGGGTTAACCAGTGATTAAGAGAATCTTAATTACCCCATTTTGAAGCCCACGCCCACGCTGATTTGTGTTGAAGACGCCAGTACAAAGACCCAGTCAAAACAAATCTCTCTCTCTCCAAGAATAGGCATAAAGATAATAAGAAAACCTAAAAAGGTGCTAAGGCAAGCTAGCTGGACTCACGCCATCACACGCGCACGCCCACCCAGCCCGACAGCGCGCATGTGATATATATGGTCTAACATAACCATACCATTGTCTATAAGACATAGTCTCATGGATCCTTGGAGTTATAAAGTCATTCTTCTCCTTAAAGATTTCTCATGAGAGACTAAAGACCCCACATAAAAGATAAAATTGCACACCTTTTTATGCACTTTTTTTACTTTAGCAAGTCTTGAGTTCCCTTTCTTATATTGCTCCCAATCTCCCTTAACCCAACACATTCATGATAACCTTAAAATTCTGAGTCAAAAAGGGATTAATGAAAGACCCAATTGTAATCACGAGATTGTGCTCCCCTTTTGAAAGAGTGTGAATATGTAAGGGATTAGGAATTGACCGTGATCTCCACCAATGTAGTCACCTTTTGATGTGTAGAGAGGGACGGCTGACTACGTTGGAAAGGAAGAGAAAGATGAAGGCATACCTGATAATGCGACGAGGGTGGCATCGCTATACTCTGATCTGAACGCGACGTAGGCTGGCGCCTTCTTTATCGCGACAGCTTCTATGTCACCTTCGTCTTCTATGGATGGAGACTTGGGTTCTTTGTCTTCCTGCTCCTCAACCGGCCAAGGGGCAAGAGCCCCACGTTGCTTGGACCTTCAAACACCTGCCAAAGTGAATTAAACAAACAAAACACCCATTAGAACTCGTGTGTATGAGATCTATTCAATGAGAAGCATGAAAGCATGAACTATAATGGAGGGAACTCACGAGATTGGGGTTTTTAACCCCTGTGGGTGCTAAGTATGGGTGTGTGTGTCGTGATCTAATGTTAATCTATGAAGAAAACAAGACTATGCATGCATGAATTGAATGAAACAATGCAAGAAAAGGGGGGAATTGTGTAGCCGATGGAAAAATGCCCTGGAGGGCCCTTCTGGGTCGTTTGGAGGAGAAGCACTCTTCGTGGAAGATGAAGCTCTCTTGCTCAGCGATCTAAAGACTCCGGCCTTGCACCAAAAGATGGAGAGACGAGGTACTTATGGGTGATTATTCCCAACTCGAGTCTGAGAGGAATAATGGGAAGGAGTCCGACTATGGCTATGTACGGCTGCGCATGGGCAATTGGGACTTGGAAAGGGACATGTTAGGAAGGTCTCTTCCAAATTTGAAAGGATTTGGACGTGATTTGGACGTTCAAATGAAGCAATATCCATCCATGGCATGTGTCCAAGTTGGCTTCGGAAAGGGTTGCCTGTTTAAGGTCCAGAACGCGACGGCCTTCTTGTCGCCTTCCTGAATGCGACGGCTCGATACATCGCCTTCCTCACATGGAAGGTGACTTAAGTCAATTTTGTGATTTTTTGAAAGTCTTAAAATATGGATTTATGATCGCGACATGGGGCATGTCGTTTTCAAGAATGCAACATATGGCCTGTCTCCTTCTGGACTTTTCTGCGTTTTGGGCCATGCAATGCGTTGTGGAAATGGAAAATTTCCCAATTTAAAAATCTATTTTATCATGTTTCTATTTTTTATGGCTGCGCATTGTAAATTCAAATCTCGTCGGATGCTACACGAGCAATGGTGACGAGAGATGACCCTACAATTGCAGAGCGCGGGCGTGCCAGTCACCGAGGTGACAATAAATGGTCTGCCTCCGAGAGTCGGAGGGCTTTAGGTCTGTTGTGCGCGCCGTTTGACTTCGACAAACGAGAGTGGGTGTCGGGTCCTGGACTAAAATCCCGTCGTTGCCTAAGCGCAACGGCGTTAATTACATCCCTCTAAGAGGGAAAACCCTTGATTGATCGCCAGATTAGAAAGTCTCATGGCCTTAAAGCGGAAACATCCGATAAAGTGCAAAGTGCGTGCTGAAGTGAAGCTGGAATAACAACAAGAAATGGATTTATTAAAAATATTTTTAAAATTATCTTTTAACATATTTTTCTCATGTTCTCATGGATGCGTATTGCTAATCCAAATCCCGTCGAATGCTACGCGAGCGATAATGACGAGAGATGAGTCGGCAATTTGCATAGCGCAGGCGTGCCAGCCACCGAAGTGACAACCAATTGTTCTGCCTCCGATAGTCGAAGGACTTTAGGTCTATTGTGCGCACCGTTTGACTTCGTCAAACGATTGTGAGGATCGGGTCGGGACCAAGATCCCGTCGTTGCCTAAACGCAACGACGTTAATTACATCTCTCCGAGAGAGAAAACCCTTGATTAATCGCCAGATTAGAAAGTCTCATGGCCTTAAAACGGAAACATTCGATAAAGGTGCAAAGAGCGTGTTAAAGTGAAGCTGGAATAGCAACAAGAGCAAAGTCTATTGAAAAGCATTTGATTCTTTGTGATCATTATCATCTTTTGTACAATTGGAGGATTTTATCCGCTTATTCATATGGTATTTATTAATTAATGCCAATTGCTTTCTCTTGGTTCCATTTAGAATATGATAGTTGTAGCTATGCCGGTGAGTCGGCAGGCTGCTGAGTTGGGCAGGTGGATGAGTTGGGCAGATGATTGAGTTGGGCGGGTGGATGAGTTGGGCAGATGACTGAGTTGGGCAGGCCACTGCAACACTGCCGAATCACCTAGCCAACATAGCTTTCGGGGTCTTTTAATCATACAAAGTCTTTTGGTCTCATAAAGATGCGCGAGGAAAATTCGACAGCACCTCCCCTTTTCTCATGACGCAAGAGGAGGGCGCGATACTCGTCCACCATGATGGAGACGGCACCAAAACGAGGTGTTAGCCACACGCGGCGTCACCCGAAAACACACAGTACCAATTCCCGAGGCATGGCTACAAGAGAACCGAAGAGTACCGAGACTGAAAACAAGTGAACTCATAAACCAAGACTTGTCGGCTCATCACGCATGAGGCTTGCCGACTCACCAGTTCAAATCTCTTCACTGATTCAGTGAGTCGAGAGCCTGCTGATTCCTTGCCGACTCACCCGCCAGAAACATAAGACGGTTTAAATTTCGCGGGAAAAATTCGACAGCACCTCCCCCGGACTCATGAGATATGGGGGAGGTCACGGTATCCATCCACCATAATGGAGATGGTACCAAAACAGGGTATTGGCCGTGCACGGCGCTACCCAAATGGCACACGGTACCGGTTCCCGAGGCATGGCTACAAGAGAACCGAAGAGTACCGAGACCGAAAACAGTCCGGTGGACAAGCCAGTGATGTACGAGTCCAGGAACTCGGGCATAGATATCGTATTATCTAACCCGAGGCCTCGCAGAGTCTCGTTTCTATGCGGGTCGGCAAGAAAACTGCTCAGCATGCACGAATTGGCGGTGAGCGGTTCTGCCTGAGTGAGTCGGGAGCCGTCATTTGTGATGGAACGACGCCCAAATCATAGAGGAACATCATGAAACTTTTACAAGAGGGACTGAGATATGTCCCGGTCAAATCCAAACTCTTACCCTGGCGAAATCCTGGGCCGATCGGTTCCAGATCGCGAAAAACACGCGTGCTGCCAGGTGAGTTGGCCAGCAGACCAGGTGAGTTGGCCACGAGCTCTCTCAACGGGACGGCACCCAAATCACGTCGGAATAACATGAAATTTTTATGGGAGGGACTGGCATACATATTGAGCAACCCGGTCTCTTTGGACAGCGAAATGCCGCTCCGATCGGTCGCAGATTGTAAAAGACGTACGTACTGCCCAGGTGAGTTGGCCACGAACCCAGAAACATCTATTTAACACCGGATGGCCGCCCAAATCACATCGAAATGACTCGAAATTTTTATGGGAGGGACTGACATACATATTAAGCCACCCGGCCTCTTCGGACGATGAAATGTCGTGCCGATTGACTTTAAAACACCGAAAACTCACTATCAGGTGAGTCGGCCAGGCTATGAAAATGCAGTTCTCAAAGTCTGGAAATGACTTGAGCACCCAGTGGGGATGGGAAGCTATTAGACATATTGAAAATCCCTTTGTAGGCTTGAACGGGGCATAGGTATCATTTACCTAACCCTTTGTGTTCAGAACCGAGAGAGAGTGATTCGGCGGGGAGCATGCATGCTCGAATTGAATAAAACAGAAAGAAAGCCTTGCTACGCAGTGGGTTTGCAGCACCTCCCATGCATGATGGGGGAGGGCTTTCAGTCCCATTTAGGGGTGCCACAAGGAATGGGCATCGATTTGCTCATCCTTGGGCGCCCTCGAACTCACACCCAGGTGAGTTGGCGGGGTACCTTCAAAGGCTAAGAACAGGGAAAACGCAGCAGAGACAGGGAGTTCTTCTCAAGAAGAAGACTCCAAATCACTAAATAAAAGAAAAGAAGAACATGCTTGGGGAAAGGAGAATGTCACATGCTCAAGCATCAAAATATACCATTAAAGAAAGAAGCATTCACGGTAAGCATCAAATGAAAGAGACACACATTCTCAAACATCTAAAATTCTATTAAAAAGGGGGGAGGCATTGAATGCCCTTCACATCACATATGGGGAATGGGGAGACATGAATCATAAGTAGACTGTGATGGGACAAGAAGTGGGAGGGAAGAAATAAACAAAATAAAAGAACAAGTAAGAGAAGGAGGAGGTGATCTCTCTCTTTGGATCTCTCTTCTCCCTTTAGCCTTCTTGCACACCTTTTGAGGAGGAAACTCCCTCTCTTCAAGGCCCCTTCCCCCTTGCCTTGACAGCTGCCTCTCTTCTTCTCCTCTTCTACTTTTTCTTCTTCTCTTCCTTTCTGCCCAGGAACCAGGAAAACCAACCCAACTCCTCCTTTTCCCCACTGCTTTCTTGCTCCTCACGCAGACCCTCTCTCCCCTTTTCCCAGGTTGCAAAAAGGCCAAGTCTGGAAGCTTTTTTGGAAGGAGACCTTTTTGTAGTGGGGGGTGAGAGGTTCCTTAAAGTGATCCCCAGCATGGGGCACTCTTGGGCCATTAGATAGTGGGCCATAAGTGGGCTCATATCTTGCTCATCTTTGTTTTATCATCATTTTTTTTTATGTCCACCTGCGTTCAACTTCCATGCGCAGCGTGCGGAATTACATCAGACTCCAGACTCAGAGAGCTATGATGAGAGGGATTGGTTTGACCGTGAAGAGTCTTCCAGGGCGATGAACTAACGAGAATGATGTCATGATCGGAGAAAGCCAGCTTGTCGATGATGAGCCAACGTAGGGCGTCAATGATACGACAAGGGATTTTGCTCGACTTATAGGTCAGAAATGGGTGTCTACACCAATCTAATATAAATCTTAATAATTTGAATAGATATTTCGCATTGATCGACACCTAATTACAACCACATAACCCGAAGTAGGGACGAGTGTGAAGGGACATCTTTTGAGTCCAGCCAGTCGTGGTCGTTGTGTTTGGACCGTTCGATGTGACAGAAGACAACTGCAACCCTGTTCGTCCAACAGCAGTGCATATATAAGCATGGACCCAGCACACATGTTACACACGTATGCATGCAATCTTTTAGAAATAGATTTTTTTTTGAAAAGTTAAATCTTTCATTTATATGAAACACAATACATAGTTGAGAGAGGCGTTGACCTCTTCTGAACAAGGGCGGCGCACATCTCTGGACGGAGTTCAGAACAAGAGACCCATAGACTATCAGTCCTTGCACGAAAGAGAAAACCCCCTAACCCATGTGTAAAGATGAGGAAGCTCGACGATTCCAAAGATGATGATGACGTCGATGATCAATGCCAACATTGGTCTTGGGGACCGGCCAGGGGGGGGGGGGAGACGAAAGGGCTCAGCCAAAGGTGCTAAGCATAGACTCACAGAAGGAGCCGAATGTCGTTTTGAGCTGTCGAAAGACATGTCAGTAAGTGTCGACGAGGAAACAATAGGAATAGGCAACCCATGGCCACCATAACCGTCGGAGGGGAGCTCGACATCGACTGGCTGCAAAGAAACCCCAAATCGTAGCTGCGATCACCAACCAAAGGTTTGAGAGGGCATGAAATCGAAGGCACTGTCGAACCAAGGGGACAGGGTAAAATTGACTTCAACCTACGCCAACAACGAGCAAACTTGTACAGCAAGATTAGAAACAGAGCAGGGAAGAAAACACCTAAAGTACTAAACCACTGCCAGAGGGCCACCTCACAGATGATGTTGGGAGACACCACCCGAACAAAGGGGGAAACATGGCTCCTACAAAAGGAGACGAAAACTGGGAAACCCCAGACAAAAGACCCCAGAAGGGGTGGAGATCCTCCGACCATAGTCGGAGATGATGACGGGGGGGAGGGGGGGGGGGGCGAGGGGCTCCACGTTGGCAGAAAACCCCCTCCCCTCCAGACGGGATCGGTGACGGAGACATATAACTACATGGCGAAGACAAGGGGAAAAGGAAAAATGGAGTTTTTTGGGCAATTACTCGCCTCTCTGTAGGAATAGAAAATAAATACCCCTCCGTCAACCTCATTTAACCTTTAAAAAGAAGAAGTTGGTAAAATCACGTCTCAACAAAAGATGATGTGGGAAGGGGGGGATTTCGCCTCGTTATCCGTATCTTTTGCGACGTGGGTGACGAGACGCGCAAAGTTGTTAAAAAAAAAGAAAAATTTTCCACCCGACCGCGTTCTATCTCTCTCTCTCTCCCAAAATTTTTTCAAAATGGTGTTACATCTGTTTTTCCACATGCAAAGCCTTTTGTCTATCTCTCTCCTCCAGTCGATTTTCCAATGTTTAAAAGTCAAGGAGAGAGGTGGATCCTTTGGAAATGAAGAGGGTCTTGTCAAAAAAATTTAATTTCAAAATCTTTTCAAACCTATTTCAAACGCTGCCTAAGTTATAAAAATGAGATTAGAATCTACTTGCTCGTCCTCCGACCTCGTCTCCAAGCCCTCCTTGCATTGCTATTATTGATAACTCAAATGTAGATTCAAAATTAGCAAATTTGCTGCAAAATGCGTAGAGGATCCATCAACATTGGGCTCAAAATCAAAAACCTCTAAACTGGTAATGGTTAACTAGTCTAAAAGGCCATTAGAAGGATAGCGAGAACCATCTCACACTGCCAGTTTTGTCTACTGACAATAGATAGGAGGTAAGAATGACGGAGTCTTCATGATTAGTTAATGTTCACAAGGTTGTAAGTTAGACGAACATTCCGACATCAGTCATCTCTTTCTTGCATTCTTGTCATCTATTTGCGATAACCAAACATGAAGACTGTGGGTGAAGGGGCAGTCGGCAAGGGGCCGATGGTGCACTGTGGAGTGGGATGGTGGTAGAAGGTGGGACCATTGGGCAGGATGAGATCGTCGAGTGGGTAAAGGGTTAGTCGGCGGATTTGAGACGTTGTGGTCCTTGGCATGACATTACCGCTGTTAGTGGACGACACGGGGTTATGGAGGGGCACATCAGTCTGCTTCTACAGTTGGGGCGCAAGTCGGTGGCGTTGGAGGTGGGGCAGGATGAACACATGGTCGGCGGTGTTCTCAACATCAAGGAAGAGATCCTCCACCGTCCGTAAGAAAAAAGCACACAAAGACACAGAGGGACAAAGACTCACTGGAGGAACCTGCAAACACCGACAGGGAGGAGGAACCACTGGTGCAGTGGAGGAGGATCCACCGCAACCACCAACAAAGCCGTTCTGCAACCCCTCAAAAAACCCTCCAGAAATGTCGCGCCGTTGCCGCAAGGCCGACAAGCCAAAGTAGAGGAAGAAAGGCGGGGAGGGGAAAGATTAGGCGCGTAGGGGTTGTTTAATTGTTTTTTTTTCCCTCTTTTGCCCAACGAAGGAAGGGGTCTTTGGGAAATTTTGGCTTCTATTTTAATAAATATTCTTGAGATAAAATTTATTCATAGATATCTATAATATTTATTTTTTGATTAGTAATTGTCTCCCTTGTATGTTGAATATAAGAACATGATCTAATTATTGTGAAATTAAAAAATATAAAACTTCATGAAAATTTTATGACATAAACTTATATATATGCTTTATATAAGTCATTCTCTGGTGAGAGCAGAGTATGATTTTGGAGTTTGATTTTTCCCTAAATCTTGGAAAAACAAATGCTATGATGCGGTAGGGCCTTTTGATACGGCCCCGCCGTAGCATAACACGAATCGTTGTATTTCAATCCAATGGTAGAGCACTACAATATATCCGTGCTCGTTGTTCGGATGCTCGAGTGCTCGGAATACTCTTTACTCGGTGTTCGGTGCTGCTCGGTGAATATAGACAGACCATTGGATTAAAATCTAACAGTCCGCACTGATGATACGATGGAGCCGTATCTAAAGGCCCCGCCGTATCATAGCATTACTTTATATATGTAACATATATGTGTGTGTATGTGCACGCGCACACATATAAATATGTCACCTGACATCATCACCAAGTAACATTTATGTCCAGCCAGTCAGCCACCATAATATCACTATCTCATCTAAATCAAATTCTCGATTTGGGCTGAACGCTTAAGTCACTCATTTTGAAATTAAGTAAATTAGTAGAAAACTAATAAACTTGGATTTTGGAGTCCAATATCTAAACTTTAGTAATGTCGAATTTTAATTTTTAAAATTTTTTATAAAATTTAATTGAATATACATATATTTATTATTCTTTTATTTTACATATCTAATGTAAGATCCTACTAAGTGTTCCACGTTGACGGGAGGACGAGGATCGGGAGGATATCTTAACTTTTTATGTTATAAAAAAATTTTGAGGTTAGGGTTACAAAAATATTTTTTCTTAAAACTAAGGACATATTATTTTTAGAGATATTGTGGATATATGTGAACCACAATCATTCGGATATATATATATATATATATATATATATATATATATATATATATATATATATATGAAGAAGACCTTAACCGCTGAACGTATAATAAACTTGAAAGCAAAGAAAAGGAAGGAAAAACAGATAGTAAAAAAAAAATACTGTACATTCGATACAAGATACAAAACCCAACTTTATAAACTAAGTAGTCTTTTGTAAATAATATACCAAACTTAGAACTTGCGAGTACAACTCAAAAGAATCTTAAAGTGTCTAAAGTATTTTAGATCTCTTAATATCTTGTAGTACAACTCAAAAAAAAAAGACTCAAGAACATTGGATTCATATATAGAATTAATGTTTCATAGTTGCTTTCTAGTTGCCAAAAGGCATGAACACCTATTAATGTTCCATACTTATAATAGAAAAGCATTCATCTAATACTTGCATCCTACATTAAAATATATTCACACATCTTGCAAAAAATATATTCACGCATCTACACATAATATAAAAGTTGAGCCACCGTCCAGACTCGTTGGATTAAATAAAAATGAGTCATCACCTAGGCTCGTTGGATTACATAAAAACGAGCCACCACTCAGACTCGCTGGATTAAATAAAGATGAGCCACCTGCATCCAGGCTCGTTGAATCTTACCTGAACAAAAAATCTCAAAAGATGAAAGCAACTAGCTCCATCTCCGCACGTGTTCCAAACAAAATCTGTCATCATATTTTACAAAAAAAAAATATTAATAAAAAGATGGATAAACCAACACAATTTATTAAATACATAACACAACATTTCAAGTACTAAGAAATCTCCTTCATGCACACATCTAGGAGCATGCAGACAGAGAAGAAAAAATTTTAGGTGCAAAGAGCACCATATGGACGTGGTCTTGCCCTCAATTCTTCCATCCAAATTCTGCTGGGTAAGTATTATATGAAGTGTTGGTTGCACTGATGTGGAAAGGTGAGTTCCATGTAGAGAATATTGTGTGATTAGGAGAAATAATGCTTTAACATTGTAAGGGCTGTATAAGACATATATACATGTAAAGTAGGTAGATCTTTAACATTGTAAGGGCTGTATAGACATATATACTTGTTAGATATACATATGATTATTAATTCTTGGTCCAAAATTAGTTCCCTTATTGGAAACTAAATTCTTGATAGGATTGATTTTTAACAAATTAGTTACATTATCTCCATGTAAAGTAGGCATTCCTTTGGTCAAATTGAGATGATTGTCTCACCTATGTTTTTGAAGTATGGATGCTGAATATTTTATATATTGACAGAAATATCTAGGAGTTCTCACCTTCTAAATGGGTGAAAATTATGAAGGTGATGGTATGTCTATTAAGCTACTAGCATACAGAGGGGCAATATCTTTCGATGGCTCCATCATTTTTTAGAAATGGGATGCATCATTTAAAATAGGCCCAACACATTGATCCTAATTATTTTTTGATCTTAATTACCTCAATGACTATATTATTGGAGCAGGACAGGTTAAAAATTCCCCATCACCGATATAGTTTGGGGAACTCTCCAAAGTGATTAATAATTTGGTGTCTTGTTCAGATGAATATGAGAATAATTTAGCTCCAGACATAAATATATTTATAGCTCTAGCACGTTCTGCAACAGACATAACAATAGGTTGCCTCACTGCAATATTAACCTGCACCATCTCCGAGTACCAAAGTGATTAATTCAGAATTGTTATCTTACACTAGAAAAAGAGAAACTTTATCGATCAGGGAGTTTTGGATGTGGGTTCCTTGAATTATCCTGCATTTAAGCAAGTTGTAGTTTTCTATCTTAAGAGCGAGCTAGTTGTCTCCGAACTGTTAATTCTGGCTTCTTTGGCCAATGTGTATGATGTTATAATATATATTCACATGATCACCCTCATTCAGTCAAGTACGTACTTCCCTCGAAGTAATTTATATAAACCCACCACCACGAATAATTGGGAGGATATAAGTTTAGGAAGTTCGGATAAAAGTTTGCTAACCAATGGATGGTTGTTTGGTGTTATTGTACTCATTGATACAGACACGGAGCAAATATAATAGAGAAAGAATAATCCAAAGAATAATAATTGTGTTGTAGATATTTGCACGTTTTCAGCATTGGGCTGTCAGCTCTCAATGCCCGTGAACCGGTCGATCTTATCAACTTTGGATTACATTTGTACAGATCGCCCCCACCCCCCCCCCCCCCCCCAGCCGGCCACCCCCCACAACCCTGTCAGCCCTGTGAACCCCCCACCCCACCCCACAACCCAATTATGTCTATTAATTTAATTATGTTTGACATTTATTGTATTCAACAAGTGGCTATGAGTATAGTTTATATATTTGAAGTTTATATATATTTATATATTTAATGCTATGAATATAGCCATCAATTAAAAATGTTAGCATTATAATGTATAATTTTTCTATAGTATTCATAATCAACTACATATTAAATAATTATTCTTATTAATCATTTTTATCTTAAAATTATTTTTAAAATTTAAAATTTGAATCTTAAGTTTTGAATATTTATTTGATGAGTAAATTAGAATAGTTACATCCACATATAAATATGTATGTAGACGGCTGTAAATAATCGTCTACATATGTAGTATATGTAGACGGCTACAGTAACCATGCATACCTAGACGGCTAATATTACGCGTCTACATAACTTATGTAGATGCCCTTATAAGGTCGTCTATGCATGATAGATATGTAGACGGCTTGGTGTAGCCATTTACATATCATACTGAAGAGACGTGATTTAAGTGTGCCTCTCAAGAGGTATTGTCCTCATGTTTAGAATTTTATCCTTTAAAAGGGCCCTCTTGTTCGTTCCTACAGACGGCGCCAATAAAGAGACGTGATTTAAGTGTGCCTCCCAAGAGGTATTGTCCCCATGCTTGAGATTTTGTCCTTTAAAAGGACCCTCTTGGGAGAAGATGTGAGACTCTTGCTGATAAGCACACACTTGTTCTCACTATCATTCAATGTGAGACTAAAGAATATCTATACACATATATATGTAGACGGTTATTTACAACCGTCTACATAAGTTATGTAGATGCGTAATCTTAGCCGTCTAGGTATGGTAGATATGTAGATGGCTACATATATAGATGGTTATTTACAGCTGTCTGTATAAGAATTGTAGATGATTATTGATAATCATGTACATATGTGGGATATGTAGACGGTTAAAATAAGTCGTCTACATGTCTATCATATGTAGACGGCTGTAAATAATCGTCTACAAATACTAATTTTTGTAGACGGCTACAATTTACAGCCGTCCACATATCCTGCATTTCTTATAGTGATCAATCTACATATAAATTAAGAAGCGTATAAAATGTTATGCATTGGAAAAGGGATAAAAATGTTCTTGTGCTTAATTAGATGATCATAGTGGTTCCGTCTTCACATATATCATCTTAATATGTTGAATGAGAAGGCCAATATATTACCTTTTCCACTCACCATATCTTAACATATTTAGTTAGAAGGTCCAATCTAATAAACTTAATTTTAACATGATTACATCAGAATCTATATATATATATCTATATGGCATGCATGGTCACTTTAATTAACTTGGTACCAGCTGAATCCTTATTCGGGCTCATGTGCGCCCCATGTTAATTAATTATAATCCTCATGGTAGCTAATCTGATATCAAAGGCCATTGTTGTATGATTCGGGCCGCACGGCCTTATATAAAGAATACTCGTAAATAAAAGGCACATCGATCCTTTGAGTCCAGCCGGCCGTGGTGGTTGTGTTGGAGGGTTTCGATCGATGCGACAGAAGACGACTGCTACCTGTTCAATTCGTCCAGCAGCGGAGCGTTTATAAGCATGGACCCAGCACACATGTTATACATATGCATCCAATCTTTTAGGAATAGGAAATGTATACACCTCATTTAACCTCCTCCAGTGAATTATGTGGCCCTCGATTTAAAGTTGTACGTCCACCATCAAAAATCACATCTGCGCAAATGTCGAGGACCGCTGGTCTTGTTTGAGATGGAGGGAGGTGCCGTCGCAGGTAAGGATTCCCACATTCTGGTCTGTACTGCAGGTCTATATATTGGCATGTGATGTCAGTCGTGGAGGGGCATCAGAGATTCCTCAGACTTGTCCACCCTCTTAATTTCTCTCTGATCAAAACCCTCTGATCAATTCTTTGTGTGCAAGTAGATCGCAGGTACCCTTTGATCCGTTGGGCTGGACTTGTTTCTCGTAAGCCCCTCCACGACTGACATGGCGCCACTGCATATTTTTTTGGGTTCTACCCCAGTGGCAACCTCACTGGGTGGACACACATCCGCCCCGGCCGGTTCGAGACCCGCGGCCCCTCCCACCCTTCCCAAGCCCCTGCCAAAGAAAAGAGCGCCACTGCATGATGCATCCTCGACTCTAGAACTGCCGGCCACCACAGCCACCCCGCCGAGGCGGCCGGGCTCTTACAGCGCGAGCGTGTGGGATTATGGCTACATACAGTCGTTGAGGAATGAATACTGCGTGGTTCGCAGCAATCCACTATATGGCTATATCTATCTATCTATCTATAATATTATATATATATACATACACGTCTGTTGCTGATACTAGCATGGATCTGACGACTTGGGTTTTTCCATGTGTGCAGGAAGATTGTGAGAGAGGGAGGATGGAGAAGCTTAAGCAGGAGGTAAAGGGACTCCTCGAGGATGGAACGGTGGGTCTGGCCGAGCAGCTTGAGCTGGTGGACCTCCTGCAGGGCCTCGGAGTCGGACGCCATTTCGAGAAGGAAGTCGACGGCATCCTGTCGGAGGCGGCGAGGGTGGCAGGCGACCACGGCGAGGTGCTGAAGGACGACCTCTCTTCCACTGCTCTTCTCTTCAGGCTCCTCAGGCAGCATGGGTACCGGATTTCACAAGGTGGGGGACGTGTAAGCTAAGCTAGCTAGCGAGATTCTCTTTTGCGTTTGGCTCTTGATCACACTAACTTGTTTCAGTGTCCAACTCCAACTTCCATATCTCTAAATAAATCATCCATTAATCTTCGACTGGTTCATCATCTCAAGAAAAAAATTAAGAAGGCGGCGACGAAGATTAAAAAAAAAGGAATTTAATTACAAGCGTCCATCTTGTGTTAATTACATATCTACCTTTGAAATCTTCCAGTATATCTTTCAAATCTCGATCTCATCAAATATACCTAACAGTACTTAAAAGAAATTAATCAGCTACATCCCTTTAGTTACTTTGGCTCTTAAGTCGACTCAAAAGATTTTTCTACCAAAAGTACATCTCATTTATAATTAAGAAGTGAGGGATCGATGTTAATAGATAGTGGATGAGAAATTTTACAGCAACCCATAAATATTTTCCGAATCCACCAATGTTGAGCCCTCCACACGTTCATTTTTGTCTTTTCCTTTACTTATTTCGACATCTTTCATGTCACCTTGGCTGTTCTTGGGAACCTGAAAACATCTAACAATAAGGTGGACACATATAATGGACATCACTAGCTAGCCAGTCTCCATCAAATGGCAGAGTAGACACCGAGAGAGGTGAGTGGGTGTGGTCCAGAGTTTGATCTCAGAAGAAAGAGCATTTACAGTGACTAAGTTACTCACCAAAAATAAAAAAATATTTAACATTACTAATTAAATATATGTTTTTGGCATCTCAGACATCTTCACAGGTTTAGAGAAGAGCCGGACGGTCGCTTTGAAGCGTACCTTCACAGTGATATTAGAGTAGCATTGAGCTTGTACGAGGCAACACTCCATGGACACAGAGGGGAGAGCACGTTGGATGCTGCGAGGGCAGCCGCATTGAGGAGGCTGCAGATTGCTACCTCTGCAGAAGACATCGACGCCAACCTTAGAGAGGAGGTGGTGCACGCCCTAGAACTCCCACTAAACAGGAGGATCGGCCGGCTACAGGCTCGATGGCTGCTCGAGATGTCCGCGAGGAAACCAGCTGGCATGGTCCATCCAGCATTGCACGAACTGGCTACGCTAGACTTCAACATGGTTCAAAGTATCCATAGAGGTGACCTCAAGAAGATGTCTAGGTAGGCAACACCATGCATGCTTGTCAGGTTATGATCTGATCAATTCCTCACATATATATATATTATTTTGGTGGCATATGATAACACTTAATGTTTAAATCTAACATTTTTTTATTTATTTTTAAATTTAAAATTTAAAAGAATTTGATATATATATAATATTTGTTAAGAATTCTTTGATAACTAACTTAAACAATATTTGAATTGTGACATGGTTGTTTAACATTACATATTTATTGGATAAATTTTGGGTTCAAAACACAAAACCAACAAATATAATTTTTTTAGAATTGAGTCACCAAAATCAGAATCCGATCACCGCCGACTTTCGGCGAGTCGCTGATCTGAGGACCACCGATGGAGGTGTCGACCGAATCACCGACCTCGAGATGAGAAATTAACGGTCCTATAAAAAAAGTGTTTCTTCTTAATTTAAAAATTTAGTAATTTTTTATATAAGTGATTAATTTAATATTGTTTGAGATAATTTATCAAACAGTTTAAAATCTTAAAAATTAAACATTTAAGATTTTAGATACCCCTTATATATATCAAACAGTGCCTAATCTTCATGCACGCGTGCATGCATGTAATCACAAATTAAAGGGACTACGTAGGGACGTGCTCTTAGGTACATCTCTGTTGCCACTTCGAATTACTTCACTCCCACATCTGGCATAAAAAATATGCCGCAGAGCACAGCTCAACGGGAAGGTCGGGGGTCCGAGCCTCCCTGCCATGAACGGAGCGGTCTCCCTTGCTCTTGGTGGCGGCCTCGTCGCTAAAGGATGGGTTTATCATTTCTTAATGGATGGTCTTTCATGATAAATGGAAGGAATAAAGAGCAACATTATATATGAGAACGTTCAAAGTGCACGAACATCTTTTGTTGTGATGATACGAATCATGACAAAATACTCAAGAAACGTAATACATAAGTAGGTCATGTAAGTGGAAGTCTTTACTCCCAAGATCATGAATGCAACGTTGATGAACGGAGCAAATAATTCCCTTTCATCAATTGGGAACCTTGTTAGCTTACTTGGCAAAAGTACTTCATTAACTTGTCATGATTAATTTGTCATGATGCTGAGACTATGAGAATGTGAAATTTCTCACACCAGTCTTCTTGTCCCTCTTGCAGGTGGTGGACTGATTTGGGTCTAAAAGAGAAGCTAAATTTTGCTAGAGATAGATTAATGGAGAACTACTTCTGTAGCGTTGGAATTGCTTCTGACCCGCACTTCTCCCGGTGTAGAGAGAAGCTCACACAAGTGTGCTGTCTGATATCCACAATTGATGATATTTATGATGAATACGGCACGTATGATGAACTCCATGAGTTACCAACGCCGTGGAGAGGTATATATGCAAAAACCCATTTGAGTTTCTCAATTAGACTGCAGGCTCATCTATCTTTTTTTTTTTTTTTTGGATAGAAGCAGTCCTCAGGAACTTAGAGCTAGGAGAGGTACCCTCCCCAGAGGGGAAGAATGTTCTCACTCCACCAGCATAGAACCTGGGCCGAAAGATTAATAAAATCAACCTGAATACAAGAGCATAAGGGTCAAGACAATCTAATATGACAAAGACCGGTTTTATCTAGAAGTACATGACCTCTACAGGCCGAAGGAAATCTGCTGGAATCCCAGAAAACTGAATTAGCCCGGGTAATGCATCCATGTTCGCCAAGCATCAGCTACTTGATTGGCTCTCGGAAAACATGTCTGATCATATAAGATATTTGTGTATCATAACATTAGCTCCCACCACCATCGATAGGCATTCCACGAAGGGCATATTCCCAACTTGAGAAGACTGCACCAAAACATTCGAATCCGTATACACCACAGAAATGCGCAGCCCAAGATATTCAACCAGACGAAGGCCATCACAGAGAGCCCTTATTCTGCTATCATACTGTTACCATAACCATAATAATGAGCAAAAGTCACCCTAACACAACCAAGCGTATCCCGAACACAGCCACCGCCCCCACTGTAACCAGGATTACCTTTGCTAGCACCGTCCACATTCAAACTCAGATCAGTAATAGGAGGAATCAGCGAAGGCTCATCTATCTTAGAAGCTATTCGTTTGCCGTAATCTATCATAAAATCATCATAAAAATATCGTAAAGCTGTGTATTCCCTATCATAATCATTTTATGGCACTTTCTTTACATTTGAGGTGTCTTAAGTCACTTGATTTCTGATGTATTCCTGATCATAAATAACATAACTTTCTTTGTTGCTTTCCCAATATTCCTCGTGTTATATCCACTTCTCTTTATCTACCAGGTGGGAGGTCACTGCAGCCTACGATCTTCCCCAGTACATGCAGTCCTGCTACTTAGTACTTCTGAACACGGTTGGCCAAACGTGCCACGAGCTACAGAGGGAGAAAGGCTTGGGTGCGCTCCCATTCTTAAAGAAAGCCGTAAGTACTCCTCCCCTTTCTTATGTTCTAAGCTCGCATGTCCCAAACCTATCCAACATTAACATACGTGCCCTTTTTCCCTCTCTCATCTTTACTTGGGTATCACTCCCTGCTCCAGTGGGCAGATCTCTGCAGAGCATTCTTGATGGAAGCTAAATGGTGTTACGAGAAATGCATGCCCACATTCGAGGAATACATGGGCAACGCATGGATGTCAGCATCAGTTCATGTGGTGCTTGCTCATGCTGTTCTCTTCATGGATGTGGACATGACGGAGAAAGATTGGAAACCTACGGCAATACCCACCTGTCATCCGCTTCTCAGCAACAATCTTTCGGCTCCTCAATGACTTGGTAGTGCCATCCTTCCATATACCCTACAATTCTTAATCTTGACAACATCCACTGATCAACTGTGTCCATTAACTCTACCCCATGAGCAAACAGGTCGAGAGAGAAGGGTGGGACACTCCTTCGGCCATAGCATGCTACATGAACGAGAACAGTGCCACGGAGGAAGCAGCTCGAAGGCACATCAAAGGTCTCATCGACGAGACATGGAGCGCTATGAGCCAGGAGATCACGGCGTCTTCCCTGCCGGCAAGGATCACGGCCACAGCGGCGAATGTTGCTCGGTTGGGCCACTGTTTTTATCAGCACGGAGATGGACACAGCAAGCCGGGAAAAGAGTTCGAGTACAGAGTGAGGTCCCTGTTAATGGAGCCCATCATCCCAGCAAAACGCTCCGCAGCAGCTGAACATATTCTTCTGCGGGCAGAGTAATCGATATGTCAAGTCTGCAAGGAATTAACTGTTTCAAGAAGGATAATCCTCGGCAGTAGTACTGTTATACCAACATCTACCCTCAGTTTCTAGAAATAATTGAAATTGCCAAGAACACAGATACTTGCACAAACAGAAATCACACTATTGCAAACTCCTCTTCAAAATGTGCTCGGACGATAGAATCAATGTATATATACCTTGGGCCAACTAGAACAAAACATGGCTAAATAATGTCAATGGGATAGAAAAGGAAAACACCTTTAGTCCAAACGCCCAGAGACTGAGGTGACAGTGACAAACGCAAACAAAAATTGCAAAACTGTGAAACAAGTTCTAAGCACTCTTCTCTGTTTTAGCAGCGGTGGCAGTTCTGCCTGGCCTCGAAGACGACCGGTCCTCCTTGCTGCAATGAGACAACCTCTGCCAAGGGGGTGCATCACGCCGGACGGTGCTGGCATGGCCATATGCTGGTGGTTACCACCACCATGAGGATGTTCCACAATCCACAGGGTTCATTGCAACACCACGAACCTTGGGCCATCAATTTCTCTCCACCCTGAATTTGTGGTATGCATTTCCAGCCTTGATCAGCATGGGCTTCTCTGTCCTACCACCACCAGCAACTTGGGTCAACCTTAATCCTATCAGAATGAAGCAACCAGTTAAGTTTCTCCACTGCAGGACATATTGACAGTGTTATAAAGCCTGAAGAAACATAAGCCTTGATGTAACCTGCTGTTAGTTCTGTGATATAAGAGTCGGATAACTAAAACAGTCAAACAAAAATAGTTTCAATGCGCCATCATAGCCTCATCCCCATTTGAAGAAAGCAAACAAAAAATTCCCATCGTGGAAAAAAGATGGCCGGAAAAGTTCAGGAGATCAAGACTGTTGTCTTGAACTACGATGGGAATAAAGCAAAATCTCATTCCTTTCTGAATACTAAAATAGTGCTTTATTTATAGTAGTCCTCCTATATGAAATAATTCCTAGGGAGAACATGAGAACCGAGCAGAATCCAAAAGCACACACTCAATCAGATCATGGTAGAAATCAAAACATTTTCCTATAAACCTACATAATCCATTCAAAAGAACCAACTCTAGTTGGTTTCAAATAGTTCTAACCAGCTCTTGTTATCAAACAAAATGAGGTCAGTCTTTGGTGTCTCAGAACACTGGTAAAAGCAAATTCTGAGTCGAGGTCAACTAAAAACAAATGATTTTATTTACAATAACATCAAGTGATTTTACAAGTTAGCATTATTGAAAAATCCATCCAAATAAAGCGACACCCATTTAAGTCTACAGGAAAAGAGATAGGCATATGAGCTTATGCAATTACACCAAAGGTAGCAGCTGTCAACTTCAATGAATGGCCATCGAATACATGTAAAATAAGACCAAAATAGCCCTTTTAGGGGTAACACCAAATCAAATCTATACTATAATACTAAAACAGAAGATCCTTGTTTCCCGCCTAAACTGAACCCAGACCACGTGGCAGCCGTTCAAGACTCCTCATGAAGCGGCCTTCCTCCCCTTTCTCTCTCTCTATCTCTCCTCCATCTGTTGCCGTTTCAGTTCCTGGAGAGAAGAACTGAAGGGCCGGCGATCCTTCGCCTTCCCATGTCTGCACCAAAGCTTCGTCGTTTCCCGGTGAAGATATGTTGTGCCCCAATCCTAAACCATCGTCCACTACATCGCCCTCGCCCTCTCCCGCGCAGCCTCTCCCTTTCCCTCGCCCTCCCAGCCTCGCAACCTCACAGCCTCTCCCTGACCCTCGCCCTGGCCCTCTGCAGCCTCGCCCTCGCAGCCTCTGCAGCCTCGCAACCGCGCGGCCTCTCCCTTTCCCTCTGCAGCCTCGCAGCCTTGCCATCGCGCCGTCGACCTCGCAAACTCCACTTCGAAGCATCTGGGAGCGCCGTCGCAGACTCCCCTTCAGTTCCCGGTGACCAAGGTAACGGAAATGTTTTCCCCCTGAAGCATCTGGTCTTATGCATGTTCTGTTGTTTTCTCCCTGACCCTCCTTTTTTTTATTTTTTCATCCCAAGGGTAGCACGACCTCGCGCTGTCGACCTCGCAAACTCCACTTCGAAGCATCTGGGAGTGCCATCACAGACTCCCCTTCAGTTCCAGAGACCACGGTAATGGGAATATTTTCCCCCTGAAGCATCTGGTCTTATGCATGTTCTGTTGTTTTCTCCCTGTCCACACACTGTTTCTGGCTGGGTATTAAGCATTTCTCTACAGACTTTAATGTTCAGAAGTGGGGACATGGTCAATGGGTGTTCAACTAAGAGAAGGTCACATGGGTAGAGCTAGATTAATATATTCAATTGCATAATATTCTGAATCAGTTTCAGATCATCAATTCACAAGATGATGAAAGGTCAGTTTTCTATCAAATGATATAAGAAGAGAGTATTCAATGACAATGGAGTTAGGGTCTGGTCAAGGGCCCTTCCTTCTGAAATCAAGTTCTTCTAGTGGAAAATTGCTATAAGAAGGGTGCTCACTGGTAATAGAGTCAAGGTTTTATTCGAGATAGGTGGAAATGTAGGTCACCTCTTCTGCTCCTGCAGTTAGGGACTGTTAATGCTCACTTCTCTGCAAATCCCTAACATTAAAGGGAAAAGCTTGAAGATGTTTATCATTTAATGGATGGTGGATTGAGGGTGGCATCGTGGAGCTGTGAATTAGGAAGTTTGATCATTCTTTTATTGCAATGCTATGGAATACATGGACTCAGAGAATCTTTAGAAGATTTAAGAAATGATCTTAATTCCTCCTTCGGCATCCTTACAAGGGCTATCAAATTGGGTTGATGATTGGAGAAGGGCAGTGGAGCGGGCTTTTCATCTTTGATGAATTTGTTCTTTGTGAAATGAAATATATCTCCTACACTTCTGTTACATCTTTTCCTTACACCCTTTCAGGCTTCAAATATGCTACCATATCCCTACCAAGTACCATCCTCATTCTCTTCCTCTTATCTTTGCTATTATTTTAACCATTATGATTTCATTTTAGGCATATGGAACCATATGTAATAGGCTTTTGTTTACATAGCTTACATTCCATAGCTTACATTTCATGCATAGATGAAAGGCAATATAAAGTGTAAAAGAAGGTATCAATTGTCCCAAGATACTGGCTTACAGTTGCAGGGAAAGAAACACTAAAATTAATCTGAATGTTCAGAAATTTAATGTGCTTGTTCCTAATATATATATATATATATATATATATATATATATATATATATATATATATAATATATCTATATATATATATAGTCTGTATAGTTTGTATATTGTGGGTTTCATATTTTTTTTGCTCTAATTTAGTCTATGCCTTATCAACTGAAATCTAGACTGCTTTTAGCACCTCCTCAACATATTAATGCAGTACACTATCCTTTCAACATAATGCCTTAGAGAGCATAATACACCCTAGAGAGCATAATGCACAACATGTTCCTTAGATAACCCACGTTTTCTCCTACTTCACTTTTGTTTCTGTGAATTTTCTGAGGGCAATGTCTGCCCGTTCAAAGAGTGATGGGTGGGGAAAGGGAGGGAAAGCTTCTGAATTCTGATACTAATTTGAAGGGATGGGGGCATCGGTACTTTTGCCATGGTTCTGAAAGCATGCCACATGAAACAAAAGGCAGCAATTACAATATTGCAATGACCTGAATAATGATGTATTGATGTGAATATAGCTAGATTCGGGTTCTTGCCCTCTAGAATTTATAAGTTTTGAGTGTTTTTGGAATTTATGTATTTAAGCGATGATTGAGAGGTTAATTTCTAAAGTCCTTTGCTTTTTCAGGTATACAAAGCAGATCAAGGAGTTTAATTTGATGGATTGCTTCTAAAACATTCTCAAGGAGGTACATCTGAAAAATCTTTCTTTTCTATTTGAGTAATGTTGTGCAGTGTACAATGAGATTTGAGAATTCTCAACTTCAAAATCTATTTCTTCTTAGTTTTAATAAGATTGTATCTGCACTTCTCTAGATTTTAATTAGTAATTAGTTTCATGTTATCAGAATTTCTCATACTCTATAGTCTACCCTTTGTCCAAACAAAGAGAACATGAATGTTGGATATGATGAGAAATAGATGGATGAATTTTGATAAAAAGCATGCCCAGAAATTTAAAAAAAAAATCTCATAGCAAGCTGGCTTTTGACTAAATTCCCAGTGATGTGTTATTTGACATTGTTCATACAATTATCTAACAGAGAAACATATATTAAGATATTTTCACTGCACTTTTTTTTTTTTTTGTTATGAGTTTTAAGAATGAACTCCTTGATTTTTTATGTCATGAGTTTTTAAAGGTTAGCTCTGTATAGATTAGGATTATGAGGTCATAGTTTAACATCTCATTCAGAGCAAGTTTTTTATAATTTTTAAAAAAGATGATATAACACCACCTTGCTTGCCCGCGAACATCCGCTCCGCCCTTCGCCTACCACTGTAGCTTTTAGTGAAATCTATATGTGGGCAAAACTAAGCTGCTTTTGTCTATCTCAAAAGGAATTAGATTGTGTAATGTACAAGGAGTCGTTATATACAAGGAATCATATTGAACTTTTGGATTTTGAAACTATATAGAGAGAGATGAAGGATGTTGTTTCAGTGGTACAAGGTTTTATTATTCTTTTCCTTAGGAGGAGGGATAGTCAAAAAAATTGATGTCATTATTTGTTTTTTGACTATTCATTATGGTTGTGTTTTAATTATTTCTGTTCTCTTTGTTTATATTGTTCCAATGGAATGTAGAATGTGTTATGGTGTCATGAACTGAAGATATTGTTCCGGCAGCCCCCTCGCCCTAAGGAGAAGTCCAGAAGGGTGCGTAGACTAGACCCATGGAGGCCAAAACTTTGAAAAACCAAAAAAAAATCCCACTTTTACTCTGTTTATCATGTTCTTCTCTCTGCCCTCTCGCCCCTACTCCTGCATGCTTTTTCCTCTGAAATTTCTACAAGGAAGAAAACTTCGCAGGAACAACCACAGAACTCCTCTGATTCCTATCTCTTTTCCATCTCTCAAGTTCAGAATGCTAGATTTCTTGCATCCTGTTTCCAACGAGGCAATAACTAAATGGTTCTTTATTAGGCACAGAATCTAAATGGTTCTCTGATCCCTCTCTGGATCAACCTCAGGCTCAGCAGCTTCTTCCTTCTTCTCTTTGTGGTGTCTGCACGTAAACGAAAGCTTCTTTATAATTAACAGGGTGAGAGAGTTGGATAAACAATTTATGCAAAACAGTGATGTCATAGTATCAACCTCTCTCTCTCTCTCTCTCTATCTCTCTCTCTCTCTCTCTCTCTCAAAACAGTGATGCTCATGTGGATTCCAATCTCATAACTCCAAATCAAAGAGGAGGATTTCCCATGGCTGAGACAACTGGTGATTCAAACTCGATCTTAAAATAGTGAGTTTAATAGGCTTTGCAAAAAAGGAAAGGAATGGTGTTATCAACATATTCTCCTTGGCATCTTCACCAAACCCAACGATTAGTAAGGATTATAAAAGATATTCCCTTCTCTTCACTGTGAATCCCAATTCACCCTGACCAATCACAAGGTTTGGGAACTGATCACCAAAATTTCAAATTTCTGGTGCTTTCTTTAGTGTTAATTCAAGGCACACTCCCTTGCTGCTCTACAAGTATGAGGGGTTTAACTACAACAACATGAACAATTGGTGTCAAGTTTGGATGGCATCCATGAGGGGTAACAGGGAAACCCATTGTTGAGATGTATTAGCAAATATGTGACAGTTGCAGTTCAAGATCTAATTGGTTAGGCGCAACCACTGCAAACAGCAAATAGATTAGATGATAACAATGATTAACATTTACTGTAATGGTCAGTTCCCAATTACTTTCATTAAGGAAAAGAATATTGATGAAAAGAAAATGCTTTCTTGAATGTGCAGTAATAATTCTTTACAGAATATGCAACTGAACAGGTAAAAAATACCACACAAGTTACTATTTATACAAAAATCAATTGGATGGTACTTTACCTTGAGGACATTGTTGTGAACATCAGCACAACATTTTCAATTTGAGCTCAGCCTGCAAAACAAACCAGTGGTTTCTTTAATTTGGTAGAAAAAAAATGGACAGGGTAAAAAATTGAATAGACACATTTAGGATCAAGAAGTGTAGCACAATAGCATTGGTTAGTAATCCTGCCAAAAACTTCCATAGATGGTGTACTTTCATAATTATGTGAAGAAACAATAAGGTTGAACTTTTCTGGCTTTTTCCCTGCTATGAAATTTTCAAATTCTGGAGCAACCTACAATACATGAAAAGTTAACTTTCAAAAGAAAAGAGCAAAACAATTGACTCCATATTCATATTTGCCAAATATGAAAGAAGTGTTCTAAAAATTGGAAACAATTCCCAAGTGATAAGTTATATAGATATTTATTTAATGTTCAAGACCCTAGGCACTGCTAATTAGAGGTAGAAAATCTACCAAATCACTCAAAACTGCATAGGACAGACAAAATATGAAGCAGTACAGAAAAACAGTGCAAAGTACACTGCTAAATTTAAGAAATACAAACACATGATGATCAGACTCTTCCCCATCCCCTGCACTCCTCGGCTGTGACCAAGCAGAGGAGCATAGGTAATTTGTTCAATACGTACTTAAGAAATGTCTGGAGCATAAAAAGTGGCCTCCGACTGTCAAGGAGGATTTTCAGACAATAAAAACTCAATAAGACAGAGTCAGATGTTTCACTGAACCGTCTAAAATACTCGATTTCTGAAAACTTCATAGCAAAGTGATTCATTAAGTGTTATCAGACAGACACTTTATATTTATTAAGTGTTATCAGACAGACAGCTGCGTATAAGCAACATCATGATGCAGAAAATTCTAGATTGTATATGTTGTATGCCAATGGAAAGGGGGAGATTGGCTACTATTCCACTGTGCACTAAACCTAAATATCTTGATTTCTTTTTTTGTTCTTAAAAACTTCATTGTAATATAATAAAATATACTGAGCATTGGTTACTAGAGCTTTAGTTTTTGGTTTTGGGTTTTTTTTTTGGGATATCATAAGCAGTTATTAGCAAAATTAGAATTCATTTAAATGTGCTAACATTTAATGAATTTCATATATGTGATATATGTTTTCTAACCATGTTTTTCATTGTCCCTTTGTGCAGGGAAAGGAGCCTACTACTCAGCTTCTGTCCACTATCTCACTGCCTCAACAGGTATTTTTTTTCCTTAATTTATATATACCAAAGTTTGAAATTTCATCTTCTAAAAATCATTTCTACGGCTTCTGGATTGTATAAGCTCTGTGTGAACATATTAAGATTACGTTTGTGTTGGTTGTTCCTAAATCCAGTGAGTTTGGTTGATAAGAGCTATCTATATAGTTTGTTTAGTTTTCGTTGCTATTGCTTTCAACCAAGTAATTAATAGAATTATAATATTATCAATGTTCTAATTGGGTGTTGTAGAAGCAGCTGAATAAGGCCCTCCTTGCACACCAAAGTTTAAGAGGTCTCAAGTTTGAAACCAAGCGGTCAGTTTTAAAGGAATCTAAAGTAAGGTTGTATAAATAGGTTAGTGTAGGTAGTTCCCAACCCAAAAGGGCAAAAAAAGTGGCTCACACTTTATTTGGTTTTTTAACTACATGTTGGTGGATGAAATTTGCCATCATTTTGTCCCTGGGTTCATTGTAATGTGTGTCTCCGTGTGTTTTTGAGTGGAAGGTTTATTGGGTTTGTTTATTTTAAAACACTCAGGGATGACTAGAAAATTTTCTGAACTTCTTATAATCGGCAGAACTAAAAATCCTCAACTGAGATGCTACAGTGGCCAATGTCTCCCTATAATATAGTTCATCAGTCATTAAGCTAGGTTTATGAACTAAAGAAGTAGAAATATATATATATATAAAATATATTAATTGTTACTAGTTCCCTTTCTCATTTAGTAGAACACATCATTGTGAGTAAGATGGAGCAAATATCTATCTTTGTTGTTTATGTTGTATAGAATTTTCAGTGCATGCCAATAATGGGGCATTTAGATTTATGCATAACTTTGATGTTCCATTCATCCATTAAATAAGTTTGGTACATCACTGAACTTATAAGACCAGTTTGTAAGACAAAGATAGGAAAAAAAAGTAGTTGGCAGAGAAAACAATATGTTGCCGCCACCTTCAGAACCCCACCTCTTCTATAGCCACTGTCGATGCTAAGTCAGAACAACTGCCTACACCTTTGCCTCCGCCTTTACCTCCTCTATGATCTCCACCAGCACCATTGCCAATGCCTCCACCTCCTCAAGAACCACCACCAACTCACACAGGTGTGAATTTACAAAGATTAGAACAGAAAAAAGGAAAAAAATTGCAAGCTTGGGATATCTTGAATCTTATGGATGTGACACAGGTGCCTCACCAGCCCTCACTAAGACAAATTGTCTAGAGTTGATTTTTTGGGGGTAAATTGCTTAAGGTGGTGTTGTGTTGTTCTCTTGGTACTTTGTTCATCATCTTATTTCAGGCATTAATGATTCCTTTTATTTCCTTATTGTTGTGCTATGTCATTCTGATTTTATTAGTGATTTCAACACAAGTTTAAACTGTAGAGGCTTCAATTGGTGACAGAAAGCTAGGAATATGATAACACTTTTGCAATTGGCAATTTCTAAATCTGATTTGCTACTAATTTTTGAATATAATAGTCAACTACAAGAAGGCAATACTACACCAAGTATGATACCTCATGTTTACGATGTGTTTTCTTAAACCAATAAGCCTTATGACATACTTTTTGTTATGAATAAATTCTTTACAACAGCTAATTTTCTTCTTCTTAACCAGCAGCAAAATTATGAATAAACATAGTGAAACACCCCATATTATCTTAATATCAGGTCTGCAAATCCAAAAAGTGTAAAAATTGAGTCCTTTGGCAAGCTGGAAAAAAGAGGTCAAGTTACCAATAGGATTGACATTCCCCCAGTACTCTTCCTTCTGCGGGTGCTCAAGAGGATCGCCATATACCTCTGAGGTTGATGTGAGCAAAATCCTGTTATTAAAAGAATCATAAAAAATTTCATAAGCAAGTTGCACAAGAATAAAAATTGCATAACATGAATGATAAGTATTTCACCTTGCTCCAACCCTTTTTGCAAGACCCAACATGTTCAATGTACCAATCACATTTGTCTTTATGGTCTGTCAACACAGTGAGCAAACAATCGGGTTTAGCCAGAAAAAGGAAAGATGTAACAACAGAAAGCATAGTATTGAGATGGAAAAAACAGAAAGGACCTTAAACCATGCAATTTCAAACATGTAAATGAGCTATAGCTGAATAATGTATTTAATGGAGCTAGGGAAGTAGATTACATTATTGGTTTTAGAGATCATTCAACTGAAGGTTCTTTAGATAGTAATGAACCCATAGGCAGCATACCATAATAAAGTGATGAGTAATGGAGACCAAATTTTGAAGTGAAAACAAATAGAGATTATTAAAGAAAGACAAAGGTATTAATTATAAGAAGTGAGTTACAAGAAAATTTCAAGCTTTACCAGGCAAAAGGATACTTGATGACTGGAGGGTGAGAAAACATGGTGAAAAGGTATGTGTACGTAATAGTTAAGAAATTCATACAGAGATAATAGGAAGGTCTGCACCTTTACAGAATTATATTTGTAGAAAATTGGAGATGCAGGGCAAGCCAGATGATATATCTGATCGACTTCTACAAGTAATGTCTCTGTGACATGTCATGCCCTGCTAATTTAGCAGTGGAATAAATCAGGGAGGCATGAACAACGAGTATGGTAATGAAAATTGCGCATACCTTTGCAAATATCAGAGCAACTAATGAACAATAATTGTAATAAAACTCATCATTTTATTGATAATTCATCTAATCTATTACAACCACTAATTCAGAGCCAAAACATAGGACTCAATGACATTATTACATTAGATAAGAAATCTAAAGCAAATATCTAACTAGACTCTAAGGTACTAAGGACATTCCATCGCTATGACTTCAGGACGCTCATCACTCCAGTCCAATCCCGTTGTTGTGTGTAAGGTTGTCACTTGACTTACCTGAAAAACACAATAACAAATAACGAAAGGTGAGCGATAACGCTCAGTAGGACTTAATATCTCGTGTAAACAAGCATGCTTTAAGTGATTAATGTCTTGTAATGCAGGTTAACTAGAGAGAACGATCAAGTATAGTCAAGAGAGTAATAGTACAAGATAACAAGTGAACGATAATACATTCCTCAAGAGTATTGCAAATTTAGGATGACAACATAACGAGATAGCGTATAACAAGATAGTGTATAACAAGATAGCGTGTATCAAAATGACATGTAATAGGATAGCTTGTATCAAGGTGGCGTGTAACGAGATAGCTTGTATATCAAGATAGTGTGTAACGAGATTGCATGTAAAGAGATAGCGTGTATGGTTGCACCACGGTGCACTAGTCGAGTACGACAATAGTCACTTTGGGACAGTAGCCGTTTAACGATATTACATTACGCCTGAACTCCTCAGACTAATGTTATAACAGTCAGTGCTAGCACACTAATAGCAGAGAACTGGTACAATATGTCTGAACTCCTCAGACTAATAGTAAAACAATTAGATGTCTAGCCAATGTCGAGATAGTCAGAACCGGTGCAATGCAGAACACCGTCATAGCCCCTGCAGGTATTTTCGGGTGGCTCTCTGCCCCCAGGACTAGATTGGAGCCCCTCGGACACTCTCCGTGTCCTGCACACTATGCATTCAAGTCAGTAGGGTCACCGGACCCATATTATGGCGCTAGACAGTCATGTATAGTACAAGCAATGGGAGCCGCAACAGCTCAAGAGTCTCAAGAGAGTACTAGATGAATAGACGAGATAGTAGAGTGAACGTGAATAGATGAGAGTACTTGAAGTCTACCTAGGTTAAATACAACGAAACCATAGGGCTTTTGAAGAGGTACATGAAGTCTACCTAGGGTAATTATTTCATAATTTTAGCTTGAGAGATTGCCTACCTTTCGTTGCAAGAATGAAAATCTAGAGTTTTTGATGAAGAACGAGATGAAATCCCTCCTTTCCAAGCTCCTCCTTCTTGCTCCTTCGTTCTCTAGCCTTCTCCTTCATCTCCAAAAGTCTTAGCACGAAATTGTGGGGTGCTAGGGTCAAATGGGGGGTGTTTTTATGGCTTGTAGAGTTCTAAATCACCTAAAACTCTTTCCTCCTCCTTTAATTACGAATTTCCATAATTATCACATATTTTTCTTGCTCTATCTATCTAATTGGGTAAGGGAGAGCCTAATTTCGTGGCCAATGGTTTATGATATGATTAGGACTCTTATTAAGATATATATATGAGTCATATTAGTACTTTAATGACCCCTTTTTAATTAAGAGATAATATAATTACGAATTTCCCTATTTAATTTGGGTCTCTTATATTTAACCCAATTGTCTCACATCTAAATCCCAATTTTAGATTAGGATAGAGTCCTATTGAGTTAGATTAGGGTTAGGACTCTTTTTAAGATGATTAAGAGTTAAAATACTCATTATCTTAACCATTTTCTATTTATTAATATTTTAGGTACAAATTTAGCTTAATTATCTCCCATCTCATGATGGGCTCTTCTTATTTGGGCCCAACAATCTATGTTAGGTTCATTAGTAAAACTCATTACTAATTTAACTTAATGGGTATTAATTTAATTCCAATTATTCACCCTTTATCCTTATGTAATCTATTTATCACACTTATTCAAGTAATTTCATATTTTTAAATTAAAAAATATAATTCATGTCAATATTTCTAATATTCATCATTTGGGCAATTACTCTTGGCCCAATAACTCATGTGAGCTTAATTGTACAACCCATGTACTTACTTTACTTAATGAGTTTTTATTTATCCTTTTCATTAAATTATTTATTCATGGGCCAAGATTGTCCATTAGTCCAAATATCATAATGGGCTATCATCCCATATTATTTAAAGTCTACCCACATGTTTATTTTTATTTATAATCCACTTTGGGTCAGAAAATAATGGGTTCTTCGACTTATTCCTTAATTATGCTAATAAGTCGCATAAATTCTTAAACTAAATCCAAATGTTTTTTCTACGCCCAAATTTCATGATGGGTCATTAGAGAACATTATTTAAAGTATAACTACTATTTTTACGAAATTTTTATAGGGGTTTATACGCATGCAATAGTGATGCGTACCATTTTAATTAATTGAATTTATTAATAGATAAATTTTCTATTTATCTATAATTTTAAATTAATAGATTTTCCGGGGTACTACATCCTCCCCCACTTAAATAGAATTTGGTCCCCAAATTTATATGATATTATACGACTACCAATTCTATTCTGAATATTTCATTCCATCATCTCCACTAATCTCCTGCGAGCAACAGCATTAACTTTATTTCTTTTTAGACTTTCGGTGCTAAAGTATTACCAAGTTGATACATATATATATAGATAAATGTATTCAATCTTAACCATGGTTCTACCTAATTCTCACGTAGGTATGGTGGTTGACTTAGACACGTGTCAGGGCAGTTCACCTAAAACATCCTAGACTTAAAATATCCTAATAAGGACATCATAGGCTCTGATACCAACTGTCATGTCCCGCTAATTTAGCAGCAGAATAAATCAGGAGGCATGAACAACGAGTATGGTAATGAAAATTGCGCATACCTTTGCAAATATCAGAGTAACTAATGAACAATAATTATAATAAAACTCATCATTTTATTGATAATTCATCTAATCTATTACAACCACTAATTCAGAGCCAAAACATAGGGATCAATGACATTATTACATTGGATAAGAAATCTAAAGCAAATATCTAACTAGACCCTAAGGTACTAAGGACATTCCATCGCTATGACTTCAGGACGCTCATCACTCCAGTCCAATCCCGTTGTTGTGTGTAAGGTTGTCACTTGACTTACCTAAAATACAATAACAAATAACGAAAGGTGAGCGATAACGCTCAGTAGGACTTAATATCTCGTGTAAACAAGCATGCTTTAAGTGATTAATGTCTTGTAACGCAGGTTAACTAGAGAGAACGATCAAGTATAGTCAAGAGATTAATAGTACAAGATAACAAGTGAACGATAATAATTTCTCAAGAGTATTGCAAATTTAGGATGACAACATAACGAGATAGCGTATAATAAGATAGTGTATAACAAGATAGCGTGTATCAAAATGACATGTAATAGGATAGCTTGTATCAAGGTGGCGTGTAACGATATAGCTTGTATATCAAGATAGTGTGTAACGAGATTGCATGTAAAGAGATAGCGTGTATGGTTGCACCACGGTGCACTAGTCGAGTATGGCAATAGTCACTTTGGGACAGTAGCCGTTTAACGATAGTACATTACGTCTGAACTCCTCAGACTAATGTTATAACAGTTAGTGCTAGCACACTAATAGCAGAGAACTGGTACAATATGTCTGAACTCCTCAGACTAATAGTAAACAATTAGATGTCTAGCCAATGTCGAGATAGTTAGAACCGGTGCAATGCAGAACACCGTCAATAGCCCCTACAGGTATTTTCGGGTGGCTCTCTGCCCCCAGGACTAGATTGGAGCCCCTCGGACACTCTCCGTGCCCTGCACACTATGCATTCAAGTCAGTAGGGTCACCGGACCCATATTATGGCGTTAGACAGTCATGTATAGTACAAACAATGGGAGCCGCAACAGCTCAAGAGTCTCAAGAGAGTACTAGATGAATAGACGAGATAGTAGAGTGAACGTGAATAGATGAGAGTACAAGGATAGTATATGAGATAGGGGTATAATCATAAAACAACGATAAATCATGATAGTAACGGTTGCACAGCACCAGGTCGGGTACCGACAGTCTGGTAGAAGAAGTCACCACCGCCCACTAGCCATGCTAAGAACACTGGCCAGGTGGTCCGGCGTGATCACAAGATAAGAGAGATCTCACTAAGGCCGTTTGGATCGTACTGATCCCTAAGAGTGTAACAGGATTTAAAGGTACAACCAGCTCGTCGGCAATGGACGTGCGCCAAAGCCAAGAAAACTTACGGAGGCCTTGACAAGGAGTCCCTAGTCCAGTCGAGAGTATTCCTAGTGGAGAGGTGGTCCAAGTCAAGAGAAAGTGTGTAACGAAACGTTGTCCGTCTTGCCTCGAGTGCTCAAAGGCAGAGGGACGCGATAACAGTGTACAAACCAAGCGAATAAAATGAAGACATGTGTCATTTAAATAATAAGAAAATTAGGTAATTAGTTTCACTTAATTACCAGATACACTATTGAGAAATTTAATAAAGTTTAATGGCAACATGATGGTTAAGTGTGTGCAAGTGTATGAAATCAAAAGAGCATGATGGGTTGTGCACAAGCTTTTAAAATTAATTAGATTCATGTAATTTATTGCACATTAATATTTATTCAGATCAAATTATGAATAACAATGTTTAATTAAGACTAAACAATGACTAATTAACAAGTAGAGCAACGGTATATAAGCAATTTCGGGCTCTGGCTAATTTTTTGTTAACCCGATGGGGGTACCCGTCGCGACTTCAGGTCGCGACAAGGCGGTTGGGCGCGACAAGTGAACCAGCCGGTGTGGCTCGGTTCGGGTGGATATCACAGTGGTTTAGGTCACCGCGTTCTTAACGCGACATGATGGCGAGACGCGACATGGCTGATATCGCGGCGGGTTGCGCCGTCGCGATATCAGGAGAGTCCGGCCCTTTTTTTTTTCTTTTTCTAGGATTGATCAGATTTGATACAGGGCTCTTCTAAATCCAATATAGAATCGTATAATGACCCAAAAATCACGAATTCAGTTTTAAATGAAAGTAGACACATATATCTATCAATATGCATGATTAATTTGAAATTAGACAAGATTTAGGCATCCTTTGAACATATTACATTCTGATAACCTAAACAGGTGCAGTCAGAGTTCAATGAATTTATTGGAGATGAATACTTAATGAAAAATTATGAAATCAGTGGCGTTTGAAAGCTAACACGATGTAGTATTTTATAGAATTTTATCATGATAGGACATCAAGTGTGCACGAAGTTTAAAGGTTATCATGAAGAGTCGGGTACATGCAACAGACAGGGATTTAATGATTTCATTCTCCGTCAAGAGAGGTCGAAATCGAGCAAGACCAGATGCGTTTGAAAGATAATAAGATATAGTATATCTGAGAATTTTATCATGGCATGAGAGCATGTACACATCGGGAATTAGAGAAAACATGAGATCTCAGTTCATGAGAACAACAAGAATTCACGAATTAAATTCGTCCAATTGGATAAGTGGAATACAACGAAACCATAGGGCTTTTGAAGAGGTACATGAAGTCTACCTAGGGTAATTATGTCATGATTTTAGCTTGAGAGATTGCCTACCTTTCGTTGCAAGAATGAAAAGCTAGAGTTTTTGATGAAGAACGAGATGAAATCCCTCCTTTCCAAGCTCCTCCTTCTTGCTCCTTCGTTCTCCAGCCTTCTCCTTCATCTCCAAAAATCTTAGCATAAAATTGTGGGGTGCTAGGGTCAAATGGGGGGTGTTTTTATGGCTTGTAGAGTTCTAAATCACCTAAAACTCTTTCCTCCTCCTTTAATTACGAATTTTTATAATTATCACATATTTTTCTTGCTCTATCTATCTAATTGGGTAAGGGAGAGGCCTAATTTAGTGGCCAATGATTTAGGATATGATTAGGACTCTTATTAAGATATATATGAGTCATATTAATGCTTTAATGACCCCTTTTTAATTAAGAGATAATATAGTTACGAATTTCCCTATTTAATTTGGGTCTCTTATATTTAACCCAATTGTCTCACATCTAAATCTCAATTTTAGATTAGGATAGAGTCCTATTGAGTTAGACTAGGGTTAGGACTCTTTTTAAGATGATTAAGAGTTAAAATACTCATTATCTTAACTCTTTTCTATTTATTAATATTTTAGGTACGAATTTAGCTTAATTATCTCCCATCTCATGATGGGCTCTTCTTATTTGGGCCCAACAATCTATATATGTTATGTTCATTAGTAAAACTCATTACTAATTTAACTTAATAGGTATTGATTTAATTCCAATTATTCACCATTTATCTTTATGTAAATCTATTTATCACACTTATTCAAGTAATTTCATATTTTTAAATTGAAAAAATATAATTCATGCCAATATTTCTAATATTCATCATTTGGGCAATTACTCTTGGCCCAATAACTCATGTGAGCTTAATTGTACAACCCATGTACTTACTTTACATAATGGCTTTTTATTTATCCTTTTCATTAAATTATTTATTCATGGGCCAAGATTGTCCATTGGTCCAAATATCATAATGGGCTATCATCCCATATTATTTAAAGTCTACCCACATGTTTATTTTTATTTATAATCCACTTTGGGTCAGAAAATAATGGGTTCTTCGACTTATTCTTTAATTATGCTAATAAGTCGCATAAATTCTTAAACTAAGTCCAAATGATTTTTCTACGCCCAAATTTCATAATGGGTCAATAGAGAACATTATTTAAAGTATATCTACTATTTTTACAAAATTTTTATAGGGGTTTATACGCATGCAATAGTGATGCGTACCATTTTAATTAATTGAATTTATTAATAGATAAATTTTCTATTTATCTATAATTTTAAATTAATAGATTTTCTGGGGTACTACATGACATCTGCAATCAAGGATGCAAGGGATAGGCATAGGGCTGTCAATGGGCCGGGCCGGCCCGAAAGGCCCTCGGGCTTGGCCCGATTTTGGGCCGGGCCGCAAGACTCTTTTCGGCCCCGGTGGGTTTTTAGTAGGGCCTAAAAGCCCAGCCCGACTAAGCCCACAGGCCGAACTCGGGCTTTGAGTTCGGCCCGATGGGCCGGCCCGACCCGTTCTCTTTTCTTTTTTTCTTTTCAAATCTTAAATTTTACTTAGTTAAAATTATGTTATTTTATTTTTTCAAAAGTTAGAAACTCTCTTTTCAAACAAATTAAATAAGGAACATCAAAACTCTACTTAATTGAATGAGATTATAAGTTTTATATTATTAAATATATTATTTTTTATTATTAATTTAAATTTTATTTAAGTATTTGGGCCGGGTCAGGCTTTAGTCGGGCTTTATAATTTTGTAAGAATATTGGGCCCGGCCCAGCCCGGCCCGACATTGCTCGGGCTTGGGCTTTCATATTGATGAGTCGGGCCTGGGCCGGGCTCATCTAAGCCCAACCCGGGCCCGGCCCATTGACAGCCCTAGATAGGCACGCAAGTTATGTTTCTTCATTGATAGACAATTAATTCACAGAAACATGATTTGTTGAATTATGTACTATAGCTCCCAACTTACTTGGGGCAGGCTTCAACAAATTAGTGGATAAATAAATGTAAAACTTTGATTATATAGGCAGATATTTAAAAAAGGGTTATCAATTTCCAAGGGCTGCAAAAGTGATGGGTGAGCTATAAGATCTCACGAAAACAGAGCAAAATACATGATTCAAAGTAAAGTAATACCATGTCGAATGAGCTCAAATCTTGGATGACCAATCCATTCCCTGAGATTATCTTTTGAACTAGTGAAAAAGTTGTCAACAACTATCACATGTACATCATAAACCAGGGGATATGTCAGTGGAAACACTACTTCAAAGAGTGACACAAATGTCCCTGTGCATCAGATATCCCTGTGCATTTATAATGCGTAAAATAGATTGTACAAATTGGATCAAGCATGTGCAACCATATATTTGTAAGAAATAACTTCCATTTTTTGTTCTTTTAATAGAATGCTTATGCCATTCATATGTACTACATGGCATATTGATGAGCATCTCTTTCATACCAAAAATGCCAGAAGACGGATAAAACATCAACATAAGTGGTAAAAAATATATCATGCATATGAGTCTATAAGAAGTATCACATTAGGCTTCTATAATTTAATTTCTAAAGTTCTTTTCTTTTTCAGGCATTTGGAGTAGATTAAGGAGCTGAATTTGGTAGATTGCTTCTAAATCATTCAATTGGAGGTGCACTTTTTTAAATATATCTTTTCTATTTGAGTTATGTTGTGCAGTGTACACTGGGATTTATGTAATTAGTTTTAGTGCTTTATCATAGCTTTCATTATATGCTCTTTCATGTAATCTTTTCATAACTAAATATAGTTTGTGTATTACATAATCTTTATTCTATTATATATAATTGTCTATTACATATCTATTCATAAAAAAATGGTGATGGGTCAATTTTGCAAACCATACCATCAACTCCCCCAGTGTACACGGACCCATGTCTTGAGAAGGAGACAGAGCTGGCACCCCTGCCAATTGAATAAAATGGTTAATTATCAGTAAAGAGATAACAATGAAATAATCACAGTCCTAACCCCACCAACTCGAGGGTCAGATAGCAGTAATGATCATGGAGAATTTGATATAAATGATCACCAGAAACCAACCGATTACACCAAACATCAGGTTTGTGGAAAATTGACATGTGACATATTAATGTAACATTATGTTATCAATTATGCTCATTACCTGTAGCCTCCAACAATGATGCTTTTCATGCACCAACCAAGCCACCTTTTTACTTTTCCAAAGATATGTAAGGATAAATTTCATTCTTACTTTGTTGGAAAGCATCCCCTATAACCTGAGAGCACCTAATTCTCCACCCTTGAGATGTCCCCCTCCTTCATACTCTAGCTACTCTCCCATCAACTCAACAAAGGATATGCCACGGGCCCATACTACTGTCTTTCACTTCCAGTCTTCTCCAGGCCTCAGCATATTAATTCTACAATTATGTACATATACACATAGATGGAGCTAACTACGTTTCCACATCGTGAAAATAGTTGCTACCTGGCCACCGATGGTAGGTTCAGGACTTTCCAACCATCAGAAAGAAAAACCTTCTGCACATCATCATTTCCTCAACCAAATGAATTTTTACAAGCAGTGGCAGCGGTGGTAAAAGTAGCTATTTTTCCTTTGTTCAGGATTCTAAAACACCGAATGCAGGGGCTTCAGGGACAAAAGCAAAACTTGCCAACACTCAGTGAATCTTAGTAAAAAGTGGCATTTTATTGTTCTCTGGAAAACTTGCCAACATCCTATTACATGTCATTTTGATACATGGTATCTTGTTATACACTATCTTGTTACACGCTATCACGTTATGTTGTCATCCTAATTTTGCAATACTCTTGAGAAATTTATTATCGTTCACTTGTTATCTTGTACTATTACTCTCTTGACTATACTTGATCACTCTCTCTAGTTAACCTGCGTTACAAGACATTAATCACTTAAAGCATGCTTGTTTACACGAGATATTAAGTCCTACTGAGCGTTATCGCTCACCTTTCGTTATTTGTTATTGTGTTTTCAGGTAAGTCAAGTGACGACCTTACATACAACAGTGGGATTGGATTGGAGTGATGAGCGTCCTGAAGTCATAGAGATGGAATGTCCTTAGTACCTTAGAGTCTAGTTAGATATTTGCTTTAGATTTCTTCTCTAATGTAATAAAGTCATTGAGCCTTATGTTTTGGCTCTGAATTAGTGGTTATAATAGTTTAGATGAATTATCAATAAAATGATGAGTTTTATTACAATTATTGATCATTAGTTGCTCTGATATTTGCGAATGTATGCGCAATTTACGTTACCATACTTGTTGTTCATGCCTCCCCGATTTATTCTGCTGCTAAATTGGCGGGGCGGGGCATGACAGTTGGTATTAGAGCCTAGGATGTTCTTAATTAGATATTTTAAGTCTAGGATGTTCTAGGTGAACTGTCCTGACACGTGTCTAAGTCAACCACCATACCTATGTGAGAACTGGGTAGAACCATGGTTAAGATTTGAATACATTTATCTATATATATATGTATCAACTTGGTAATACTTTAGCACCCAAAGTCTAAAAAGAAATAAATAAAATGTTATTGCTCGCAGAAGATTAGTGGAGATGGCTGGTAAGCATGGACAATTGCGGGACTTGCAAAGCCCCGTACAAGGGTTAACTCAAGCCCTTAACAACGTGATTCAAGCAGGAGCAAGTAATGGGGCAGGAGATTTATACGGGAATTTCCAACGAATGAATCCTCCTAGGTTTAATGGAACTCCGGATCCCGATGAAGCCGTAAATTGGGTGAAGACGATGGAAAGGATCTTTAGAGTTATGAAATGTTCAGAACATGAGAAAGTCCTTCTGGCAACCTTCCAATTGGACCGCGATGCTAGAGCTTGGTGGGAAGCTGCCAGTCGACAACTACCCGACATCAACATAGAGTGGGATGAATTTTTAGAACTCTTCAACACCAAATATTTTTCTGAACGGATTCGTGAGAGGAAGGCAAATGAATTCGCCAATTTAAAACAACGAATGATGTCTGTAGTAGAATATGAAGCACAATTTGAAAGACTAGCACAATATGCACCACATTTGGTGAGTACGGAAAAGATGAAGGCAAAGAGATTCTTAGAAGGATTGAGACCTGTGTTCTGGGAAATGTTGGCTCCGCTAGACCTTGTAGTATATTCGGACATGGTATCGAGAGCTCAAATAGTTGAGGACACCATGGGACTTCTTGAAAAGATCCATAAGAAAAAGGTGTTGAAAAGGGAATGTGTTACCCATTCCCATGATAATAAAGAAGAAATACAGTAGATAGCAAGAGAATGAAAGGGGAAGCAAAGCGGAAAGAATTCTGTAAATTTTGTAAAAAGCCAGGGCATCAGATTGAAAACTGTTGGAAGAAACTGGGCAGATGTTTGCATTGTGGAAGTCAACAACATCGAGTCATCGATTGCTAGACAAAGAAGAACCAAACTCCACACCAAAGACAGTTACAAGTTCTTGTGGATACAAATCATGCCAATAAGGTAGACAAGGTATCAGTACTAAACCCTTAGTTCAGGTTCATATTATTTTCTCGATAACAAAACCCTATAGTGGGGGAGATGATGGAATGAAATATTCAGAATAAAGTGATAATCATATCATATCATATGAATTTGGGGACCAAATTCTATTTAAGTGGGGGAGGATGTAGTATCCTGGAAAATCCATTAAATAAAAATTATAGATAAATAGAAATTTTATCTATTAATAAATTCAATTAATTAAAACGATACACATCATTATTGCATGCGTATAAACCCCTATAAAAATTTTGTAAAAATGGTAGTTATACTTTAAATAATGTTCTCTAATGATCTATCAAGAAATTTGGGCACAGAAAAATCGTTTAGACTAAGTTTAAGAATTTATGTGACTCATTAGCATAATTAATGAATAAGTCGAAGAACTCATTATTTTATGACCCAAAGTGGATTATAAATAAAAATAAACATGTGGGTAGACTTTAAATAATATGGGACTTGGCCCATGCATAAATTATCTAATAAAAGGATAATTAAAAATCCAATAAGTAAAGTAAGTACATGAGTTGTACAAATAAGTTCACATGAGTTATTGGGCCAAGAGTAATTGCCCAAATGATGAATATATATTAGAAATATTGGCATGAATAATATTTATTCAATTTAAAAATATAAAATTACTTGAATAAGTGTGATAAATAGATTTACATAAGGATAAATGGTGAATAATTGGAAACTAAATCAATACCCATTAAGTTAAATTAGTAATGGGTTTGGTTAATGGACTTAACATGAATTGTTGGGCCCAAATGAGAAGAACCCATCATGAGATGAGAAGTAATTAGTCTAAATTCGTACCTAAAAATAGTAATAAATAGAAAAGGGTTAAGATAATGATTATTTTAACTCTTACTTATCTTAAAAGAGTTCCCATCCCATCCTAACACATTAGCCATGAAATTAGATCTCTCTCTAAGCCAATTAGTAGATTAATGCTAGAATATGGGAGATAAATGTGTAAATTTGGAGTTAATATTTAAATAAATTAAAAAGGATAAGATAATGACTAAACTAGCTTATAAATGTCTCTATAAGAGTCCTAGACCTATCCTTAATCATTATCCATGAAATTAGACCTCTCATATATCCTATTAGGTGAGATAATGCAAGAAATAAGGGGATAAATAAAGAAATTAAAGAGTTGGAAGAAGTAGGAAGAGTTTTAGAGAGGATGGACTCTTGTAGCAACCATATACACCCTAATCTAACTCTATCAACCCTCATTTTCGTGCTTAGACTTTGGGAGATGAAGGAGAAGGTTGGAGAACGAAGGAGCAAGGTGGAAGGAGCTTGGAGCAAAGGATTTCACCCCGTCTTCGTCCAAAAACCCTAGCTTTTCATTCTTGCAACGAAAGCTAGGCAATCTCTCAAGCTAAAATCATGAAATAATTATTCTAGGTAGACTTCATGTACCTATTCAAAAGTCCTATGGTTTTGTTGTATTCTGCTCATCCATTTGGGCAAATTTAATTCGTGAAATCCTGTTGTTACCCTAAACTGAAATCTCATGTTTTCTCCAATTCTCCACATGTACTTTCTCTCATACCATGATAAAATTCTCGTGTTTACTGCATCTTATTCTCTTTCAAAGCCCTTGGTCTTGCTTGATTTCGATCTCCCATGAGGGAGAATTAAATCTTTGAATCCCTATCTATTTCTTATACCCGACTCTTCAAGTTTAGCTTTAAACGTTGTGCATACTTGATATCCTACTATGAGAAAATTTCCTAAAATACTACTTCGTGTTAGCTTTCGAACGCCTCTAGTTTCGTAATTTTTCATTGTGTATTCATCTCTAATTAATTCGTGGAACCCTGACTACACCTATTAGGTCATCGAACAGTAACCCGATCAATGCATGTCTAAACCTTGTATATTTTTAAATTAATCGTGCATGTTGATAGATATACATGTCTACTTTCTTTTAAAGCTGGTTTTGTACTTTTTGGATCACCGTGCTATTTTATATGGAATTTAGATCGTCCCTGTATCACAGAGGACTCGCCCTGGGAAAAAGGCAAAAAAAGCAATCTCACCTGTTATCGCGATCCGCTGCGATATCAGTGAGGTCGTGCCGGCCATTAACGTCGCGTTAAGAACGCGGCGGCCTTTGACGCCGTGATTCACCCCGGACCGGGCCAGACTGGCCAGGCCCCGTGTCGCGCCCGACCGCCCCGTCGCGACTTGAATCGCGACGGGTAAGTCTGCCGCGTTTTCAAGATTTCGACCAGAATTGAAAAATTGTGCATATGCCCTGTTGTTTGGGCTTTATACCCCTAATTAGCCATGATTAAACCATGATATAGTTAACCTGACTTGACAAGTTAATAAATGACATTAATGATATAAATTTAATTATTTTAAAAAGGACATTTGCACGACTTGTCATATCCTCAAGATTTCTTTACACTTACACACACGTGACTTTATTAATTGTCATTTGACCCTAATAATTTATGTAATAATGTATCTGGTAACTTAGCGAAATAAATGACTAAATTACCTTATTTTATTAAATACAATTGTCTTCGTTTTTACTCGCCCATTTTAAATACCGTTATCTTTTTCCCTCGGCTTCGAGCACTCGAGGCACGACGGATCCGTTTTACACACTTTCCTCTTGACATGGACCACCTCTCCATCGGGAATACTCTCGACTGGACCAGGGACTTCTTGTCAAGGCCTCCGTAAGTCTTCTTGGCTTTGGCGCACGTCCTTAGCCGACGAGTTGGTTGTACCTTTAAATCCCTCTACACTTTTAGGGATCAATGTCATGCCCCGCCAATTTAGCAGCGGAATAAATCGGGGAGGTATGAACAACGAGTATGGTAACGTAAATTGTGCATACATTCGCAAATATCAGAGCATCTAATGAACAATAATTGTAATAAAACTCCTCATTTTATTGATAATTCATCTAAACTATTACAATCACTAATTCAGAGCCAAAACATAGGGCTCAATAACATCATTACATTGGAAATGATAACTTAATTATCTAGACTCTATGATACTAAAGACATTCCATCGCTATGACTCCAGGACGCTCATCACTCCAGTCCAATCCCGTTGTTGTGTGTAAGGTCATCATCTGACTTACCTGAAACACAATGACAAATAACGAAGGGTGAGCGATAACGCTCAGTAGGACTTAATATCTCGTGTAAACAAGCAGACTTTAAGTGATTAATATCTTGTAAAGTAGGTCAACTAGAGAGAACGATCAAGTATAGTCGAGAGAGTAATAGTACAAGATAACACGTGAACTGTAATACATTTCAAAAGATTATTGCAAAACTAGGATGGTAAAGAACTGGCCGTGTAACGAGATAGCGTGTATGGTTGCACAACAGTGCACTAGTCACGATAGCAAGTAAAGCAAGTAACATGCGTTTGGTCGATCATTTTATCAACCACAAGTCAAGTATCATGTACAAGAATGTTTGTGAATTGTCTTAGATTAAATCTTGATAGTCATGCGTTTGGTGTATGCCATCACCTGATCATTAGACCCCCGCGAGTTATAGCCTTTCAGGTGCTCCTCCCAAGGACCAGATCGGGCCCTTATAATGTTGCCTAGCATAGTCATGTTTGTTATCTTAGACAATCACAAATGGCCAAGAGAGTACCAAGAATAGATGAGAGTAGTAGATGAACTAGACGAGAGTGTAGAGAGAACGTGAACAGATGAGAGTAACGAGATATCAGATGAGATAGGGACATATGTGTAAAATGACGAGAAACACACGATAGTAACGGTTGCACGGCACCAAGTCAGGTACCGGCAGTCTGGTGGAAGTCACAACTGCCCACTAGTCGTGCTATGAACACAGGCTAGATGGTCCAGTGTGATCGCAAGATAAGGAGAGAACACTAAGGCCATGGATCGTACTGATCCCTAAGGTGTAACGGGTTTTAGGGTACAACCAGGTCGTTGACTAAGGACGTGCGCCAAAGCCAAGAAGACTTACGGAGGTCTTGACAAGGATTCCCTAGTCCAGTCGAGAGTATTCTCGGTGGAGAGGTGGTCCAAGTCAAGGGAAAGTGTGTAAAAATGGGTCCGTCGTGCCTCAAGTGCTCGAAGGCCGAGGGAAAACGGTAACGGTAGATAAAATGCACGAGTCAATACAGAAATAATTGTATTTAACAAAATAGGATAATTTAATCATATATTTCGATAATTTACCGAATACATTATTGCGTAATTTATCAAGGTCAATGGCAATTTACAATGTTATGAGTGTGCAAGTGTAAAGAAATCTTGAGGATATGACAAGTCGTGCTCACGGCTTTTAAATTAACAAGAATTATTTAAATAAAAATATTCAGGTCGATTATTAAGCTTAACAATACGTGGTTTAACTTGTATAAGGGTTATATGACAAATAAAGCAGGGTTATATGCATAATATGAGATTCTGGCCAAAATTTCAAGAAGGCGACGGGGTGCATGGACGCGTTACTCATAGTGTTGCGACGGGGTATCCTGTCGCGGTTCAGGTCGCAGTGGTGCGGCCTGGCGCGACAGGCGAACCTGCCGGTCTGGCCTGGTTTGGGTTGGGAACGCGGCGGCGAGGCCCGTCGCGTTCATGACGCGGCCTGAAGGCCGACCGCGACACTCCTCTTATCGCGGCGTATCGCGTCGCCGCGATAACAGGGGCGGTCCTGGTTTTTCCCTTTTTCTCTGGGCGAGTCCTCTGTGATACAGGGACGTTCTAAATTCCATATAAAATAGTAAGGTTGTCCAAAAAGTATGAAACCAGTTTTAAACGAAAGTAGACATGTATATCTATCAACATGCATGATTAATTTGAAAATAGACAAGGTTTAGACATGCATTGATCAGGTTACTTTTCGGTGACCTAAACAGGCGTAGTCAGAGTTCAATGAATTAATTAGAGATGTATACATGATGAAAAATTCTGAAACCAGTGGCGTTTGAAAGATAACATGTAGTAGTATTTATGATAATTTTATCATAGAATTATGTCAAGTTTGCACGAGGTTAAAAAGGAAACAAGGAGGGTCGAGTGCACAGGTCTGATAGATATTCAAAGATTTAATTCTCCCTCATGGGAGATCGAAATCAAGCAAGACCAGGAGCGTTTGAAAGCTATTACATGGTAGTATCAATGAGAATTTTCTCATAGCATGGGAACAAGTACGTGCAAGGTATTAAAGAAAACATGAGATTCGAGTTCATAGTGATAGCAGGATTTCACGAATTAAATTCTCCCAAATGGGTGAACGAAATACCACGAAATCATAGGGCTTTTGAAGAGGTACATGAAGGCTACCTAGGGTAATTATTTCACGATTTTAGCTTGAGAGATTGCCTACCTTTTTGCGCTGTAAAGATCCTAGGGTTGAGGGGTGACGAATTTCGAAGTTCTCCTTGCTCCAACCCTTCTCCTCATGCTCCAGAGCTCCAGCCACGAAAATGGGGTTGATAGGGTCAAATGAGAAGTTTATAGGGTGGTAATAGAGTCCACACAACTCCGTACTCTTCCCTTCTCTCCTAAATTTCGAAAATTCACAATTATCCTCTATTTTTCTTCCATTTATCCACCTAATGGGTAGGGAGAGGTTTAATTTCGTAGGTAATGGTTTAGGATAGGATTAGGACTCTTATAGAGACATTTATAAGCTAGTTTAGTCATTATCTTATCCCTTTTTAATTTATTTAAATATTTAACTCCGAATTTTCACATTTATCTCCCATATTCTAGCATTAATCCACTAATTGGCTTAGGGAGAGATCTAATTTTATGGCTAATGTGTTAGGATGGGATGGGGACTCTTTTTAAGATATATATGAGTCATATTAGTACTTTAATGACCCCTTTTTAATTAAGAGATAATATAGTTACGAATTTCCCTATTTAATTTGGGTCTCTTATATTTAACCCAATTGTCTCACATCTAAATCCCAATTTTAGATTAGGATAGGGTCCTATTGGGTTAGACTAGGGTTAGGACTCTTTTTAAGATGATTAAGAGTTAAAATACTCATTATCTTAACCATTTTCTATTTATTAATATTTTAGGTACGAATTTCACTTATTTAACTCTCATCTCATGGTGGACTCTTCATAATTGGGCCCAAAACTTTATGATAGGACCATTAGTAAAACTCATTACTAATTTGACTTAATGGGTATTGATTTAATTCCAATTATTCACCTTTTATCCTTATGTAAATCTATTTATCACACTTATTCAAGTAATTTCATATTTTTTAAATTGAATAAATATTATTCATACCAATATTTCTAATATTCATCATTTGGGCAATTACTCTTAGCCCAATAACTCATGTGAGCTTAATTGTACAACCCATGTACTTACTTTACTTAATGAGTTTTTATTTATCCTTTTATTAGATAATTTATTCATGGGCCAAGATTGTCTATTGGTCCAAATATCATAATGGACTATCATCCCATATTATTTAAAGTCTACTCATATATTTATTTTAATTTATAATTCACCTTGGATCATAAAATAATAGATTCTTCGACTTATTCCTTAATTATGCTAATAAGTCGCATAAATTCTTAAACTAAGTCCAAATGATTTTTCTACGCCCAAATTTCATGATGGGTCATTAGAGAACATTATTTATAGTATAACTACTATTTTTACGAAATTTTTATAGGGGCTTATACGCATGTGATAATAATGCGTACCTTTTTAATTGATTGAATTTATTAATTGATAAAATTTCAATTTATCTATAATTATTAATTAATGGATTTTCTGGGGTACTACAATCAATATGATCCAAAATGGCCTTAGTGGATTCTCTCTTATCTTGTGATCACGCCGAACCTTCTAGCCTGTGTTCGTAGCACGGCTAGTGGGGCAGATGTGACTTCTACCAGACTGCCGGTACCTGACCTGGTGTTGTGCAACTGTTACTATCGTGGTTTATCATTGCTTTACAATTATACCCCTATCTCGTCTACTATCCTTATACTCTCATCTATTTACGTTCACTCTACTATCTCGTCTATTCATCTAGTACTCTCTTGAGACTCTTGAGCTATTACGGCTCCCATTGCTTGTACTATACATGACTGTCTAGCGTCATAATATGGGTCCGGTGACCCTACTGACTTGAATGCATAGTGTGCAGGGCAGGGAGAGTGTCCGAGGGGCTCCAATCTAGTCCTGGGGGCAGAGAGCCACCCGAAATACCTGCAGGGGCTATTGACGGTGTTCTGCATTGCACCGGTTCTGACTATCTCGACATTGGCTAGACACCTAACTGTTTTACTATTAGTCTGAGGAGTTCAGACATATTGTACCAGTTCTGTGCTATTAGTGTGCTAGCACTGACTATTATAACATTAGTCTGAGGAATTCAGACGTAATGTACTATCGTTAAACGGCTACTGTCCCAAAGTGACTATTGTCGTACTCGACTAGTGCACCGTGGTGCAACCATATACGTTATCTCATTACATGTTATCTCTTTACACGCTATCTTGATATACAAGCTATCTCGTTACACGCCACCTTGATACAAGCCATCCTATTACATGTCATTTTGATACATGCTATCTTGTTATACACTATCTTGTTACACGCTATCTCGTTATGTTGTCATCCTAATTTTGCAATACTCTTGAGAAATTTATTATCGTTCACTTGTTATCTTGTACTATTACTCTCTTGACTATACTTGATTGTTCTCTCTAGTTAACCTGCGTTACAAGATATTAATCACTTAAAGCATGCTTGTTTACACGAGATATTAAGTCCTACTGAGCGTTATCGCTCACCTTTCGTTATTTGTTATTGTGTTTTCAGGTAAGTCAAGTGACGACCTTACATACAACAATGAGATTGGATTGGAGTGGAGCGTCCTGAAGTCATAGAGATGGAATGTCCATAGTACCTTAGAGTATAGTTAGATATTTGCTTTAGATTTCTTCTCCATGTAATAAAGTCATTGAGCCCTATGTTTTGGCTCTGAATTAGTGGTTGTAATAGTTTATATGAATTATCAATAAAATGATGAGTTTTATTGCAATTATTGATCATTAGTTGCTCTGATATTTGCGAATGTATGCGTAATTTACATTACCATACTCGTTGTTCATATCTCCCCGATTTATTCCGCTACTAAATTGGCGAGGCATGACACAAATAATACAAAATAACAAGTAAAGTTTATATAACCCCTTTAAAAAAAAAAATCTGATGCAATATAGAGATAATGCCTGACCATGTGCACCTTTGTGATGAATTAAGTTGGAACTAAAGATTTCACTAAAATTTTCTCTTTTGCTTTCAATGTTTTCCCGAAGCGCTAATAACCCATATTATTGAAAACCAAGTTATATTTGCACTATTTTCATTCATTGGCTACCCTAGAGGCAGAGCATTTTCCCATTTGTTTTTTAATGGTATGAGTTTTAATAGTATGATTTGTGGTGATTTCTTTTTGGTTTTCTGTTTTTTTATTTGCACTATTTTTTGGTTTTATGGCTGGCTATTCATGAGATATTATGCTTAAGTCTTTTTTTTTTCTGATTCTCATTGTATACTAGCTTTCTTCAGTCTATGAGCATAAAACTATAACAAAAAAAAGCTAAAACATTACAGTAGAACATTAATTCTAAACAACCAACAAAAGATAAAAGGTAGAGAAAAAGTCTGCATTCATCAACCCCATCAAAATGTCCTCCTTTGTCAGGTCTTGAAAAAATAATAATGCACTTGATTAATCTCTCATACCCTGTCTACATTATTATTCATACCTTTTATCTTTAAAGATTATAGTGTGCTTTTCCCTTCCCAAATTGAACGAACCTTCAAAGTTGGATGCATGTTCGAATCACAATTTAGAACCAAAGAAGTCTATCATCCACAATCTTTTTTTTCAAAGTGAGGTCTAACTTTCATGATGGAAGTAAAGGATGGTAGAAAGGAGAAGATGCACTGTAATTCATATTTGAGAAACAAAATAAAAAGTTAGATCGGACTAAGAAACTGACAAGCCCAAATGTTTAACTAAAATAAGATGTTATGCCCAATATCTGAGATGGGTCGACTGAATTTCTGAGATCTGATGGCAATATCAAAGGTATATGATAATCAGTCCCGGATAATCTATGGCTCAACTACTGCCACTCCCCATCCACTGCTTCTTTCCACAGTGTGACATTGTTGTTGCCATCGGCCACAGCCAAGATATTGCCAGTCAGTGACCATGCAGACCCTCCAAACAGGAGTCTTGAAATCATTCAAGATCCTTCCCTCCCACTGATCGCCTTCTCTTGCAACTGTCCAGGTAACTACATGAAGTAGATGAAGCACTAGCAATGGTAGACTTTGGAAGCCCCAAATTTAGTGCCCATGCAACATCCCTCACCCAGTCTGTGTGCATCTGAAGTGCAGGAAAACTGTCCATTTTCCAGCTAAAACACTGCATATTTATTCACTACAAAACCTTCAAATTTTGTGCTCATGGTGATGATGCCCATAGATCACATTATTACAAGATATAGATGTTTTCATAACATTCCTAAAAGCAGGTGCCATGAGAGATGTGCTTTAATTTAGTAGGTGTTGCTTTTGGCGGCTCGTTTTGAATTCCCTTAATAAGCTCACAAACCTATCCACTAAAATATAGAAAATATTCGACAGTGAGACAATACAATTTCTACACAACTTTGCAGCAAATCTATGAGAACCAGGGTTCGCCCGTGCCGCCCGTACCGCTGCGGCACGGGCGAACCGCACCGTGCCTGGGCTCGGCGAGCCCCAGGCATGGTCGGGTCACCCCCAAGGGGTGGGGGTGACCCGAGTGTGCCACGGCGGCACGCCGCGGCACACAGCGGACCGGTACGATCCGGTCCGCTAACTTCAATTTTTTATTTTTATTTTTATCCTTTTTTCGTATTTGGTGTGTTCAAGTGATCTAAATGATGTCTAATTGAAATAAAAATTTAAACATAAACTAATTAAGAGATGATCTAAATTATAGTAATTTTATTATAATTTTTAATTATTTTTTTATCAAGTAAAAATTATCTAAAAATCAATAAATTGACTTAATCTCAACATCTAAGGGATCTAATGGTGTCTAATTGAGATGAAATTTCAAACATAATCTAATTAATATGTGATACAAATTGTAATAATTTTAGTTTAATTTTTCAAATTAATTTTTTGTCAAGTAAAAACTGTCTCAAAATATATTAGGTCGACTTAATCTCAACATCTATGGATCAATAACTCATGATATTATATTTTTAGAATCAGTATATTTTTCTAGTAATTATGATGACTTCATATTTGACTTTATTTTTGAAACCAAATGTCGTCCCGTTGAAGTACGTGCACAGAGAGTTCGTCGTACCGCAACAAACTCTGTGTGCACTTAAGGGGTCTAATTAGTGTCTAATTGAGATAAAATTTTAAACATAAATTAATTAAGAGATGATACAAATTATAGTAATTTTATTAATATCTGAGATTAATTAGCATTAATAAATGATAGCCCAATGTCATACAGAAGTGTGCGCTCTGACGGGACGACACCGGAAACTGTAACGAAAAAAAAAATTGAGAACACCATAATTTTCAGAAAAAATGTGGTGATATCAGAAATGTAAATATTCGGAATTGTTGACGTACTGATTTCGATATTAAGCCGATGCAACTATTTTTCGGGTAATTTTTCACCCAGTGTAAAATAAATTATAAAAATTAAACTAAAATCACAATAATTTGTAAAACCATTACATTAGCTTATAGCTAAAATTTCAACACAAATGGACATTATTTGAATGAGTTTACAAGAAGATCTTCGGGCCAGCTAGTTTGTGGGTTAATTACGTCAAACATTTTCTAGGATCTTTGGGCTAGCTGGTTTATGGGTTAATTACGTCAAATCATTCTTCTCCATCTGCTACAGGCGGCAGTGGTGGTGGTGGTGATGGTGTTGGTAGTGGTGATAGTGGTGGTGGTGGTGGTGGTAGCATGCGATTTTCATTAGAGTCTAAGTTCACGCATGCTACCCAAGATAGTCGAGATCACGGTGCTCCACTAAGCTATTCAAAAAGGTATCAAGCAGATGAGAAAATGTGACACATAGGTAGGGCTGTAAACGGAGCGGATACGGAGCGGATATGGGCTTTCCGATTCCGATCCGAATAGTTAATCGGATAGTTCGTATCCGCTCTGAATATAATTCGAATACGGAGCGGATAATTTAATCGGATAATTTTCGGATTCGGAGCGGATACGGATATTATCCGCTTCGGAAATACAAGCTTAATAAAATACATTAAGTGATCTAAAAATTAAAAAAAATAAAATATCTGTAATTTTTTTAAAAAAGCATAAATATAACAAAATACTCTCTAACAAAAGATTAACATTAGATATATTATATTTATAACTATATATGGATCATTAGATTTAAGATTTAATGGTCAAAAATAATTTCATTTCGGAGCGGATCTTAAACGGAGCGGATCACCTGTTTCCGTATCCGCTCCGTTTATTATCCGGATAATATCCGTATCCGAAATTCGCTCCGCCGGATATTTGTTAAACGGATAATATCCCGATAATCAGATACGAATTCGAATCGGATCCAGATATTATCCGGATCCGTTTACAGCCCTACACATAGGTCCTGTGGACAGTAGTAGCGTGATGGAGGCGCTGCATGTGGACGAGGCGGAGGCGAAGGCGTCCGCGGCCGTGGCCGTGCCCATATACACCGCGCACGCCCAGGCGTCCGCGGCCGCGGCAGACGAGGGCGCATGGGTACTGGTCCACCCATGCACATCGTTCCTGCAGGCCAACGACACGTTATCCATCATAGTATACCCGAACTTGTTAAATGTCCTTAGTGACATGTGAAGGAAGATGATGCTAATTTGTAATTTTTCATTTAAAGAAAAATGATGAATATGAGGACGATGATATGAATATTGTATTTGACTTGTATCATGATTATATTCTTAATATTTACATGAACACTAATTGCTTGTGTCATGATTTTGGTATGATTGTATGTATGTTAAATGAATATTAAATAGTTGTAGTGGGTTGACTTAAATGAGTAAATAAATTTATTTATATTTTTCAACATCTTTATGTGATGTTCTTATGTTTTACTTATTTTCTTTTGAAATTTGCTCATTTTAAATATTAACTAAGTCAAAAAATTTAAAAAACAAATCAAACAGGCTAATTTTCTACCATACCTCAGCGATACGGTACGGTTCGATACGTACCGTACCACGGAAAATGCGGTACGGTCGATCCGAACGGTACGGCGAACCTTGAAGAGAACAACTAATCAATTTATGATAATATTTTTTGTAATAACATTTATATCTCTAATATATCAATTAAAAGATTGTTGACAATTTATGATAAAATCTTTTGTGTAATTGTTTTATTCATGTTCAAACATTTTTCTTAAAATTAGTTTAACAAATAAATTTATAATTAAAATTATATAAATTAAAAAAATAATATAAATTTATTAATATATTTTATAATCAAACGTCGTGCATCGCACGGGTGTCTAACTAGTACTTCTCTAAATTTGTTACACTAAGGGAGACAACAAACGTAATTGGACAGGATACACACTGAACAATTGAGGTCAAGAGGTAGCAGGGGGTTGTACGTAGACATCCAAGAAATGCGAAGCCTTTCCCCCGATCGACTCCCGAGAAACATTAGTTGGCGAATAAATTGTAGACACTTTGCAGCCAAGGGAAGGATCATTTCTGTGCTTCGAGAGTCAAAGCATGGAGATCCCAAATACTGTTGCATATCATGTACAACTACTTAAATCCAGATAAAAATTAAATCAAGGATTCAAATAGAAATGCGATAAACAGAACACAGTGCAAGGACCGTGGAAATTTTCATTAATAACCGGTAAATAGGATGCAACGCAACCACAACACAAGCCAGATGGGTTCGTCACAAACCGAGCAAGATAAGGCGAGCAACATGGCCAGAACAAACTAATTTGGAAGATAGAACTTTTTCTTTTCAGAAGTCGGAACAAACTAATCATAAAATGGTCACTATAACAATTATAATCCTTTAGCGACTAATATTGAAGTGGTCATTGTAGGGTGAATTTGTAGTAAATATTAACTATATATTTTGGTCGTAAATATATGTCTGTGTGAACAATTGTAATTGTTCGCTATTGATTTGGTCGCTACGTACAGAACTATTTTTTTTGTAGTGGCACTTAAGTTCAGGACGTCATCTATGACCTACTAAAGGCTATATGTCAAGATAGTGCAGCCAACTTATAGATTCGGAAAGCCAACGTGGAGGTTATGAAGTGGTGCAAACGACTTGTAGTTTTTAAAAGCCAACGTCATGATACCCGACCTCCTAATGGCGAAGACGAGGAGGTTGGCTCCATCTGAGACGTAGGGCACAACGGCTCGCGGGAATCTCGGACGTTGTGATTCACGTAATGATCCACTAATTAACTCAAATGTTGGGATATCAGGTGCAGAATATGTGACCGTAACGGCAGTCATAAAAGTCACGACCCGACCAATGTGGTGCCATAGTTACAGCGATGTGGTGCGATATTTGTTGGGTATATATATCTGACGATTGGTAGGTGTACGACCTATCACTATGAACATGGAGATACTCAATGCTAGTTCACAAGTAGGCTATTTTATTCTTCTGATTATGTCATTCTTCTCAACTAACAATTGACATGAATGTCAGAATGTCTCTCCATCGAAATATCTCAATGAACTTGCAAGTTCTCGGACGTCGATCGAACAAAACAGTAACGGCGACGGAGCAAGTGCCTCGGTCCCAACGGCCTCGGCTGGAGTTTCTCCAAGAAAAAAAAAAAAAAAAAAAAAACAGTAACAGCAACCCGAAGTTCTTTGAAACGCTGAAGCAAAATTTCTTCCCCCTCACTCAGTTGATAAATATCTTCCATAGGTGGAGAGAAGGGAAGCCAAAAGATCGGAGAACACAGAGGAGCTAGAAGAGGATAGGAAATTAATAGGCGAGGCAATGGAAGAAAGGGGTGGGGGAGGAGATGGTTTGTAAAAAATGTTGCGAGAGGGAAGAGGATGGGACCAAATTAAGAGCGGGTGGTGGTAAATGGGGGTTACGTACCTTTCATGCTGACTGTACGTAGAGCACCTTGACACACGAAACGAAGAAACTAAACCAGCAGCTTCACGAGGCCAGTAACAACAGGCTTTGCTGTTCTAAACGAGGAAGCAAATTAAAACCAAACCTCGGACGCAGGCATTCGAGAAAGTTCTCTCCACTCAGCTGGGACCAGCTGGTAAAGGGTCTCTATACATCCAAAGGAACTCGGAGAGAAAAATCGAAGTTTCCCTGGACCCTGGTGACGTTGACGTACGGACGTGGATTATTAGTGGACGCAGGCATCCGATCGAGAAAGTTCTCTCCTCCTCCCTGGGACCAGCATTGTGAAGGTTCTCTGTCCAAGGGAACTCGGAGAAAAATCGAAGATTATTAGTGGAAGCAAAATTATGGTGGCCCACTCTCTTCTGCTGATCATATATAAGAAACATGCGGCCGGAAACAGCGTTCGTGCCACCTGTTCGACCAAATGACAGAGAGACATATGGTTTGATAAGGCGATGTTGTTCATATTATTTCCTGATTAAATAAGTGCAACACGTACATTTAATTTCTAACGATTATTAATTCTGTCTACCTTTTTAGCAAGCCAAAAAAATCTAGCTATGTCCCCTTTCACATATGAGACGGATGTTGTCTCTTGCGCGTTAATTATTATAATTGTTAATAATTATAAATTAAAAAATGAGTGGCGCATAAGGGTGTCAATTAGATCGGGTCGGTCCGGAGACCCGGAAGTCCGGTCCGATTTTAACCGGAGTTGGGCCGGAGAAATGAGTCCGTTAAATTTTTTAGATCCGATCCGGCCCGAAAAAAATAGGGTCAGGTTTGGGCTTTGTGAGGCCCGGCTCGGTCGGCTCGCCGGTCCGAAAAATATAAATATAATTTATATTAAATATAAATTTTATATTTAGAAAAAGAATTATATATATTTTTTCTACAATAAATCTACTCAAAAATATAATCTTTTACAAGTTAAATGTTAATATAGATATAAGTAAAATATATATTATTTTTTATAGATATATTATAGTAGATATATTAAAATTATATATTATATAAATAAAATAATACTTTTCTTTTTTTCTGGCCGGGCCGGACTTTTCCAGGCTTTTTTTAGGCCTGGCCGGGCCACCCATACTAGGCCTACCCCCGGACCTGGGCCGGGCCCGGGCCGGCTTTTAAAAAATCGGGCCTAACAAGGCTAGGTCCAAGTCCGGCCCATTGACACCCCTAGTGGCGCGGGTGTTGTCTCTTGGCGCGGTAAGAGTTCTTCGTGACAACATTTTGCGATATACATATATTTATTGTTCTTTTATTTTACATGTCTAATATAAGATCCTACTACGTGTTCCATGTTGACGGGGATGAGGACGAGGATCGGAGGATATCTTAAGTTTTTAATAGATATTGTTATAAAAGATTTGAGGTTGGGGTTACTAAAATATTTTTTCTTATAACTAAGGACAGATTATTTTTTAGAGATATTGTGGATGTGAACCACAATCATTCGGTATATTATATATATATATATATATATATATGAAAGACCTTAACCGCTGAACGTATAATAAACTTAAAACGCAAAGAGTGAAAAGGAAAAACATATAGTAAAAAATATATACTGTACATTCGATACAAGCTAGATACAAAACCCAACTTTATAATCTAAATATAGTCTTTTGCTAACAATATACCAAACTTGGGGACTTGCGAGTTCAACAAATGGAAATTACGAAAACAAATTAATGTATTTATTAGGATAAGTTTTTATGCATGGTTTTTTCTATTACAATTCTTAAAACTTGGGGACTGTGCATACATTAAAATCCAAAACCAAATTTGGGAACTCATCAAACCGGGAACACTTTGTTTCCTTTGAAAATGATTCTGCCTGGAGTCCCAGATTATTTTATTGGCGAAATCAACTCCCGGTCTAAATCTTGACCTACTATTTATTTGACCTACTATTTATTTTTAGGTCCATTGACTCAATTTTTTTGACATCCGATCAATTAGAAGTGAATCTTTATTTTCAGATCCAAAATGTGACTCCACCGTCAGTTAATTGACGGTGGATGCCCTTCCGTCACCTTCTTTGCGTCCCCACCCCCCGCACTGCCTCCTCTCTCTCTCTCTCTCTCTCTCTCTCTCTCTCTCTCTCTCCTACGCCCGCGGCTGATCTCTCCCTCCCGGCGTCTTCCCTCTCTCCCACGCTTCTCTCTCTCTCCCTCTCTCTCTCTCTCTCTCACTCCCGCACCTTCTCTCTCTCTCTCCTCCGTCGCTCTCTCTCTCCCTCTCCCGCAGCTTGTTTCTCTCTTCCCCCCTCTATCGTGCCCTCTCTCTTCCCTCGCGCCTTCTCCCTGCCTCTCCAGTTTCTCTCTGTCTGTCTCTCCCGCCAAGGACGGATGTAGAAATTTTGTTCAGTGGGGTCACTTAAATTATATTTTAATATTTATATAATTATATATATTATAAATAATATAAATAAATATTTAAAATAAAAATTTAATTAAAATGAGACAATTCAATAACAATGAGCAAGGGCGAGGCTGGGACATGGAGCTTTTCTTCTGCTTCTGCGCGGAGAAGGGGCATGGGCGGGGCTGGGACTGGGCGAAGAAAATATTTTTGTCTGGGGCCCTTGAATCGGGTCACCTTCGGGTGATCCAGTGAGGTCACCCTTTACAAAAATATTTCAAAAAGCTATAACTCCCATGGTCTTCTGAGAAGAGGAAAAATTTCAGTGGGGTCCTGTGACCCCACTACCCCAACGCTGCATCCGTCCATGTCTCCCGCGTGCTCTCTCTCTCTCTCTCTCTCTCTCTCTCTCTCTCTCTCTCTCCTGCCACCCTCTCTCTCCCTCCCCGTCGATGTCTCTCTCCCCTGCGCCCGCGGCTGCTCTCTCCCTCCCGGCGCCTTCCCTCTCTCCCGCGCTTCTCTCTCTCTCCCTCTCTCTCACTCCCGCACCTTCTCTCTCTCTCTCTCCTCCGTCGTTCTCTCTCTCCCTCTCCCGCGGCTTCTTTCTCTCTTCCCCCCTCTGTCGTGCCCTCTCTCTTCCCTCGCGCCTTCTCCCTGCCTCTCCCGTTTCTCTCTGTAATTCCTCTCTCTCCCGGAGCCCACTCTCCCTTTCCCTCGCTCCGTCCCCATCTCCCTCCTCACATTTCCCTCTCTCTTGTCGGCGCGAATGCCCGCGACGCCATCACCCCCCCCCTCTGCCGTGGCGCCCCTGCGAGATCTCTGCCGCATGCCGCCACCCCGTCATCGCGCCCCTTCCGTCACTGTCACGGAGGTCTCACGGAAGGGCCTACACATAATAAAAATTAGATAAATAGATCTAAAAATATTTTTCCGGTTAATGGACCTAAAAATAAATGAAAGGTCAACAAATGGACCTAAAATAAAAAAACCCTATTTTATTTTTGAAAAGATGTAAGAAAATTAATAAAAACGGAAGCGGAGACGGGAAATCGGAGAACTCGGGCATGACCCACGTGGTCAAAAATACAAAAAAAAAAAAAAAAATCAAAGTTCCCAGGTGGTGTATTAATAATCTTATAAGTGACATGGAAGCAAAATTGATGTCGTCCACTCCCTAGCTTCTGCTGATAAGAATCACTCGTGAAACGAAAGCAACTCAAACATTTGCCAGGTAGTGTACGTATTAAGGCACGTAGGAATTTAATCCGCCGATTGGTCAAATTATAAGGTGTCGACTATTTACAGTACTGTTCGTGGTTACATATGGGAAACTCCACTTTCAGGCCAATGGGATCCTGGTCTTCTCTAAGAAATATCTCCTGATCACTCCAAATAGCGCACCACCATAGAATTGGGAGGCGAATCGTACACCACCAATGCGGGGAAATAAACAACAAAACGTGTTATGCATGTTTAATTATGATAGTGAAATGTCTTCTTCGTTCGATCGTTATGTTAAGGTTTTAGGTTAGAAGACTCAATCTACATATAAATTAAAGAAGCGTATAAAATGTTGTGCATTAAATATTGGAAAAGGGATAAATTAAGCTAGATGTTCTTGTGCTTAATTATATGATCATATATATATAGTGGTTCCGTGACTTCCGTCGTCTTCATGGACGGATGCAGCGTTGGGGTAGTGGGGTCACAGGACTCCACTGAAATTTTTCCTCTTCTCGGAAGACCATGGGAGTTACAGCTTTTTAAAATATTTTTGTAAAGGGTGACCCCACTGGATCACCCGAAGGTGACCCGATTCAAGGGCCCCAGACAAAAATATTTTCTTTGCCCAGTCCCAACCCCGCCCATGCCCCTTCTCCGCGCAGAAACAGAAGAAAAGCGCCATGTCCTAGCCCCGCCCTTGCTCATTGTTATTGAATTGTCTCATTTTTATTAAATTTTTATTTTAAATATTTATTTATATTATTTATAATATATATAATTATATAATATTAAAATATAATTTAAATAACCCCACAGGACAAAATTTCTACATCCGTCCCTAGTCGTCTTCACTTATTATCTTAATATATATTTTGAATGAGAAGGCCAATATATTACCTTTTCCACTCACCATATCTTAACATATAATATATTGAGTTAGAAGGTACAATGTATAAACTTTTAACATGACTAGCTAGTTCAGCCGTTGTGTTAATTTGGACGGTTTCGATGCGACAGAAGACGACTGCTACATGTTCGTCCAGTATAGCGGAGCGTTTATAAGCATGCATGGACCCAGTACACATGTTAGAATAGAAAATATATACCCCTCATTTAACCGAGTCCGGTTCCTCTCAGTGCCCGTCTCTCTCCTCCATCAAAAATCGCGTCTGCGCAAATGTCACAGGTAAAGATCTGGTCTGTACTTCAGGTCTATATATTGGCATGTGATGTCAGTGGTGGAAGTCATCAGAGATTCCTCAGACTTGTCCCACCCTCTTTCTCTCTCATCAATTCTTTGCGTGCAAGCAGATATCATATCAGTGGTGGAACTCATCTCCGTTGGGTTGGACGTGTTTTTCGTAAGGCGCCCCAAAAGATTTTTCTACCAAAAGTACATCTCATTTATAATTAAGAAGTGAGGGATGTTAATAGATATATAGTGGATGAGAAATTTTACAGCAACCCATATCATATATGTATAAAAAATTAGACCTTTTTTCCGAATCCACCTATGGTTGAGCCACCTTCTCCACACATTCATTTTTTGTCTTTTCCTTTACTTAATTATATATTTCGACATCTTTTATGTCACCTTGGCTGTTTCTGGCAACCTGCAGAAGGCATATATCTAACAATAAGGTGGACACATATAATGGACATCACTACCTAGTCACCGGCAAATGGCAGAGTAGACACCGAAAGAGGTGAGTGGGTGAGGTCCAGAGTTCGATCTCAGAAGAAAGAGCATTTACAGTGACTAAGTTACTCACCAAAAATAATTAGTATTACTAATTAAACGTATACTTTTGGCATCTCAGATGTGTTCTACAGGTTTAGAGAAGAACCGGGCGGCCGTTTCGAAGCGTACTTTCACGGTGATTTTAGAGTAGCATTGAGTTTGTACAAGACAACACTCCAAGGACACACAGGGGACAGGGCAACTGCATTGAGGAGGCTGTAGAATCTTGCTGCTTCTGAAGAACACATCGACGCCAACCTTAGAGAGGAGGTGGCGCACGCCCTAGAACTCCCAGTACTGAACAGGAGGATCGGCTGGCTACAGACTCGATGGCTGCTCGAGATGTCCGCGAAGAAACCAGTACTTGACATAGTCCATCCAGCATTAACGTACGGACGTGGATTATTAGTGGACGCAGGCATCCGATCGAGAAAGTTTTCTCCTCCTCCCTGGGACCAGCATGGTGAAGGTTCTCTGTCCAAGGGAACTCGGAGAAAAATCGAAGATTATTACTGGAAGCAAAATTATGGTCGCCCACTCTCTTCTGTTGATCATATATAAGAAACATGCGGCCGGAAACAGCATTCGTGCCACCTGTTCGACCAAATGACAGAGAGACATGGTTTGATAAGGCGAAGTTGTTCATATTATTTCCTGACTAAATAAGTGCAACACATTTAATTTCTAACGATTATTTCTGTCTACCTTTTTAGCAAGCCAAAAAAATCTAGCTATGTCCCCATTCACATATGAGATGGATGTATCTCTTGCGCGTTAATTATTATAATGGTTAATAACTATAAATTAAAATTGAGTGGCGCGGTAAGAGTTCTTCGTGACAACGTCCTGTAAGTGTAAGTATTCTGCTTATTAGATATGTGATTAAATGCTAATCTAATTCATAAACAATAATTATGTACAAATTTATAGGGTAACTAACTGATTTTCTTTGTGAGTATATATGGATTGCAATCAAGAGAAAACCAAAATCGTTTTTGGGGCTTATTTTGTAATCGTCTATACAGCATAAAAAATCTGTAGACACAATTTTATAAATTTGTTGAATTTTTTTTTTGTTAATTTTTCACATATTTATAGAGACAATTTTTGTAAATATGTAAAAACATCGTTTGTTTTAACTGTCCCTAACATATATCCTATTATATTAGATATTTATGCTATTTATAAACTATAAATTCATTATTTATGACTTAAGTTTTTATGTTAAATGATGAACTTATAGTTATTAACAATTATAATAATTTTTTAATTGTTGGTAATTACCATAGGTATAATTGATAACTTTTTTTTCACAAAAAATTGGTTCAAGTCGCATGCAAACTAAAGAACAAAAAAATTAAAGAAGTTGGGTTTAAAGATCCAATTTCTGTAATGCCAACCCGATCGATGTGTCGATTCTTCTTACACAAGTAGATGTGTGAGTGACTTATAAAAGTTGATAGAATCCAAATCGAATTTTCAATCTAAACTCGGCACTCAAACCACTCATTTTAAAATTTAGTTAAGTAGAAAACCAAAGAAATCAAGTTTAGATATTCATTTTCTGAAATACCAATACAATCAATGTGTCAATTATCTCTATACGATCGTAGATATATATGTGAGTCATCAGTAGGAATTGACAAAATCTAAATTAGATTCTCGCTTAAGTCACTCATTTAGAAATTAAGTAAATTAGTAGAAAACTAATAAACTTGGATTTTGGAGTCCAATATCTAAACTTTAGCAATGTCTATTTATAATTTTTAAAAAATTTTATAAAATTTAATTGGATATGCATATATTTGTTGTTGTTGTTTTTTGTTGTTCTTTTATTTTACATGTCTAATGTAAGATCTTACTACGTGTTCCACGTTGACGGGGACGAGGATGAGGATCGGGAGGATATCTTAAGTTTTTAATAGACATTGTTATAAAAGATTTGAGGTTGGGGTTACAGAAATATTTTTTTCTTAAAACTAAGGACAGATTATTTTTTAGAGATATTGTGGATGTGAACCACAATCATTCGGTATATATATATATATATATATATATATATATATGAAAGACCTTAACCGCTGAACGTATAATAAACTTAAAACGCAAAGAGTGAAAAGGAAAAACAGATAGTAAAAAAAAAATACTGTACATTCGATACAAGCTAGATACAAAACCCAACTTTATAATCTAAATATAGTCTTTTGCTAACAATATAGAACAACAGTTACGGCGATCGAACAACAGGGTTCTCGGACGTCGATCGAACAACAGTTACGGCGACGGAGCAAGTGCCTCGGTCCCAACGGCCTCGGCTGTAGTTTCCCCAAGAAAAAAAAAAAAAAAACAGTAACAGCAATTAACCCGAAGTTCTTTGAAACGGTGAAGCAAAATTTCTTCCTCCTCACTCAGTTGATAAATATCTTCCATAGGTGGAGAGAAGGGAAGCCAAAAGATCGGAGAACACAGAGGAGCTAGAAGAGGATAGGAAATTAATAGGCGAGGGAATGGAAGAAAGGGGTGGGGGGAGGAGATGGTTTGTCAATAATGTTGGGACAGGGAAGAGGATGGGACCAAATTAAGAGCGGGTGGTGGTAATTAATGGGGGTTACGTACCTTTCATGCTGACTGTACGTTGAGCACCTTGATACACGAAACGAAGAAACTAAACCAGCAGCTTCACGAGGCCAGTAACAACAGGCTTTGCTGTTCTAAACGAGGAAGCAAATTAAAAACCAAACCTCGGACGCAGGCATTCGAGAAAGTTCTCTCCACTCAGCTGGGACCAGCTGGTAAAGGGTCTCTATACATCCAAAGGAACTCGGAGAGAAAAATCGAAGTTTCCCTGGACCCTGGTGACGTTGACGTACGGACGTGGATTATTAGTGGACGCAGGCATCCGATCGAGAAAGTTCTCTCCTCCTCCCTGGGACCAGCATTGTGAAGGTTCTCTGTCCAAGGGAACTCGGAGAAAAATCGAAGATTATTAGTGGAAGCAAAATTATGGTCGCCCACTCTCTTCTGCTGATCATATATAAGAAACATGCGGCCGGAAACAGCGTTCGTGCCACCTGTTCGACCAAATGACAGAGAGACATATGGTTTGATAAGGCGATGTTGTCCATATTATTTCCTGATTAAATAAGTGCAACACGTACATTTAATTTCTAACGATTATTAATTCTGTCTACCTTTTTAGCAAGCCAAAAAAATCTAGCTATGTCCCCTTTCACATATGAGACGGATGTTGTCTCTTGCGCGTTAATTATTATAATTGTTAATAATTATAAATTAAAAAATGAGTGGCGCATAAGGGTGTCAATTAGACCGGGTCGGTCCGGAGGCCCGGAAGTCCGGCCCGGTTTTAACCGGACTTGGGCCGGAGAAATGAGTCCGTTAAATTTTTTAGACCCGATCCGGCTCGAAAAAAAATAGGGTCAGGCTTGGGCTTTGTGAGACCCGGCTCGGTCGGCTCGCCGGCCCGAAAAATATAAATATAATTTATATTAAATATAAATTTTATATTTAGAAAAAGAATTATATATATTTTCTACAATAAATCTACTCAAAAATATAATCTTTTACAAGTTAAATGTTAATATAGATATAAGTAAAATATATATTATTTTTTATAGATATATTATAGTAGATATATTAAAATTATATATTATATAAATAAAATAATACTTTTTTTTTTCTGGCCGGGCCGGACTTTTCCAGGCTTTTTTTAGGCCTGGCCGGGCCACCCATACTAGGCCTACCCCCGGACCTGGGCCGGGCCCGGGCCGGCTTTTAAAAAATCGGGCCTAACAAGGGTAGGTCCAAGTCCGGCCCATTGACACCCCTAGTGGCGCGGGTGTTGTCTCTTGGCGCGGTAAGAGTTCTTCGTGACAACATTCTGCGATATACATATATTTATTGTTCTTTTATTTTACATGTCTAATATAAGATCCTACTACGTGTTCCATGTTGACGGAGATGAGGACGAGGATCGGAGGATATCTTAAGTTTTTAATAGATATTGTTATAAAAGATTTGAGGTTGGGGTTACTAAAATATTTTTTCTTATAACTAAGGACAGATTATTTTTTAGAGATATTGTGGATGTGAACCACAATCATTCGGTATATTTATATATATATATATATATATATATATATATATATATGAAAGACCTTAACCGCTGAACGTATAATAAACTTAAAACGCAAAGAGTGAAAAGGAAAAACATATAGTAAAAAAATATACTGTACATTCGATACAAGCTAGATACAAAACCCAACTTTATAATCTAAATATAGTCTTTTGCTAACAATATACCGAACTTGGGGACTTGCGAGTTCAACAAATGGAAGTTACGAAAACAAATTAATGTATTTTATTAGGATAAGTTTTTTTGCATGGCTTTTTCTATTACAATTCTAATTAAAACGTACGTGGGGTACTGTGCATAGATTAAAATCCAAAACCAAATTTGGGAACTCATCAAAATGCGAGAGGAGACCGGATCCTTTTAGTACCGCACGCACAAGAGGGGATCTCGATCAATACAAGATAAAAATTCACATTTTACATTTAAATTCATTCTATGTAAAAAAAATTACGTCTTTCACAAATATCAAAATATAAAAAAAAATACCTTATACTACTGATGGGATCTTCTCCTAAAGGATCTCGTCTCAACGGGAGAGGGTCCCGCGGGAAAGGAAGAACAGAGACAAGATGAACAAAGCGGGGGAAGGGGGGCGACGGTTGTTTGGATATTGGCTACTGTTATCCCCATCAGTAGGAATGTTTTTTAACTTATGATTTAAAAATATATATATATATATATTATTTTATTTGCCTAAAATGTAAGTAAATTTAAATAATAACTACAACATGCACAATTGAAGGTAAGAGCGGTAGGTATACCCACCTTTTCTTGTTCGGGCATGACCCACGTGGTCAAAATAGAAAAAAAAATAAATAAATCAAAGTTCCCAGGTGGCGTATTAATAATCTTATAAGTGACATGGAAGCAAAATTGCTGCCGTCCACTCTCTTCTGCTGATAAGAATCACTCGTTAAACGAAAGCAACTCAACATTCGCCAGGTAGTGCGTGTAAAAGTACGTATTAAGACACGTTAATCCGCTGATTGGTCAAATTATAAGGTGTCGACTATATATTTACAGTACTGTTCGTGGTTACATATGGGAAACTCCACTTTCAGGCCAATGGGATCCTGGTCTTCTCTAAGAAATATCTCCTGATCACTCCAAATAGCGCATGCACCACCATAGAATTGGGAGACGAATCGTACACCACCAATGCGGGGAAATAAACAACAAAACGTGTTATGCATGCATGTTTAATTATGATAGTGAAATATCTTCTTCGTTCGATCGTTATGTTAAGGTTTTAGGTTAGAAGACTCAATCTACATATAAATTAAAGAAGCGTATAAAATGTTGTGCATTAAATATTGGAAAAGGGATAAATTAAGCTAGATGTTCTTGTGCTTAATTATATGATCATATATATATAGTGGTTCCGTGACTTCCGTCGTCTTCATGGACGGATGCAGCGTTGGGGTAGTGGGGTCACAGGACTCCACTGAAATTTTTCCTCTTCTCAGAAGACCATGGAGTTACAGTTTTTTAAAATATTTTTGTAAAGGGTGACCCCACTGGATCACCCGAAGGTGACCCGATTCAAGGGCCCCAGACAAAAATATTTTCTTTGCCCAGTCCCAACCCCGCCCATGCCCCTTCTCCGCGCAGAAACAGAAGAAAAGCGCCATGTCCTAGCCCCGCCCTTGCTCATTGTTATTGAATTGTCTCATTTTTATTAAATTTTTTATTTTAAATATTTATTTATATTATTTATAATATATATAATTATATAAATATTAAAATATAATTTAAATAACTCCACTGGACAAAATTTCTACATCCGTCCCTAGTCGTCTTCACTTATTATCTTAATATATATTTTGAATGAGAAGGCCAATATATTACCTTTTCCACTCACCATATCTTAACATATAATATATTGAGTTAGAAGGTCCAATGTAATAAACTTTTAACATGACTAGCTAGTTCAGCCGTTGTGTTAATTTGGACGGTTTCGATGCGACAGAAGACGACTGCTACATGTTCGTCCAGTATAGCGGAGCGTTTATAAGCATGCATGGACCCAGTACACATGTTAGAATAGAAAATATATACCCCTCATTTAACCGAGTCCGGTTCCTCTCAGTGCCCGTCTCTCTCCTCCATCAAAAATCGCCTCTGCGCAAATGTCACAGGTAAAGATCCCCACATTCTGGTCTGTACTGCAGGTCTATATATTGGCATGTGATCTCAGTGGTGGAAGTCATCAGAGAGTCCTCAGACTTGTCCCACCCTCTTTCTCTCTCAAAACCCTCTGATCAATTCTTTGTTTGCAAGCAGATATCGGAGGTACTGATCTCGATCCGTTGGGTTGGACTTGTTTCTCGTAAGCCCCTCCCGCATCACAGGCGACATGGCACCACCGCATGATGCATACCCGGCTCTAGAACTGCCGAGGCGGCCGGGCTCTTACAGCGCGAGCATGTGGGATGATGGCTACATACAGTCGTTGAGGAATGAGTACTGCAGGGTACGTACGCCGCAATCCCCTATATCTATCTATCTATCTATAATATTATATATACATACACGTCTGCTGCTAGTGCATGGATCTGACGACTTAGGTTTTTTCCATATGTGTGCAGGAAGATAGTGAGAGAGGGAGGATGGAGAAGCTTAAGCAGGTAATAAGGGGACTCCTCGAGGATGGAACGGTGGGTCTGGCCGAGCAGCTTGAGCTGGTGGACCTCCTGCAGGGCCTCGGAGTCGGACGCCATTTCGAGAAGGAAGTCCACGGCATCCTGTCGGAGGCGGCGAGGGTGGCTGCAGGCGACCACCGCGAGGTGCTGAAGGACGACCTCTCTTCCACTGCTCTTCTCTTCAGGCTCCTCAGGCAGCATGGGTACCGGATTTCACAAGGTACGTACGGTGTAAGCTAAGCTAGCTAGCGAGATTATCTTAATTTGCGTTTGGCTCTTGATCACACTAACTTGTTTCAGTGTCCAACTCCAACTTCCATATCTCTAAACAATCATCCATTAATCTTCGACTGGTTCATCATCTCAAGAAAAAAAAATTAACAAGACACGACTATTACTTTTTTTAAAAAAAGTACATCTCGTTTATAATTTAGAAGTGATCGAGGGATGTTAATAGATAGTGGATGAGAAATTTTACAGCAACCCATATCATATATATATGTATAAAAAATTAGACCTTTTTCTGAATCCACCTATATATGTTGACCCACCTTCTCCACACATTTTTTTTGTCTTTTCTTTTACTTATTTCGACATCTTTTATGTCACCTTCGCTGTTCCTGGGAACCTGAAAGTATGGACGGACCCAATTAACTAATGGGGTCATGTGACCCCACTCAATTTTTAAAACCCTATTAATGAGTCTAAATTTTTCCATTACATTAACTTGGTTGAAAATTTTTTTAAAAAGAGTGACCCCACTAAAAATTTTTCTGGGTCCGTCTATGACTGAAAGTATCTAACAATAAGGTGGACACATATAATGGACATCACTAACTAGCTAGTCTCCCACAAATAGCAGAGTACAGACATCGAAAGAGGTGAGTGGGTGAGGTCCAGAGTTCGATCTCAAAAGAAAGAGCATTTACAATGACTATGTTACTCACCAAAAATAATTAACATTACTAATTAAACGTATCATTTTGACGTCTCAGACGTCTTCAACAGGTTTAGAGAAGAACCGGGAGGCCGCTTCGAAGCGTACCTTCACGGTGATGTTAGAGTAGCATTGAGTTTGTACGAGGCAACACTCTATGGACACACAAGGGAGAGCACGTTGGATGCTGCGAGGGCAGCCGCGTTGAGGACGCTACAGAATCTTGTTGCCTCTAAAGAAGACATCGACGCCAACCTTAGAGAGGAGGTGGCACACGCCCTGGAACTCTCACTGAACAGGAGGATCGGCCGACTGCAGGCTCGGTGGCTGCTCGAGATGTCCACGAGGAAACCAGTTGACATGGTCCATCCAACATTGCTCGAACTGGCTGCGCTAGACTTCAACATGGTTCAAAGTATACATAGAGGTGACCTCAAGAAGATGTCTAGGTAGGCAACACACCATCCATCCCAGGTTATGATCTGATCAATTCCTCACATACATATTTTATTTTGGTGGCCTTTGATAACACTTAATGTTTAAATCTATTTTTTTTTTTAATTTAAAATTTGAAAGAACTTGATATATATAAGATATTTAATAAGAATTATTTGATAATTAAGTTAAATAATATCTGAATTGTGACACAGTTGATTGAAATATTATTTTTTTATTAGATAGTTTTTAGGTTCAAAACAGAAAACTAATAAAAATATTTTTTTTTTTGGAACCGAGACATTAGAATCAAAATCCGGTCAATCGCCAACTTCTGACGAGTGGTCGATCTGACGACCACCGACGGAGGTGCCGGCTAAATCACTGACCTCGAGATGAGAAATTGACGGTCCTACAAAAAAAATGATTCTTCTTGATTTAAAAATTAAATAATTTTTCATATATTAAGTGATTAATTTAATATTATTTAAAAAATATTTTATCAAACAGTATAAAATCTTTAAAATTAAATATTTTATATTTTAGATGATACCCATTAGATATATTATCAAACAGTGCCTTAATCTTCATGCATGCATGTAATAACAAATTAAAGGGGACTACGTAGGGACGTGCTCTTAGTTCTAGGTACCTCTCTCGAACTATTTCATTCCCACATCTGGCATAAAAAATATGCCCCAGAGCACAGCTCAGAGGGAAGGTTGGGGGTACGAGCCTCCCTGCCATGAACGGAGCAGTCTCCCTTGCTCTTTGTGTGCGGCCTCATTGCTAAATGATGGGTTTATCATTTCTTATTGGATGGCTCCTTTCATGATAAATGGAAGGGATTAAAGAGCACATTATATATATGAAAATGTTGAAAGTACTGCACGGACCATGTTTTGTTGTGATGATATGAAGCATGACATAATATTCAAGAAACGTAATACATAAGAAGGTCATATAAGTGGAACTCTTACTCCCAAAATCATGAATGCAACGTTGATGAACGGAGCAAATAATTCCCTTTCATCAATTGGGAACCTTGTTAGCTTACTTGGCAAAAGTACTTCATTAACTTGTCATGATTAATTTGTCACGATGCTGAGACTAAGAGTACGTGGAATTTCTCACACCAGTCTTCTTGTCCCTCTTGCAGGTGGTGGACTGATCTGGGTCTAAAAGAGAAGTTAAGTTTTGCGAGAGATAGATTAATGGAGAACTACTTCTGCAGCATTGGAATTGTTCCTGACCCGCAGTTCTCCCGGTGTAGAGAGAAGCTCACGCAAGTGTGCTGTCTGATATCCACAATTGATGACATTTACGATGAATACGGCACGTATGATGAACTCCACGCGTTCACCAAGGCCGTGGAGAGGTATATATGCACAAACCCATCTGAGCTTCTCAAATAGACTGCTAGATGCAGGCTCATCTATCTTATAAGCTCTTTCGTATGTCGTATAATCTATCATAAAAATATCGTAAAGCTATGTATTCCTGATCATAAATCATCTTATGGCACTCTCTTTACATTTGAAGTGTCTTAAGTCACTTGATTTCTGATGTATTCCTGATCATAAATAACATAACTTTCTTTGTTGCTTTCCCAATATTCCTCGTGTTATATCCACTTCTCTGTATCTACTAGGTGGGAGGTCACTGCAGCCTACGATCTTCCCCAGTACATGCAGTCTTGCTACTTCGTACTTCTGAACACGGTTGGCCAAATGTGCCACGAGCTACAGAGGGAGAAAGGCTTCGGTGCGCTCCCATTCTTAAAGAAAGCCGTAAGTTCTCCTCTTTCTTATGTTCTAAGCTCTCATGTCCCAAACCTATCCAACATTAATTTACGTGCCCTTTTTCCCTTTCTCATCTTTACTTGGGTATCACTCCCTGCTCCAGTGGGCAGATCTCTGCAGAGCATTCTTGATGGAAGCTAAATGGTGTTACGAGAAATGCATGCCCACATTCGAGGATTACATGGGCAACGTGTGGATGTCAGCATCGGTTCATGTGGTGCTTGCTCATGCTGTTCTCTTCATGGATGTGGACATGACGGAGAAAGATTTCGAACACCTACGGCAATACGCACCTGTCATCCGCTACTCAGCAACAATCTTTCGGCTCCTCAATGACTTGGTAATGCCATCCTTCCATATACCCTACGCATGTCAGGCCATCCAATTTGTAATCTTCACCACATCCCACTCAACTGGGTCCATTAATTCTCCCTCGTGAACAAACAGGTCGAGAGAGAAGGGTGGGACACTCCTTCGGCCATAGCATGCTACATGAACGAAAACAGTGCCACGGAGGAAGCAGCTCGAAGGCACATCAAAGGTCTCGTCGACGAGACATGGAGCGCTATGAGCCAGGAGATCACGGCGTCTTCCCTACCTGCAAGGTTCACGACTGCAGCAGCGAATGTTGCTCGGTTGGGCCACTGTTTGTATCAGCACGGAGATGGACACAGCAAGCCGGGAAAAGAGTTCAAGTACAGAGTGAGGTCCCTGTTAATGGAGCCCATCATCCCAGCAAAACGCTCCGCAGCCGCTGAACATATTCTTCTGCGAGCAGAGTAATCGATATGTCAAGTCTGCAAGGAATTAACTGTTTCAAGAAGGATAATCCTTGGCAGTAGTACTGCTATACCAACATCTACCCTCAGTTTATAAAGATAATTGAAATTGCCAAGAACACAGATACTCGCACAAACAGAAATCACACTATTACAAACTCCTCTTCAAAATGTGCTCGGACGATAGAATCATGAATCCCTTAGGCAAACTAGAACCAAACATGGCTAAATAATCCCTAACTCCTGTTCAAAAGGAAAACACTCAAGTCCAAACGCCCAGAGACTGAGGTGACAGCGACAAACGTAAACAAAAATTGCAAAACTGTGAAACAAGTTCTAAGCACTCTTCTCTGCTTTAGCAGCGGTGGCAGCAGCCTGGCCCCGAAGACGACCGGTCCTCCTCGCTGCAATGAGACCAACCTTCTGCCCAGGGGGTGCATCACGCCGGACGGTGCTGGCATGTCCAATATGCTGGTGGTTACCACCACCATGAGGATGTTCCACAGGGTTCATGGCAACACCACGAACCTTGGGCCAGCAATTTCTCTTCACCCTGAATTTGTGGTATGCATTTCCAGCCTTGAGCATGGGCTTCTCCGTCCTACCACCACCAGCCACTTGGCCAATCATGGCCCGGCAACCACTTGGGACAACCTTCTTAGCTCCAGAAGGGAGCTTAATCCTATCAGAATGAAGCAACCAGTTAGATAGGTTTCTCCACTGCAGGACAACAAAAATCATTATTGACAGTTTTATAACGCCTTAAGAAACATAAGCCTTGATGTAACCTGAATAACCTGCCAGTTCTGTGATATAAGAGTCGGATAACTAAAATATAGTACTGTTCCAAATCGTTCTAACCAGCTCCTTGTTATCATACAAAATTGAGGTCAGTCTTTGGTGACTCAGAACAATGGTAAAAGCAAATTCTGAGTCGAGGTTCAACTAAAAACAAATGATTTTACGATTTTATGTTACAATAACATCAAGTGATTTTACAAGTTAGCATTAAACTGATTGAAAATCCATCCAAATAAAGCGACACCCATTTAAGTCTACAGGAAAAGAGAGAAGCACATGAGCTCATGCAACTACACCAAAGGGGGCCTAATAGCAGCTGCCAACTTCAATGAATGGCCATCGAATACATGTAAAATAAGATCAAAATAGCCCTTTTAGGGGTAACACCAAATCAAATACTTCTCTAAATTTGTTACACTAAGGGAGACAACAAACGTAATTGGGCAGGATCGACACTGAACAATTGAGGTCAAGAGGTAGCAGGGGCCTCGACGTTGTACGTAGACATCCAAGAAATGCGAAGCCTTTCCCCCGATCGACTCCCGAGTAACATTAGTTGGCGAATAAATTGTAGGCACTTTGCAGCCAAGGGAAGGATCATTTCTGTGCTTCGAGAGTCCATTTCTGTGCTTCGAGAGTCAAAGCATGGAGATCCCAAATACTGTTGCATATCATGTACAACTACTTAAATCCAGATAAAAATTAAATCAAGGATTCAAATAGAAATGCGATAAACAGAACACAGTGCAAGGACCGTTTTCATTAATAACTGGTAAATAGGATAACTCTGTCGTAGCCCCAAGCCCGGGTGAGAAAGGAGGAGGGTTTGCGTTAGGTTGACAACCAGCAGTAAAAAAAAATGTCAAATCCTTACATGAATTCTGATCTAAATATTTGTGCTAATGCTAGGGCGTTCCCCGGAAGCGACGCGTTTCATCGGAATCCGGATGGAATGATAAGTGAGCAAGGGCCAGCTAGGGCGTTCCCCATAAGCGACACGCCGCGATGGCGCCCGATTGCAGTGTCAAATAGGCAAGGGTTCCCGTGTGGGGTTGGACGAACATAGGTAAAGAAGTTAGTCCAAAAACATAAGATCCGTCTAGCTACTTGGAATATAGGAACTTTAACAGGTAAAGGTTTAGAGTTGGTCAAACTAATGAGGGATAGAAGGGTTAGCAATAGCTTGTCTACAAGAAACTAGGTAGAAATGATCTAAAACTAAAGATATTGATGGTTATAAAATTTGGTATACAGGAACTAGTAACTCTAGAAATAGTGTGGTCATAATAATAGATAATGACTTAAAAGAGAAAGTTGTAGAAGTTAATAGACTGAGACATAGACTTATCTTAATAAAACTTATCGTAGGTGAAGTTACTTTGAATGTAGTTAGTGCATATGCTCCACAAGTGGGTTTAGAAGAGAGCATTAAAAAGCAATTTTGGGAGGCTATTGATAGATTGATCCAAAATATTCCTAGTGAAGAGAAAATTTTATTGGTGGGGATCTTAATGGTCATGTGGGTGAAAGTAAATAGAGGATATGAGAGGATTCATGGAGGATTTGATTTTGGCGAGAGAAATGACATGGGTACTAGTGTTCTTGAGTTTGTTATGGCTTATGATCTAGTAATTGCTAACACATTCTTCAAGAAGAAAGATGAACACCTAATAACATACAAGAGTGGAACACATAGGAGCCAAAATAATTATTTTCTTATTAGAAAAGCTGATAGAATTTTGTGTAAGATTGCAAAGTTATTCCTGGAGAGAGTTTAGCCCCACAACATAGGTTACTAGTAATAGATATTCGTATTTCAAAATTTAAAAGAAAAACCATCATAAATAATTGTGCTAAGATTAAGTGGTGGAATTTGAAAAGTAAAAATTTGGGAACATTTAAAAATCATCTAGTAAAAGAAAGTATTTGAAATTTAGATCAAGAAGTTAATAGAGGATATGAGAGGATTCATGGAGGATTTGATTTTGGCGAGAGAAATGACATGGGTACTAGTGTTCTTGAGTTTGTTATGGCTTATGATCTAGTAATTGCTAACACATTCTTCAAGAAGAAAGATGAACACCTAATAACATACAAGAGTGGAACACATAGGAGCCAAAATAATTATTTTCTTATTAGAAAAGCTGATAGAATTTTGTGTAAAGATTGCAAAGTTATTCCTGGAGAGAGTTTAGCCCCACAACATAGGTTACTAGTAATAGATATTCGTATTTCAAAATTTAAAAGAAAAACCATCATAAATAATTGTGCTAAGATTAAGTGGTGGAATTTGAAAAGTAAAAATTTGGGAACATTTAAAAATCATCTAGTAAAAGAAAGTATTTGAAATTTAGATCAAGAAGTTAATATAATGTGGAATAATGTCACACATTGTACAAAGAATGTAGCAAATCAACTCTTAGGTAAATCTAAAGGTAAAAGGAATATAAAAAGAGAGACTTGGTGGTGGAATGAGGAAATTCAAAATATCATTAGAGCTAAAAGAGATTGTTTTAAGGCTTGACAAACAAACAAGAATAATCAAATTTTAGAAATTTATAAATTAGCTAAAAAGAAGGCTAAAAGAATAGTTAGTGAAGCTAAGTCCAAAGCGTTTGAAGAATTATATAATAAATTAAGAACTCGAGAGGGAGAAAAATACATATTTAAACTTGCTAAATTAAGAGAAAGGAAGAGTAGAGATCTAGATCATGTTCATTGCATTAAGGATGAAGATCAAAAGATTTTAGTTAAGAATCTAGATGTTAAAGAGAGATGGTATAACTATTTTCAAAAATTACTTAATGGAAATTACTTTAAAGATGTCTCTTTAGTAGAGAATCAAGAGTCAACAAAATTTGATAAATATCAGTATTTTAGGCGTATTAAGGTGTCAGAAGTGAGTGATGTTTTAAGAAAAATGAAATTGGCAAGGCCTTAGGATCAGATGGCATACCTATTGAAGTGTGGAAAGGCTTAGGAGACATTGGTATTAAATGGTTAACTAAACTTTTCAATAAAATTGTGATGGAACGAAGAATGCCAGAAAAATGGAGGAAAAGTGTTGTAGTTCCTTTCTATAAAAATAAAGGGGATATTCAAAGCTGTAATAATTATCGCAGAATTAAACTTATGAGCCACACTATAAAACTTTGGGAGAGAGTAATCGAGAATCGAATGCGATGCATGACTAGTGTATCAGAAAATCAATTTGGTTTTATGCCTAGTAGATCTACTACAGAAGCTATTTTCTTATTGCGACAGTTAATGGAGAAGTATAGAGAGATGAGAAGAGATTTATATATGGTTTTTCTTGATTTGGAGAAGGCGTATGATCGAGTACCGAGAGAGTTGATTTGGTGGGCATTAACAAAAATAGGAGTCTCTCAAGGATATATTGACTTGATTCAGGATATGTACGAGGTGCTACCACTAGTGTGAGAACTATTGCTGGAGAGACTCGGAATTTCCGGTCACTATAGGTTGGCATCAAGGTTCTGCCCTAAGTCTGTATCTTTTGCTCTGGTTATAGATGAGGTGACAAAACACTTGCATTATGATATCCCTGGGTGTATGCTATTTGCAGATGATATTGTCTTAATTGATGAGAGTATTAATGGTTTAAATGTTAAGCTAGAAAGTTGGAGGCATGCTTTGGAGTCTAAAGGTTTAAAATTAGTAGGAGTAAGTCTGAGTTTATGCACTGTAATTATAGTAACCAAAAGGTGCTTCAAGGAGATATGGTTCAAATTGATGATCAAGATATTTCTAAAAGTAGTAGCTTTCGATACTTGGGATCTATTATCCAAGATAATGGAGAGATTTATGACGATGTGGCATACAGGATTAACATAGGCTGGCTAAAATGGAGAAGTGCATCAAGAGTCATCTGCGATCATCTTATACCAGTGAAACTTAAAGGAAAATTTTATAGAACGGCAGTGAGGCCTGCTTTATTATATGGCACCGAGTGTTGTGCAGTGCGAAAGGAACACGTTAATAAATTATGTGTAGCAGAGATGAGCATGTTGAGATAGATGTGTGGTAAGATTAAGAAAGATAAGATTAGGAATGAGCGCTTCTGTGAGGATTTGGGGATAGCTCCAATTGATAGAAAAAATGAGAGAAAATAGACTTAGGTGGTTTGGACATGTATACCGTCGCCCTAACTCGACGCCGGTTAAAAGATGTGACCAAATTTTAGTTGATGTTAGGAGGAGAGCTAGGGGAAGGCCTAAAATGAGATGGTGCGACGTTATAAAGAAGGACTTGAACTTCTTGGGTTTAAACACGACTATAGCACTTGATAGAAATCTTTGACGGAAAAGGATTCATGTAGCCGACCCCAAATAATGAGATAAGGCTCTGATGATGATGATGATGAACTGGTAAATAGAATGCAACGCAACCACAACACAAGCCAGATGGGTTCGTCACAAACAGAGCAAGATAGGCGAGCAACATGGCCAGAACAAACTAATTTGGCATACGAAGATAGAACTTTTTCTTTTCAGAAGTCGGAATGTACTACCAGAGTATGATTTGAAGCTCACGAGCACGACGGAACGATACCATTTGTAATTATGAGACAAAAAATCCAAGACCACAAACCAAAAATTTTATCTTGGCAAGGCTCCAGATGCATAAAAAAACAACCTTTATCGACAATGAATACATGGATCAAGAACAAGGGAACATCAAGAAACAACCTCTATCATACCTGCTGGTACCATTATCGGGGTTGTGACTGATGACGATAGCGTAGTCCCCCGAGGCGCGGGCCAAGACGCCGCGGTCGCCCACGTGGTGTTCGACGTTGCAGACCACCGCACCCTCGGGGATGGACCGGAGGGGCAGGACGTTGCCCACCATCAGGTTAGCCTTCTTGCCGCAGAACACGAACTGGCCCGTGTACATGCCCTCCGCCGCCACGAACAGCTCCTTCTGGTGCTTGTAGCGGAAGGGGTGGCGGAAGGTGACGCGGGCGAGCGGCGCGCCACGGCCGGGATCGTGGACGATCTCGGTGACGACGCCCTTGAGGTACCCATTGCGCTCGCCGAAGTCGAGGGATCGGAAGCGCGCGGGGCCCTTCCGGTGGTGCGTGTGGGATCGGAAGACCGACCCAGCACCCTTCCTCTGCGCTCGGATGACACGCCCCATGGCGGCGGCCGAGCGGGCGGCTAGGGTTTCAGTTTGGGGGAGGAGGGAGAAGTAGTGAAGAAGTGGAGCGTTCTTGCGGGCACTTCCCTAAGACTGTTTAGGATGTTTTGCATACATTTCCCACTCTTAAAGCAACTATTTTCCTCAAATCCATCATAACTTATATTTGTATGCATACCTATCATCCTGGAACTAAATTTAAGCTGGACCTTTTGCCAATTTTAACTTTAATAGGGTGTTTGGATGCACTTTTTTAACAGTTTTTTTCTCTTAAATTTAAAAAAGAAGGAGGTCAAACATCTTAACCTGTTTGGTTACCAATTTTTTTTTTAAAAGTAAAAATTCTATCCTATGTAAATCTCTCTCAAAATAAAAACAAGTGAACACCTATTTTTTAAAAAAAAAATGCACACGCACCCTCAGCCCCACCCGCGCCCTGCCTCTCTGGAGGGGCGCCCCCCGGCGCTGCTCCCCCTCCCCCTCCCCGCCCCTGCCCTCCCGGCGGGCGCCCCCCCCCCTTCCCCCGCCCCTACCCTCCCCGCGGGCGCCCCCCCGGCACTGCTCCCCCTCCCCCGCCCTGGCCCCCCGCCCCGGCCCCGCCCCCCCGGCCCCCCCAGCCCCGACCCCCGCCGCCCTGCCCCCCGGCCCCCCCAAGCCCCGCCCCGACCCCCGACCTGCCGTGAGCCCCCCCCCGGCCCCGCCCTGGCCGCGCGTGCCCCCGCCAGCCCCGGCCCCGTTGCCCCGCCCCCCGGCCCCCCCAGCCCCGACCCCGACCCCAACCCCGCCGTGGAGCCCCCCCCAACCCCCCGCCCCCCCCCCGCCGGCCCCGCCAGCCCCGCGCCGGGCCCCGCCAGCCCCCGCCGTTCCCGCCCCCCCCGCCCCCCCACCCCGACCCCCGCCGCCCGCCCCCCCACAGCCCCGACCCCGACCCCGACCCCGCCGTGGAGCGCCCCGGCCCTAGCCCTGCCCCCGCGCGGCCCCCCCGCCCCGGCCCCGCCCCCCCGGCCCTGGAGCCCCCCCACAGCTCGGCGATGCTCCCCCTCCCACCCTGCCCTCCCCGGCGGCGCCCCCCCCCCCCCCCCCAAGTCCCGGCAGCCCCCCACCACCCCACCCCATCCCGCCGGAACCCCCTCCCCTCCCTCCCCCCGCCCCTGTCCCGCCCCCAACAATCAACATAATTTTAAAAATTTGGATGTTTTTACAACCGAAAGACATCACGTTTTCATAATTTTAAATTTAAATTAAAACGAATCTAGCATAATTTTTTAGATAGAAATAGCTTTTTTTTTTAATTTCTCCCAAACACCCTATAAGGGAGATATAAACTATTATTCTTATCCAAGATTAGTTTGTAATGCTAGATCGCTATGTCACATTTTTGTGATATGATACGATAATGTATCGTATCATATAACTAAAATACGGTGAAAAAGAGGTATGCTCAAAACATAAGAAACTTCATTTAAAATGGGTAAACTTAAAAACAACAAAATATAAAAATATCACATGAAAATGCTAAAAATGTAAGAAACTCTATTTAATTATTCAAGCCAATTCAACACAATCATTTAATATTCATCAAATATTACATACAAAAATGTCAAATTCATGACATATACATAAACAAAAATATTGAGTATACAATGTTCATCTTGTCATCTTCACCATTCCTCATCTTAGCCATCTATAAGAACCATTTAAAGTGTCATTTCTACTTATAAAAATTATGATGAAGAAACAACTACAAGTATCTTTGGCACCCTTTGCATCTGCATCTATATCCATTATTTCAATAACAGAAGTCAAGAATATATTCGGCTGGGGTAGATTTCATGTATCGTCGGTCTCTTTATCAAGCTCTATCTCCTCCCTTTCTGTAATGAATCTAAACCCATGATAATATTGAATCATCATCATCCCAAAGTTAAAGACATGTATGTGAGATCTTAATCTCTCTCCCTTTTTTAACATTTATCTACACATGTTTCGACTTGAGTCTCATATTATAATACACATACACTAAGTTGTCTAACATTATGTGACTCAATTGATTTCTCAACTTGATATGAATTAGAACAAACATACTCTAATTTCTCTCACACAACACTTTTTCTTTGAAAGATTCTCCCATATTATCACCCAATATCATCACTCTGTCATCGTGGAGACATCTATAATATTCTAGCAATCATACAGGACAGTACTTTAACATATAGTAACAAATTGACATAAATACAAACTATCAATTAAACATCATATTCGTACAATATCACTAAATATAATTCATTAGATTGTAATCTCTTTTCTTTTTATATCACCATACATTGTTTTTATCAAAACTATGTCAAAATCATATTAAATAATATGTAATTGTTAATCATTATTACTAAATTTTAACGAAGATGCACTCTCATGTGTTGTATTATGTAAATTTTGATAATCATAAAATATTTTTTATGTTGATGAGTTCTTGAGTGATGAATTCATTTATATGAACTTCATGTTAATGACCAATGAATTAGATATTTTTATATTAACGTTGAGGGTCTAAAGTGTCTATTGGGTGTGCAAAAACTCATATTCTTATGTCCTTGACATGCGTTGCAATATTGGTATAGAGAAGTATAAAAAAGACTTAATATTGTGCACTTCTATGTTTTATAGTGTGTATCTATTATGTATTTTTGTTCATTTATTGTATAACTTTTTTGATGACCTAATTTATATTTCTAGATGTGTTTTTAGAGTCTCGAATATATCCTCAAAATTGTAGATTTTATCTCACAGTAAAACTCAATCTATAGTCATTTCTATACACATTAACATGATGACATGTTTTACTTTTGCAGATTTAGGTCGACTGAATTTTAATTTAAGTTGATCAAATTTATTAGGTTGAATGAAATCTGATTTAATTCGACCGATTTTTATTTTAGAGAGTAATTTTTTAAAATTTCAAAAATCAATCAATTACATTTTAATTTTTGATTGATCAGCCTACTACGGGTCCGGTCGAATCCAGTATGAACCGGAGCCGGTCCGGATCGACCCCTGCAATCTTTGATACGCAAACCTTTATCTTGCTCCTGCGAGCCCAGGGGCCAGAACCCTGCGTCACTTCTCGTCTGCACAAAGACGGAGAGAGAGAGAGAGAGAGAGATGGCGACCTCTTCGTCTCTCTCAAGCTTCTTCGCGTGTTCCCGCCGCCTCGGCAGACGCTTCCGTCTCTCCTCTTCCATACTGAGCTCCGACCCAATTGCTAGAGCTGTGATACGCTCTCGCGAGGCCACCCCCATCTTTAATGCGCGCGACCTTGACCAACTCGTCTCCAGCTTCAAGGAGGCTCGGCCCATCGCCGCTTCCGCTCCAACCACCGGGTCTACGAGTTCGCCGTCCGGCGCCTCGCCGCCGCCGGCCGCCTCGACGACGTCGTCGACATCCTCGAGGCCCAGAAGGTTTATCCCGACGAGATCGCCCAGGAGGGCTTCGCCGCTCGCATCATCGTCCTATACGGGGTGGCCGGCATGCCGGCCGCCGCGGAGGAGACCTTCCGACAGCTCCCCGCCCTCGGGTGCCGGCGCACAGCCATGTCCTTCAACGCCCTTCTCACCGCGCATGTTCACTCGGGCGAGTTCGAGCGGGTGCACGAGTTGTTCCGCTCGATCCCGGTGGAGAACCTGGAGATCGTGCCCGACGAGGTCTCCTACAACATCCTGATCGGCGCCTTGTGCAAAAGGAAGGATCTTGATGGCGCAATGTCTATGTTGGAGGTGATGGAGGACCGCGGTTTGCAGCCCAATTTGATCACCTTCAACACGCTTCTGAATGGTTTTTACTCGAACGCCCATTTCTCTGGAGCTGGGAAGGTCTGGGACAAAATGAACGAGAAGAACTGTGATCCCGACGTGAGAAGCTTCAACGCGAAGTTGCGAGGACTGGTATTGGAAGGGAGGACATTGGAGGCAGTGGATCTTGTTGGGAAATTGCCAAGCATGGGGCTGAAACCAGACACTTTTAGCTTCAATGCTCTGATCAGAGGGCACTGCCAAGACGGGAACCTGGACGAGGCGAGGGAGGTGTTCGAGAATTTGACTAAGAACGACTGCCGCCCCAACCGCGAGACATTTGCTCTGCTTGTGCCTTTCCTCTGCCGTTTGGGGCAGCTCGATTTGGCTCTGAACATGTGTAATGAGAGTGTGAGCCGGAAGTGCCCTGTGTCTGCAGAGGTGCTGCAAGAGGTGGTGGATGGGTTGCACAGGGATCTGAGAGTCGAGGATGCAAAGAAGCTTGTGGAGCTTACGCGGTTGCATTGTGATAATGGGGAGAGCGTGAAGTTACCTTCTCAATCTGCTGAAGTAAGCGGATCCATATGATTGGATTTAGCCTCTATTGTAGAATTAGTGTAGCGTGGAGATGCCAACTATCACTTCACTTATTATATCTGTTTGAGCGTTTTTAATTTCTTTCTAATGATGAGAAAAAAGAGTTTTGTAGTCCCACCTGATAGTTTAATATTAGATTTTTTTTTCTGAATTGTTTATAACGAATGTAATCAACATGGTCAATGATAGTTCCCACATGTGGATCTAGTTTGGAGAGGTTGGTCTGGGTTTTTCTCATCAACGTCAATTGCATCTCCAAAGAGAAAAAAGGAGATCTTAAGGGGCAATCTCGAGCGTATTGTTTGAAATATATTCTTACTTATGCCAATAAGGAAAATGAGCTATCTTTTCACTATGGTTTCTTGCACCATGCAATCTTGGCTGTCGAAAAATGGTATACTTTTGTGGTTTTAAGATGTCTGCCCTGCTGTATCTTTTCTCTGATCTGGGCAGGATACCATCATCTGAAATTGATCCGATGCATGATAATCCTTCTGTATCCCATTACTGTGGTTTACATCAAACTGGTGTGTTGTTGAGAGATAGAGCATATAGAATATATACTTTGAATGGGCAATTTTGTTCTCTTATTCTTTCCAACATTGCGCCTCCAACCACACTCGAGAATTCCAGGCCTCAAATCTTGTTGAAGATGTCCTGGAGATAGATCTGGTGCTGCAGGTTTAACTGGCTCAAAATTCCAATATTGAAGTGTTGAAAAGCCTTTGTCCATTTATGTGTATCGTTACTGGTAGTATTATCATACAAATGGTTTTAATCTGTTATACACATTGATGCTTAATCTGGAATTGGTTGCCATATTGTTATTTTTTGGTGTAAAGTTAATTTCTTAACATGATTACATAGGATAGGGGCATTAATTTTCAATAAGATAGTCTTTTCAAAATTAACTCACCTTTTGAAATGAGATTATCGAAATACTATTGATGAAAAAGACTATGATCTTGGTCAGTTCCTGTCAATTGCCTTCTATTCACACAGACATTGGCTTATTATTCATGGTGTTAGTGCTAACACACCTCTTCCAAACTTGCAGAATTTTGAAGCATTGTCCTAATGGCAAGCTGGGTCGCATCTTTGCCTAAAGCTCTCTTAAAAAGTTGTATTACTGGATATAACGGACTCCTGACAATAGTTGAATGTCTCATGCATGCTGCTTGGGACCTACCAAGGCTAGGGAGAGATGGGTTAAAGAAGGAGATAACAACACAAGGTTTTTTCACACCATTGTTTCGGGAAGGAGAAGGAGAAATCATATTGCTTCACTTTCAGATGGGGTTCATCTTTTAGACAGGGAGGAGGACATCAAGAGGTATGTAAGAGACTTCTATGCATCTCTTTACTCTAAAGACCAGCTTGTTAGATGAGGATTGTGGATGGGACTCTACCAAAGTCTCATCTCCCCTTTTCAGCAAGAGGAGATTAGACAAGCAGTGTTCTCATTGGCTGGTGATAAGGCTCCAGGCCCAGATGGTTTCCCTATGCTCTTCTATCAACATTGCTGAGATATTGTGAAGAAAGATGTGTGTACTTCTATCAAGGAATTCTAGGAAGGTAAGGCTCATTTGTGAGGTATTAACAAAACCTTCTTGGTGCTTATTCCTAAAAAAACAGGGGCCTCACTGTTGGCGGACTTCAGACCTATTAGCTTGTTGAATTAAACTTACACAATCGTTTCTAAAGTCTTGGCAAGGAGGATGGAAGGTCTGTTGCACAGTTTGATCAGCCCTTTTTAAGGTGTCTTCATAAGAGGAAGACACATCTAGGAGAATTTTTTGGTAACACATGAATGTTTGTTCAACTGGAAGAGACAGAGGAAAAAGGGCCTTGTTCTCAAGTTAGACTTTGAAAAAGCCTATGATAGAGTGAGATGGGGTTGTCTCCTGCAGGTTTTGAGGAAGATGGGCTTCCATCCAACTTGGATTGCTTGGGTTCCCAGTGCCTCTCATCTGCCTCTTTGGCGGTCCTCATTAATGGGCAGCCTACCCCCTTCTTCTCTATGGGTCGAGGCATTAGACAGGGGGATCCTATCTCCTCTCATTTGTTTGTGTTGGTTGCTCAAGTTTTGAGTAACATGTGGATTAAAGCTCAGGAGGAAGGCATGGTGACGGGGTTCCACCATATGTTCTTATTACACATCTTCAATATGCAGATGACACTATTTTGTTTTTGTCTAATGAGATCCAGCAGCTCAGGGATACTATTTTGATGTTGGAAGTACTGCAGGATGTAATAGGGCTGAAGATTAACTACAACAAGAGTCTTTTGGCAGGTATAAATATGACGAAACAAGACGTTAGGAGGGCAGCATCACTCTTTGGCTGTCAGGTGGGGAATTTTCCATTCTCTTATTTGGGCTTCCTATTGTCCCCGGGGCATGGTATGCTTAAAAGGTTTGAAAATAGGATGTCGAGATGGAAAGCAAGGCTTTAGTCTTACGGAGGTTGACTTGTGTTTTGCAGATCAGTCCTGGATAGCTTACCCATATACTTTTTGTCTATTTTCAGAATTCCTAAAGGGGTGGCTAAGAAGCTAGAGTCAATTCAAGCTAGATTTTTTTGGCATGGAAGTGGGGGCGATAGAAGAGGTTGGCATTATATTGCGTGGGGCAGAATTTGTCAATTCAAAGATGCAGATGGTTTGGGGGTCAAGAACTTGAGATGTTTTAACCTCACCCTTTTATGCAAATGGCTGTGGAGATTGGGGGTGGAGGACGGAGTCTTGTGGTGGAACATGGTTACTCAAAACTATTATCACTCTGTTAGAGTGTGGGACATTTGGCCACATGGATGCTCCCATGGCAAGCCTTGGCTTGTCATCTTTTGTCTTGGGGGAGTTTTGGGAGCTTCTCCCCCTTCATGTACATCTTTTTTTTTTTCTTTTATAGTATCAGTGGTACTATCTACTTTTCAAAAAATAAAAATGGAAGGGAATCCTTATGGCTACGGACTTTATTAAAATTAGTGTGAGAGTTGCCTTGGGGAATGGATACCACATTTTATTTTGGCAGGACAGATGGTGCGGTGACTTCACCCTTGAGGAGCTCTTTCCTTCTTTGGCGGCCTTATCCTTCGTGTCAAACACAAAGGTGGAACTTTTGTACGATTTTCAGCTGTCAGATGGCATTTGGGCGACGATTTTCAGAAGAAATCTGACCAATGAAGAGATGGAGCAGCTATAGCAGCTTCTTTCTTTAGTGCATACTCAGAGGCTGGTTCAACAAACGAAAGATTCTTGGATTTGGAGATGGGAAAAAAATGGGATTTTCCTAGTAAGATCTGCTAATGCTAAAGTTATTTGGCCAGCTAAAAGCCCCCTTAAAGTGGAAGCTTTGGTGTGGAGGATTTTGCATGGCAGGCTGCTCATTATGTGGGGCTGATCAGGAAGACAGGGATCATATATTTGCTGCTTGCTCCCTTGCTAAGGGGATTTGGGGAAGGTGGAGCCAACTTCTTATTATTTATCTACCCCCAGTTTGAATGTGCAGGAGCTCTTTTCAGCTTGGAAGAAAGCACAGCCTACTTTTGAAGATAGAGTTTCTTGGTGGTTGATTTTGCATGGCACGCTTTGGGTCATTTGGATCGAAAGGAACAATAGAATCTTCAGGAGAGTAGCTAGATTTGAGGACTGTTTATTTTCTTTTTTGAAAGGGAAATTAATTTTCTTTTGAGGAGTTAAAGTGGGGCACATCAGCTTGATGTGGAGTTTTTTTTTTGTAAAGGATTTTCTTGGGGCTCACACATGTACATTCCTTTCCTTCATTAATACAATTGTGGTACTATCCACTTCTCAAAAAAAAATGAAAAATCTGTAAGACAATGCTTCCTTGACTTGGTTATGGTATACCCACATTTGCTTCTCTCCAATCTAAAGAAAAAAGCAAATCACAAAAGAATGTGTCAGTGTGATACACATGAGAACAGGTGTGAAATGCTTTTGACTTTGTTATTTTTCCTTTTGTAGGGCATCTCTAAACCATGATACAGATGCTTTTGGTATCCTTGTGAGGTTCTTCTTGTAGTCAATGTAGTAAAGGCCAAATCTGACAGTATAACCTGAGTTCCATTCCCAGTTATCAAGTAGTGACCATACAAAATAGCCGCTTACATCACAGCCATCCTCCCTGCAGAATTTCAAAGCGTTATGTTCTACAGATAGTGTGCTGAATTTAGAGCTGTAAAGAGAAAATAGCTTCATATTCAAGAAAATTGTCCCAACTCAAGAGTCAAGAAAACTATTATTTAGCCAGTCACATGATAAGAACTCTAAACCCAGACTGAAATAACATAGATCCATAGCTGGAACTAGGTAGTAGGGTTCTAATTTCCTTTTCTAACAGACGAGTTTTATTTCGGCCAGGTAGTTTTCACATGCTAATAGTCCACATCCATGCTCCATTGATGTAGCACCATAGCTGACATGAGGTTTCTAATTCCTCTATCTGTTGTTTTCGCATGCCAACAATTTTGTCTGATAGTCCCTCAACAAGATCACTGGTTTTAGTTGTGTGTGTGTATACACATAATGTATGTACCTGTAGAAACCCACAACACGTAGGTGTTGAGGTTCTAAGGCCCAAGATATATAAGCACAGGAATTTCACTTGGTTTTTCCGATATGGGATATTCCCATACGGTTCTCCTCTAATACTACCTGTCCATCCATCTGTCATGCATTCATGTATACAAGCAGATAAATAGATACGTATACAGAGTGGTTCTTTCACCAGTCCTAAATTCACAGGTGGATCACATAAAATGGAGTGCTGAAATCACTCCATCTAGCATCACTGCTAGATCATGACACCTCTGCAATCCATCTGAGGCGGTCTGCCGTGTTTTGAGAAAATTCTGCTTAAGAAAAGGAAGTACGGAGTTTTCTGTTTTAGTATATTCTGGATAGATCATATTTACCTGATCGCAGCAGATAAGTTTGAAAGGTAATCGCTGTGGTATTGTATCCTTTTCTCATCTTTCAGTGCTCTGCTTAGGGTGGTAAAAGGGCTATTCAGATCGTCCATACCTGCAGCAGTTTCTCTCAAATTATAAATTGCTTGTGAACTGTGGTGAATTGTAATATAAAACCATGCCTTACCATTCTCTGTTATAATAATTTTTGGGTTCGCATAGGTTTCCCTGATATATCTCATCAATTTGCGAATTCCCCATGGAACAATGTACAGCCAGCGTGAAGCAGCCTGAAGGAGACAGGTCAGAATATTACATTCAAACTGTGAACCCCGATAGAGAGACTATAGAACATGATGTAGGGTGTGTAGACATACCATCTCCCCTATCATCTGTCCATCTCGAAGAGCTGTCAAGTTTGCAAATCATCAGAGCAAGAAAGGAACGGAATGAAAGCAAAGATATAGATAGCTTCTTTTGGGATCTTACGAGTTTTAATTACACCTGCATCTGTGGACGCATCATCCAGAATAAACTTCCGAATTTTCATTCTGTCATTACGAACATATAATGATGTGTAATGATTTATCCCAATGAAATCCAGTGAATTAACCAACAATTTTGACATCTCCTGTGTGAAGATGGGCAGTCTTTTACCCACAAGCCTCTGCATGGAATGGGGATAGCGTCCAAAGATAAGGGGATCCAGAAACCTGCTTCCATTTATCTTAAGTTATGACTACAGCAAAAATATGAGTTTTCATATGATAGTTTCATTTTGTTTGATTCTAAGTTTTTATGAAATTACCATCCCAGTTCAAAGTCAATTGCTCTTTGTGCAGCGGCAACATCTTCTTCTGCTTCAGATCTAGGCTCATACCATTTGGTGTCCAGAGCCATTCCAATGAAGCCTCCCTGAGATTCCTGCAGAATCTCAAGAAGCAAATGTAATCTTCCTATTCTTACTAGTATCAGCATGGCTAAAACACCCGGAGTCGGTAGATAAGATTGGCTACCTGGAAATGGAGTCTATAAGTCTGAGAAGCCACTGCATGAGACAAGAGAATGTTGTGGGCAACCAAGTATGGCTCAACAGAGGAGTTGCCTTTCTTGCAGAGCAAATGAGATAAGATGGAACATCTTCCTGGTGCTTGTATGCCTATGTCATATCCCTGGATTGCAAGGTTATGGGGTTCATTGAATGTGATCCAGTGTTTCACTCTGTCGCCGAAAGCCTTGAAGCAGGTATAAGCATAGTGTTCGAAGTCTTCGCTGTTATTACAGGATGATTTCACAAAGCTCATGTTAATATATACAGTTGTTAGTTTTAAGACTTGAGAACCACTGTTTCAGGTGCTTACATTATCTGTGTGCTCAACCAGCCTTCATATCTATCTTCAAGTTCCTGTGGGAGATCCCAGTGGAAGAGGGTAACAAAGGGTTGCATTCCTGGGTGAAAAAGATTTGTTGGTAAGACATGAAATTTTGCACCATGCAAAGCATCCAGGAATTATGCTTTCTTTTTCTTCTTCTCAATAAACCTTTTGCTAGGAGTGCATTGATGAGGCTATTGTAATAGTCTATTCCTTCCTGGTTGGGTTCCCCTGTTCCATCTGCGTTGGCAAAAAACGGCACATGGCTCTCAGAAAGGGAATCCAATAAAGAAATGTTGCGAGTAAACCATTGTTAAGTTGCTCCTACGTACTTGGGAAGATCCTTGACCAGGAGATCGAAAACCTGTAAGCATCCATTCCCAGGTCTTTCATCAGATCCACATCACCCTGTGTTTTCACGAAAAGTTTTCCATGTTAGCTAAGGTGAAGGTCGTGTTACTATTGTGCTTAATCTAAGTAGTCACTCTAATATTTGGATGTACGGAACATCCTACGTATCTAGTCAAATTTCTCTCTCTGTCTCTTTCCCTGATAGACCTCCTTAAATGGCATAGCTTTGCGCGTGTTTTGATGCACGTACATGCACGTATATATGTGTGTTTGCGAGCAGGCATATGTATGTCTCTCTTTCTCTCTCTCCGTGTTGTGTGTGTGTATGTGCATGCGTATATCTTACTCTCTGAAGCACGTCCATGGACGCTTGTGTGTGTCTCGGTGCACGTACATGCACGCATGTACGTATGTGTGGGATTGCATATGTATGTCTTTTGTCTCCTGTTTTCATCTGCGAAGCACACCAGTCTGGTGCTCTAATGTCAGGGACATTACATGATTGCCCGTCCCCACGACATCAAAAGATGCTACCAGCTCCGATGTTCATATGAGAAAAGAGAAAGACAGGTGTTCAACTTGAGTGGGACATTAGTGAGTTCCACTTGAGTATTATGTTGATCTTACTTTTAAGTTTAACTAGAGTAAGAAGAGGATGTTCCTACTTCCTATATAGTACTATAACCTTCATGTTTACATCTTAACCTCACTAACTTAGATATTCACATATGAGCCCTCATAACTATCCATTTGTTTGATAGAACACCCTTTTCACAGGCCCTTTCTGTAAGCATCTGAGATCACTGGACACGGAGCAAACATGGCTCAATTTAAAACATGGGGAGTCTTGTGCTAGAGGCACGACGCCGGCAAGCGATGTGAGAAGCACATCTGTGTTTGGCCATGGCAACGTAGGTCTCTATCTGAAATTATTTCAGGTGATGTGGTGCTGGAAGAGTGATGTGCATCAAAACATTACATCGTTAGCATGGCAATCCTATTTGATCGAAGCGAAAGAAAACATACATTAACTTCTGGGTCAGTCTAGCTGCTGCTGCAAACGTCGTCAGCAACCACGAACACAAGAAACACTCAGAAACTTAAAGAAACCCATGTCTTCTTGCCCTCCAAAGAGTTCAAAAGACTCACCTTGAACCGGTGGTACTGGTCGACGGCGACGTCGGCATTGCTGAAATCCAAGATTCTCCCTGAACACACACAGAACAACACGTCGTGGGTCCATTGCAGAGAGCAAGGAAGGCGTCGCTGGCAATTGTTGTCTGCAGACGGATGAGATAGCCGGGAAGGTTCTTACCAGGGCGCCTGGTGAAGGTGTCCCATATGCTGAGTCCCTTCCTCCCTTCGTCCACTGCCCCTTCAAACTGGAATCACCATTAAATCAAACAACGGTGAACAGCTTCTCCCATCTGAAGTTCTTGTGCAGGGCAGAGAACTGAGAAAAGAAGAGGCAACAAAGCAGGGGATAGAGAGAGAGAGAGAGAGAGAGAGAGAAGAGAAGAAAAATGGGAGGAACCCAACCTGGTAAGCTGAAGAAGCTGTGCCGAAGACGAAACCATTCGGGAAATCAGCTCTGCTAATGGCCTCTGCTGCGACCACCAAAAGCAGCACACACAGGGTTTGAATCCATCCCATTTGTGGGGGCCTAAGGTGGTGTTAGAAGGATATGGTGGTGCAGCGGCATGTAGACATATATATATATATATATATATATATAGACACAAAGTTCTTTGTTTCTGGTTGTGGAAGACACATGATTATGTAAGAACCAGAGAAGATGAGAAAAAGCCCTGTCCTGCCTTGTTTTGTAGCGCGGTGAGGATTACTAACCATGTTCATGCAACTTGGAACAACTTGTTTCGGGATAACCTTGTTTTCCTTCCTTCGGGCCGAGGGTGGATTAACCCTGTGGATAACCTGGATTCACCTTCACTAATTTGTGCTAGCTCTTCTTTCACTCCACAACTTTACTGCTCAATATTTGACACATTGGACCTGTTGAAACACCACATGAGCTAAGCTAGCTGAAGACAATACTTATGGGTCTCTCTCGTGAGGTTTAAGTCGTAGAGCAATTAAGGTGGAAGGAGGTCACTAGAATTTTGTTAGATCTTAGGGTGTTTGGTTGCATTTTTTTAGCAGTTTTCTCTCTTAAATTTAAAAAAGAAAGAGGAGAAACATCTTAACATGTTTGGTAAGTAATTTTGTTTTTTAAAGTGAAAATTCTACCATGTACAAATCTCTCTCAAAATAAAAACAAGTCATAATCTATTTTTTTAAAAAATTACACTCACAGCTCTCTCCTTCCCGTCTCTCTCTCCCCCCTCCCGTCTCCCCCCCCCTTCCTGTCTCCCCCCCACCCGCCGGCATCCCCCCCCCACCGGCGTCACCCCCCCCCTTCCCGTCTCCCCCCCCCCTCCCGCCCTCCGCCCAGCCACCCCCCCCCCCCCCCGCCCAGCCCCACCCGCCCTCCCCTGCGCCCCCAGCCCCCCCGCCCCGGAACCACCCCCCCTCCCGCCCTTCGCCCAGCCACCCCCCAGCCCCCCCGCCCTCACCCCAGCCCTCCGCCCAGCCACCCCCCCCCCCCCCCCCCCCCCCCCCCCCCGCGCCCCGGAACTGCCGCCCCCCCTCCTGCCTCCGCCCTGCACCCGCCCCCTCCCGTCCTTCGCCCCCCAAACACATCAATATTAATTTTAAAAGTTTTGATATTTTTGCCAAACAGATAACGTCACATTTTTACAATTTTAATTTTAAAATTAAAAATAATACAACAAAAATTTTTAAGTAGAAATAGTTCTATTTTTTAAATTGTTCCCAAACCCTATTAGGCATTTAGTCCCACATTAATTTTTGGGTTGAAATTCTTGTTGCTTATGATCTTGGGCTTGTGAACCTACTAACATTGCAGTTTTGTAATTTCAAGATGGTATTAGAGTATGGGTCTGAATTTAAATCTGTTAGTTAATTATCTTTGGTCCCATATGGAATTAAAGAATATTATGAACTTAACCTTATCTCTTAATCCTAAATCACACTTCCTTTCTTAACATAACAAGCTGGTTTGCTGACCCAGCCGGCCATAAGAGTACGCTATCCCCACCGAGAAGAAGACATGCTGCGCCGCCCCCATCAAGTCTGCGAGGGGTTATCCGAAGAATGTCAAGTCTGGGAGGGACCAGGGAATCTTTAATCCCGGGTTAACCTAGGTCAACCTAAAGTCTTCAAGCCGGTTTTGATTTGGGGTCTATGTGAACAAATCCTTATCTAAGATGACTATTTGTATGTTAATTCATATTTTAGTTTAGCATATTAGAATGCATAAGTAATTACAAGATGATATCTCTTGATGTATATTATTTGCGGACGATATCGTCTTAATTGATGAGAGTATTGATGGTTTAAATATTAAGTTACAAAGTTGGAGGCATATTTTGGAGTCTAAAAGTTTCAAAATCAGTAGGAATGAGTCAGAGTTTATGCATTGTAATTATAATAATTAGAGGGTGTTACATGAAGATATTGTTCAAATTGATGGACAAGACATTCCTAAGAGTAGTAACTTTCGATACTTATGATCTGTAATCCAAGAGAATGGAGAGATTTATGACGATGTGACACACAATATTAAGACAAACTGACTAAAATAGAAAATTGTATCAGGAGTCCTCTACGATTGTTGTATACCAGTAAAATTTAAAGAAAAATTTTATAGAACGATAGTAAGACCTACTTTATTATATGGTACTAAGTGTTGGGTAGTGTAAAAGGAATATATTAACAAAATGTGTGTAGTAGAGATGATAATGTTGAGATAGATGTGCGGTAAGGCTAAGAAAGATAATAAAATGAGAGTTTTTATGAGGATTTGAGGATAACTCTAATTGATAGAAAAATGAGAGAAAATAGACTTAGGTAATTAACATACTTGTATTGTCATCCTAACTCAGTGCTGATTAAAAGATGTGACCAAATCTGAGTGGATGTCAGTAAAAGAATTAGGGAAAAATCTAAATAAGATGATGCGATGTTATTAGGAAGGATTTGAACTTTTTAAATTGAAACATAACTATATCACTTGATAAAAATCTTTGACAAAAAATGATTCATGTAGCCTACACTAAATAATGGGATAATACTGACGATGATGATACTAGAATGCATAATCCAAGGTAGATTGAGGTAAACATGGGTCCAACGGTTTGAGTTTCATGTTCCATGAAAGTACATAGAATGATTCTACCCCCTCGGATAATAATTACTCAATGGTTATGAAAACAAAGTCATGGGTTATCCCAATTAGAGAATCCAATCCCACTTCATCCAGCTCCTTCTAATTAAGCCCATTTCATCCAACTCCTTCCAAGCCCTGACAGAAGACCAACTCTAGGATCAAGTTGGAGTTATCCTCCAAATGAAGTGGTAATATGTTTCTTTCCACTTGATCTAGGAGCCCATGACATTAGGGTCAAGTAGGGCTGCAAACGAGTCGAGTCGAGCCGAGTATTATGATGCTCAAGCTCTGTTCGTTAATTTTTAATCGAGCTCGAGTCGAGCTCGAGCTTTATCGAGTATTGAAAATGGTTGTTCAAGCTTGGTTCGTTTAAATACTCGCGAGTTCGAGCTCTTAACGAGTATCTTAACGAGCCCAGTTGAATTTGCTCTTACTCGACTCGTTTATGAAATGAGCTTAAATTTTTGTTTGAGCTTGACTCGTTTACTTTACTAAACGAGTCAAATTCGAGTAACATCCGAGTCGAATTCGAGTTACTTGTCGAGTGTATTAGTTCGTCTACAGCCCTTCCTTTCATAATTTGTGTATTCACACCCTCATATTTAATATTTTATATTTTAATATTCATAAGTATTTCGTACCTTAACAAAAATTCTTTTAAAATAAATAAATATTAATATTTTCATATTTATAATAAGAAATTAATATTGTTCAAGTATATTAACGAGTAACTAATCAAGTATTTTAACGAGCATATTATCGAGTATCTTAACGAGCTACTCGCGAACATATTCGAGTCGAGCATATCTCTGTTCAAGCTCGACTCGTTTATGAATCGAGCTTATATTTTTGTTCAAGCTCGGCTCGCTTATCTAATAAACGAATCGAGTCGAGTTTTTATCGAGCCGAATTTCGAGTTACTTGTCGAGTGTATTGGTTCGTTTGCAACCCTAGGGTCAAGAAGGTACACGCTGCTCTCAGACCATGTAGCAGCTGTAAGCATCTGATTACTTTGTCCCCGTTATGGTTGTTGAGTGCAAGCTAAAAGTGCCTTGGAATTGGGTGGCGTCTTGTAGACGTATAAGTAGGTTTGGAGAAATAGTTATTGTAAGAATAATTTTTCTAATAATGATGGCGTGAAAAAATAGATGTCTCTCTCTCTTCTCCAATCAATATAATTATTTTCTTACAATGCATATACGAAATTATTTTTGTAATAAGTATTTCTCAAAAGTTTCGGATTTTGGGTATGTGGCAGCTTCACCAAGGAAATTAAGGGAGCTACTGGTTACCTTGCTGCCTCAGATAGCTATGTGTGTGACACAGGCTGCTTCTGATGTTTAGGAGCCTCGAGCTCAACTTCCTCACACGGCACGCATGGGAGGGAGATGTGGACATCATGGGGGCCCCTTCCTTCTTCTTGGTTCTTCTTTCTTCATCCTTCTCTTGACGGGTTGTGCCAAACATCTTGGGATGGTGGTATGGTGTTCATCTCCTGGAGCAGCCATCTGACTCATGTCATCGTCACCCATCTCTATCTTGTGTAATTAGATGGGGGTGTTCTACATACACTTTGCTGTGTTGAAGATTTGAGGGCTAATCGATCAGTCCATGTGTTCTGGAGGGGGAAAAAGACTTGTTTATTTTTGACTTTGCACATATGTACTAGGGGTATACAACATATGTAATATGTGGGCAAGGGGTCATAATCTATTAAAATGGTTGGCTTGAAGAGTTCTTATGTAGTTGAGTTTGGGATGGGTTTTGGACCCAACATGCATGAGAAGTAAAGGAAAATGAGCACATGGGCTAGTTGTATTTTAAGATTTTTATGTTTCTAAAGAGGAAATCAAACTAGAAAGTGATGTTTTATGAAGTTTTATATCATTTTTTACAGCCCACCAAGTAATATCTTACTCATAAGGAGGAACCTTAGACTGAAACAATGCAAGCTTTTCCCCGCTTGACCAAACATCCTCACTTCGCACAGTTTGCCTGTCAAACATTTGCTTTCTTATTTTATTGCTATATGAAAGGCTTGTAACAATTGGGCTTGCTCACTTCTACGAACATCCTTCTACTAAATGTTGGGGGCACAAGTGGACGTCGGAATGTTAGACGCCACGTCCCTGATGGATCAGGTAGAACAAGATCCAGCCTTTTCATTGTGGATGGGGATGTCCTTCCAACTTCTTGGAAGGAGGGATTGAGGCAACGTGGCCATTTTGCTGTTGAGGTAAGGTAGAAGATTGGAGGAGGTATGATCTTGGTTGATGGGTATCTCAGTTAAAAAGTGTTTGAAAATTTATCTAACATTCGCATTATGTGCGTGCACGCGCGCGTGCGTATCTGTGTGTGTGTGGGCACATTAGGTGCTCCCTTAGATAGACCCATCTAGGCTCAACCCCGCCCCAATAATAGCTCATCCCCAATAAGATGAGATGATCAAGTTGGCCCAAGAAATATCGGGTGCAAGATTGATCTCCAAAAATTAGCTCCCTCATGTAAGAGATCGTGACAACAAATTCAAGTCATAATCAAAAAGTCGATCGACAATCTCGCAGTCGTCGACGAGATTAGTGCACGATCGATGGTACAATCCGTGACGTTTTTCACAAATCTCGATGTAATAATCTTGATGATTTGAATGGCTTCATCAATACTAGGGGTGTAAACGGAACCCGATATTCCGATATTCCGACCCGATTCCGATAAAAATTATCGGTTTCGGAATCAGAATATGATACCGATAGTTTATCGGAATCGGTATCGGATATTCCGATAAGTTATCAGAATCGGAATTGAAAAAATAATCGGAATCGGTATCGGTTTCCGATAAATTATCATAAACTCAAGGTAAAATTATGGTAAACACCTTACCTTATCGGAATTTCGGTTCCGATAATATTATCGGAATCAGAACAGAATCGGAACTAACTATTCTTATCAAAATCGGAATCATATTTCGGTTATCGAAATCGGAATCGAAATCTGTGTTTCCGGTTCCGAATCCGACCCGTTTGCAGTCCTAATCAATACACACATATACAGATGAGGTGATATACATGTACATCTCTGTAGTTCATTTCTATTGCAGATTGTTGAAATTGCTTAAGATGAGATGAAAAAGGAGAGTTTCAAATACATTGTATGATAGGTAATATATACAAAACGTAAATGCACGAAGGGTTCTCACATGGTTTCGCTATCAATCAAGATATACACATGTCAAGAAACCCTAGATTTTTCTTAACCTGCCGTTTGATGTGCTCCAAAATGTCACTCTTTTAAAATTGCCAATTTGATAGTTCTTTTATGTTTTGGTTTCAAGTAGCTAGGTTAACACCAAAAGACACAAGAGGTAGTTTTCTTTTCAAAATTTATAACACTCGACAGCTTAGTAAAATGCCAAAAAAAATACAAGACACAATATTTAAACCAAGTTATTGTCTTTTCATGACTTGACATAACATTGTTCCTCAAAGAGGAACCTTCTCATGAAACCATCTAATGCTTTCCCCATCCAATTGGTCAAACATCTTCTCTCAAAAGCACTTCCATCAGCAAAATGTTTCCTTCCCATTGACATGGAAGGGCCCTGCTCACTAATTTTTTTTGTGAAACACAAGGTTTGTAACTTAACTAAACTCTTGTTCATCATCCCTGTGGGCAGCTCAAATTTGAGCCACAAGTAGACGTTTGGATATACCAATTGACATCACATCCTCCATAGATCAGGTACAACTTTCATGGATGGGTCATGGGGGTCTCCTTCTTGAAGGAGACATTGAGGAAACGAGATCATTGTGCTCTTGTGATTAGGTAGTGGATGGAAGGAGGCATCTTTCCATGGACAAGTATCTCGATAGAGGACAAATTTAGGTTTGATGCTAGCTAGCTCCAGCGTTTAGAAACATCGAACTTAAGCCATCCATCTCAAAAAGTGTGGAATTACAGTGTTCCTTTGACATGGAAGATGGAAGATTGTTTTAGACTGTCAAATTTTTCTATGGTAGGGCTGTCAATAGGTCGGAGTTGGAATCGAAAATGGGTGTTTCTACTTTCACTTCTTATAAGAAATTTCGGAGTCGGAAACAGAAAATAGTGTTTCCGCTTCCGCATCCATTTTCACTTTCTATCGGAAAATCGAAAATGGAAACGGAAACAAAACGAAAATTTCGAATGTAACAACATTTGTACAATTAAAATAATTTATAAATTTACAAGTATATTAATTATTAAATTTATGAATAGTTTCAAATATAAATTTAATAATATTTTCTACCATATCTTCTTCATCATGTACATTATAATGACCCTTACTAAATGAAGTATAATAAGATCAAATTAGTACGGTAAAATCATAGAGTGATATATAACGGTTGAGTAATAGATAATCAATATATGTAGATATAAATATCATTAGAGAAAAAAGCTGCCAATAATTGGGACTAGAATAGATGACATTTATATATAGATGGGAGGTGAGAGACAATGAGTTAAAAATTTAAGAGCCAAAGTTTCGAATTTGAGGAGATTTTATTATAAAATATTATATAATAAATATTAAAAGTTATCGAAAATGGAAGGGAAAAAGCAGATGCGGAATTGGGTGTTTCCGCTTCCGCATCCTATAAAAATTTGGATATCTATTTCCTTTTCCGCTAAGCTATCGAAAAGTTCTTTTCGAAGTTCTGCATCGTATAAAAAATACGGAAACGAATCGGCTAAACGGAATTTGGAGGTCTATTGGCAGCCTTAGTCTATGGTTATATCATATTGGTGTGATTTACAAATACTATATTGTACTTGGACGATCAAGGTATCTAGATATAGTTGATTATTATGGATTTAAATTTTTTTATTTGTATTAATTTTAGTCATAAATTTGATGTAAAAAATTGTTGCAAATGATTAGGATCCATTTGCAACAAGTTGTAGTATGGATCTAGGGTAATTAAATATAGATCTAGTGATTAAAATTACACATTTTTATATATTGTTAACATTTAATGATATTATATTATTCAATCATTTAATATTATTATCTTGCGATATACATAGAATACGTGAAATGAGTTAAAGTCACAAAATAACAAAAAAAATTAAATCTAAAAAGTAAAAAACTTCATTTGGACTAGATCCGTCCAAATATTTGAGGTATGATACCATACCACTAAATCACGATTCAATGCGGTTGGAGCTTTGTTTGATCTACAAACTCTGAGATCTTCCGTATTTGTATATACAACTTTTCCTATCTTTTGTCGTCTTCCTCTGCCCTCCAAAACCCACAGAAAGGTGGTATTAGACAAGTACCCTTGCTTTTATGGGCCTTTTTCTTCATCTCCAACTTATAGAGGATGACAGTGATGGGCCTCTTTATGGGCCGGTAACCCCGCCCGTGTTCAGTTTCGTCCAAGTCTCCGTACAAGCCCAGCCAACCTTCATGGGCCGACCATCTTGCTAGTGGATCCAATGGCAGTTAGTTAAGAGAAACGCTTTGTACATAAAATCCCGATTCTAAAAGCTCCAATCCAAACGGATTCCTGAGGTATCCGCTGTCGCAAAAATCCCCCATTCCTAAAACCCTCAGCTGGAAAAAAAACCCCGGTTCCCCGTCTGCGATCCCGAACCGGAGACATGTCTTCTTCTGCTGCTTCTCTCCGCCGTCTCCTGCTCTCCTCCCGCCGCCTCCCCGGCCGTACCTTCTCCTCCTCCGCCTCCGCCTCCGCCGCCTCCCCCGTCACCGACCCTTCTCCCAGCGCTGGCCGCAGCCCCACGACGCCCCGCCGCAAGGGACTCAATGACATCGTGGACTCCCTCTTCAAGGAGCGGAACCTCGATCTCCTGATCTCCCGCTTCAAGGAAATCTCCGCCGTCCCCCGTTTCCGCTGCAAACACCGCATCTACGAGGTCGCCGTCCAGCGCCTCGCCGGGGCTGGCCGCCTCGATGGCGTCGCCGAGATCCTCGAGGCACAGAAGGGGTACCCTGAGGACATTGCTCAAGAGGGCTTCGCCGCCCGCATCATCGGTCTCTACGGGAGGGCAGGTATGGCGGCCGCCGCGGAGGAGACCTTCCGGCAGCTCCCCGCCCTCGGCTGCTGCCGCACCGTCATGTCCTTCAACGCCGTCCTCACTGCCTGCGCTGACGCTGGGGACTTCGATCGGTTGGACGAGCTGTTCCGGAAGGTGCCGGCGGAGGAGGGCGGGATCGCGCCCAACGAAGTTTCCTACAACATCATGATCGGCTCCCTGTGCAAAAGAAAGGACCTTGACGCTGCAATGTGCGTTTTGGATATGATGGATGAGCGCGAGGTGCAGCCCAGCTTGATCACCTTCAACACGCTACTGAATGGCTACTACCAGAACGGCCGGTTCTCCGACGCTGAGAAGGTTTGGGCCAAGATGGCCGAGAAGGATTGTAAGCCTGATACGAAGTGCTTCAACGCAAAGTTGAGGGGGCTCGTGATGGAAGGGAGAACCGCGGAGGCAGCCGAACTGGTCGTGGAGTTGCCCCGCAGGGGGCTAAAGCCGGACACTTTTAGCTTTAATTCCCTCATCAAAGGGTATTGCCAAGATGGGAACTTGGACCAGGCTAAGAAGGTGTTCGACGATTTGCCCAAGAACGAGTGCTTCCCCAACCGCGAGACGTTTGAGACGCTGGTGCCTGTGGTTTGCCAGGCGGGGCAACTTGATTTCGCTCTTAGGATGTGCATTGAAAGCATGAGCAGGAAGTGTTACGTGGCTGCGGAGGTGCTGCAAGAGGTTGTCGATGCGGTGGTGAAAGAATCGAAGATAGAGGATGCTGAGAAGCTGGTGGCGCTTGCACGGTCGAATCTTTATTCCAAGAAGAGCCTGAAGATGCCGCAGCCCATGCCTAGAGCCAAGTAAGGAAACATTTCTAATGCTTTAGATTCCTAGGGGATCCAATCTTATGCCAGTAATGTAGTTTATGGACTTTGAGAAACATTTTACTAAATGAAGTGTGCTTGGGTAAATTTTAACACATGTAACTTATTCCCCACCCCCCCCCCCCTTTTTTCTTTTTTTTCCTGTAGATGCTCATTTAGTTCTGCTCCCCAAATTGAAGGGCTAATGGTAGCCATTTCATGATTCAAGATGAAATGATATGGTTTAGCCATTGCATACTCCAAGATGAAATGATATAGTTTCTTAAGTGAGGTGAGCACATACTTTCTAGTCTACTCTACAAGCATCCTTTTCAGCCCAGTGAGGTAGAGGTGCCTGAAAGGCTAAACACTTTTTAAAGAAGAGATGTGGACTTTTCAAATTCTATATAATTAGTCTATATGAGAGTGAGAAAATATAAAATGAGACCTATCTTTATAAGATGATATATAGAATGTGTAGTCATCTCATATAAACCAATCATATGATGATGATGATGGTTGAGCAATCTAAATCATACTTGCTGCACATCTATATAGTTCTTCAGACTCAAAATTTGGATGTTAGCTTAGTAGGTAACGCTAACCTGCACCTGCAAACCCGCCAGCCATCTTGGACCTGAGCTGCAAGCAACCCAGTTTAAGAACCTTAATTTTGTACTTCTTCCTAGGGGTGTACACGGTTCGGTTCGGTTTCCTCCAAAAATGGAAGAAATCGAACCGAACCGAACTCATACGGCGAACCGAACCGGTTCGGTTAGGTTCAAACCAAAATCCACTCTTTTGGCATTTTTCTGGTGTTTTTTTTGGCATTTTTCTGGCGTTTAAAAAAAAAAAAAAAACCAAAACTATCCCTTTTCCAGTGGTCGCGAGTTTCGAACTCGCGACCACCAGGCGCGCGGAGGGCGCGCGACGCCGCCCTCCGCTGCGCTACCATTTTTTTATAAAATTTTATTATTTATATAATTATATATCTATATTCGGTTTATTTCGTTTCCCTAACCTGAAATCGAACTGAACCATTTGACCCACGAAACCGAACCGAACCGAACCGGTCGGTTCGGTTTAGTTTTTCGGTTTGAACCGTATTATGAACAGCCCTACTTCTTCCTAGTTCCTATCTTGAAACTTGAAGCATATGTCCCCTCTATTGGAACTCAACTCCCTCTCTCCACAATCCCATGTAGTTCAATGAAAAGAAACAAAATGCAACTATCTTCCTCTGCAGGCACACCACACAGCTATGCCATGTAGCCACCAGCCACTATTTTCCTCTAGTGTCTTGCCTATTCTACATGAGGCTGACAGTGGATATCCGTTTTCCAATATTCCGATCCATTTCTCTCTTTTTTAATGGATGCAAGAATAGTCATTTCTGTATCTGGTTTTTTTTTTTCCGTTTTTGATCATAATAAATTTAATTTATTTATATTCTTATTTATCAATAGTGAGAAACTGTAGACCAGGTTCTTTTGCTCCTCCTCAGCCTAATATTGGAACCTAGCTCACTTGCCCCTCTCTTAGTACCGATTGCGCCTATCTTTGTCCTAGTCAACCTCTTTGCCTGTATTCATGAGGTCACCTACACCCACTATCAAATTATACCTAATGTTTTATTTTTTGTTTTTTATAAAAAATATATATTACACCAAGAACCCCCAACCCCCCCAAAAAAGAAGAAGAAGGAACTCACACCACGAACCTGAGCGCCCCCCCCCCCCCCTTGGCTGCTTCACGTTCCATCCCGGCCCATAGCTTTTGCCCTCCTCAGCTACCTCCATCCCCAACACCCTTCGTGGGCCTCTTCTCACGTTGGGCCCATAGGCCATAGCTTCCTCCTTCCTCGGCCACCTCCACGGCTCCACCACCAACACCCCTCCAGCTGCTTCACATCCCTGTCGGCCCATAACTTTCGCCTTCCTGGGCCACCTCCACCACCTCCGTGGGCTGGCCCATAGCCTTCGCCTTCCTGGGCCACGCCCACCCCTCTTACCTTCCCCTCCCCTGTGCTGTGGAAACCATTTATGCAGTTTTCAAGTAATGTTTGACTTCTAACAAAAAGCTCCAATTTGTAGTTTCTTAAATTGGAATAAAAATATTGTTGTTAGATAAATGTGACTTTTGCACCTCCTATGATCAATTATGACAACGTCAAATTTATATTTTTTATGGTAAAATTTAAAATTGGGAGTCAAAAGTGACTTCTTACCAGAAATATTTTTGCCAGATACACACACACATAGATTCTTCAGTTGTTGTCTTGCTGATTACCCTTGCTTTCTTTTCCTTCAGTTGTTGTCTTGCGCGTCGTTACCGTGCACAAGACATATTTGACAAAACTTCTAGGTAGAACTCACTTTCTACTTCCATTTTTGACATAAAAGATATATACTTGTTACCGTAAGCGTAACATAAGTCGGCTCAGATCAAGGTAACCGCTGAAGTGTTTCTCGTCGAAGAGTGAGTCGAGACGACCAAGTCGATGAATTCCGTCGGAGGCGCGTTTGGCTGACGTGAGACGCTGATTCCGAACTCCCGACCTGATCTGCAAAGTCCGTCGAGAGGTTTCGGTGGGGAGACACTCCGACGCTCTTGTTAGTCGCTAGCCGAGCAGAATGGCGTAGCCTGTGGGATAGAAACAACGTCTCACGTCGGCCAAGTGCGTCTCCGACGGAATTCATCGATTTGGTCGTCTCGACTCACTCTTCAACGAGAAGCACCTTAGCGGTCACCTCGATCTGAGCCGACTTAGGCTAGTTTGATTCATGTTTAAACTACCCATGGGTAGTTTAACCATGGGTCCCTTAACCAAAAATTTAACCAATTTCAGTTTGCCATCTTACCCACTAACCCCCACTAACCAGGGTAGGTTTACCCACGTTTTCTTTTTTTTAGTCAACTCAAAAGTTTGACTCAATTTATGTTTTTTTTTGTAATTTAAAAATAAGATATTTTTACATATATATAGTTAAAATAATATTTACAATTTAATGATATTTTTTAATAAATTATTTGAAAAATAAATAAAAAATAAAAAAAACCTGTCCCATGGGGGTAACTCTGCCCCACCTGTTGAGCAGGGGCAGAGTTACCCATGGGCCCCTGGTTCCCTCTACCCTTCCCTATCAAACTAAAAATGGGGGTTTAACCAGGGGTACCCCTGGTTTAACCAGGGGTATCCCCTGTCAAACTGGCCCACAGTAACAATCCCAAAGTAATCACAAAATCAAACTTGCTCTAACGACCTTATTTTTACTTGAATTTAAGAAGATACGTTAAGAAAAGTACAAATTGGAACTTTTGGTAATGAGAATTATTTATTTTCCGCCCCGGCTGGGTACCCATTACCCATTCGATTTGCAGGGTGAGCTCCGCCACACATGTAGAGGTAGGTTTCGGATTCATGTCAAGAATGACTCGAAAACTGCATGAAATTAGAACCTCGTAAAAAATTATCTTTATCTTCTTAATTTTGAGCGGGGGGGAGATGGGAATACATAGATCAAGGGTAATCCTTTTTTGCACAACCTCGTCACAACGTTATTTGTATATTTCACTATTCCAGATCTGGGGATCTTGTTATAAAGAGCACATTTGTTAATTTGGACATAAGTTTTCATGAATTTACGAGTTAAATTCTTCCACCGAGTTCAATTCATAGTTTTAGGCAGCACAAGAGAGTTGGGACCCGTTTATATAAGTTCTTGGCAGTCGGATAACTCTGAAAAACTCCATACATAGCAACCCTTGCCACGTAAAGCAAGATGGAGCCATAACTCATGAGAACAGTAGCCATCGACGTCTAAAGATAAGATCATTTGCATATTTGAGAAAGACATAAAGCATCAAAGATTAAAATATCTTTTAAATGCTTGGGATATTTCCACCTTCGCCACCCCACGCTATCAGTTGCTGCCCCTTCCTCTCAGAGTTGAGATCTTTTTAATGTATGGGAGGATCCAACTCAGTCAGTATCCAATCAGATGAGGGAGTGAGCGAATTTTTTTTAAAAAAAATCAAATTTAAAATTAGAAAAAGTTATAGAAAAAGTTTTTTTTTTTAAAATTTTCCCCCAACCCCTCATCTGATTAAGTACTGACTGAGTTAAGATCCTCTTATATACTGAGTTGGGTCTTCCTATATACTGAGATTGAGAGGATGCCGACTCGGACACATGGGTAGTCACATTCAAAATTCCAAACCCTCCTATCCAATCAAAACAATTATAAATAACAACAAGGACCACCAGCTGGCCCGCCCTATGCGAATGGATCCAATTCCAAAAGCAGACGAGTTGAAAGCCGCCAGACAGCAAGAATAAAAGTGGGCTTCTAATTGTATGGGCGACGAACACAGACCATCACTAGAGGTGTGTTAAAGAGCCAGACACCGACCTCTCTTCTTCGACTGTTGAACCAGTCATGAGTGTGTGTGTGAGGGCCTGAACCAAGTGGGGAAATGGACGTCCACATTCTACGCACCTGTGGCTGGTCAACGGACGTCGATTGATAAAGTCGGTCCCGAGCAGGCAAGGACGAGCAAGCCGATCTTTGAAATCTGAGGTGAAGTTTTGGAAATTTTACTGTACTTAAAAGTTAAAAATTTTCATGTATTTTTTATTTTTGTATTAGATTGATACAATGTACTCTGTATTAATTAATGAGTAGATTAAAGTGTACGAGAAAATGTAATTCTCAAGTATAATAAATTTTTATCTTAATTCTCGAATGTTGAGAGAGATTGAGAAGCGTAGTCACATTCTGGTCGGCATTAATCTATCATGCAATAAGTCAAATTAAAAAAAGAAGTCTCGTGGTCAACCTTTTGATGAGCAAATTAGAGGTTAACTTGAGGTGGGAAGCAAAGGAGGGTGAGAAAGATAGATAGAAATGGATGATCCGATAATTAATGTCGAGATATGACACGAGTATCTTTTGCTCCCTTACTTGTGCATGTAACTATACTTTTATAGGTTAAGAGGAGGGGAAAAGAGATTGAAACCTCCGATATGTGGGACTAATCCCCTAATTTCCTTCTAGATGCTCACTGCCCCAAGATTTGCAGAGTAGTTGCTGAGTCCATCCTTAGCTGTGTACTGATCTCTCTGAAAATTATGAGATTGGTCTTTCAATTCAGACTCTCTATGATCTAATTGTCAAGATTTTCGGCGCGAGCAGAGTTGGTTTTGATTTAGATGTAGATTCGACTTTGCCATCGAAGCTAACTTGGGCCAACCCGATTATGTTGTTCTCGAACTCCTAGTAGGTTGGAATCGAGTTGGACTCACCATGAAGATCCATCAATAGCATTCATCCCTGAACCTTGATCTGAGACCGTAAATTCTTGTAATGATATCTGCCACTTCCCAGGTTAGTGCAACGTGGCATGCAGTTTTTTCACAATCCTATTATATGTAGAGAAATGTTTAGTGCATATCATTGGTGTGCACAAATTTAATAGGGTGTGCCACCTTCACCTTGGGATATAATATGAGAAAAGTTTATTGCACTTGTGCAAAGTGCACAAGTGTAATCCATATGAGTTTTTTGCACATGTGGCACCAACTTTTATGATGCCACATGAACAAAAAACTCATGTACATGATGCCAAAATGCTTATGTGGCTTGCACTTATGCACTTTGTACAAGTGTACAAAGCCTCTCTCATATAATATACCCCTCAAGACTAATTTTTAACTCTAAGGGGTGGAGGTGTGACATCCCTACAGTGAATGTGATTATTTAGTGCACATCAAAAGATGTGCACTAAATATATATATATATATATATGAGAAATGATAATTATCTGATCATACGGAAGCGACTAACTAGTTATATGAGAGAGGGGGGAAGGGCACACACCCCTAAAATTACAGACCCCACTTGGGCCTTCTCTCCCTATATATTATGATAATTATGTCTTGCACTGAGTGCTCAACGTGGATCTAGATTTCTTTGTCGGTGGGGTTCCCTTTGACGAAGCAAGATAAGGTAGGCTAAACATGCCCATTATTTAGTGATATATAGATTTACTGTAAGTGATATCAAAACTTACTGTAAGTATTACAAATATATGAAAAAAATAATAGATATTATATTGTAACACAAATGTGGCTGTAGCTTAGTGGTAAGTATTAATTCTATGTTGAGTTTATGGAGACCTGAGTTAGAATCCTACTAGTTAGAAATAAATAGAGTTTTTTTTCTAAAAATTTATAGGTGTAGGCTGTAATTGGTACCAAGACTTACTGTAAATGATGTCAAAGGCTTATTGTAAGTGATATGAAGGTTTACTGTAAGTGATATATAGACTTACTGTAAGTGATATCAAAGACTTACTATAAGTGATATTAAAAGCTTACTATACGTGATATGAAGACTTACTGTAAGTGATATCTAAGGCTTACTGTGTAAGTGATATGAAGACTTATTATAAGTTATATGAAGATTTACTGTAAGTGATATGAATACTTACTGTAAGTGATATATAGATTTACTGTAAGTGATATCAAATGCGTATTGTAAGTGATATGAAGATTTACTATAAGCAATATATAGACTTATTGTAAGTGATATCAAAGTTTACTGTAAGTGATATGTACACTTATTGTAATGAATGTAAGTCTACATAGGAAAAGACCAGAAGAAAGAAGGGTAAAATAAGAAAAAGTTGATGTTAAAAGGACGAATCATCTCCCAAGACTCATAAATGCTAAAAAAACTAAAAGTAGAGACTAGAAATTAAATAATATAAAAAAGAAAGTATTATGTGACTTTCTGATCTTCTGACAGAGACTATAAATTAAGCCAACCCTTTGACAAGAACCTCTAATTAATTTGCCCAAATAACAACCATCTAATTCAATGCCTCATGAAGGAAAACTTTAAGATCAACAACAATGTTGTGGTATATATAGTAGCAAGTCGATCCTATCCAAAGAAAACAAATCCTCGAATGTGACATCACTAGAATAATAGAGGTGAGGTAGCTAGTGAAAAGAAGCCCTCAATGTAACATGTAACACTACCACCGGTAGTATATATAGTATGAGTGGGATATCATTACTACTTACTAGCTAGAAGGCCTCATAGTTGCACATTGACAAAAAACAATAGAAATCTAATTAGAACCATTGCAAGAATAGCTTGAACATGACCTCAACCCAAGTTGCATGCACAACAATTTAAGTTTTCGACTGACAGTTAAAAACCTTTTCAATGGCATGCCATTAGAGAGCTAGTGACTCCTTGTCGACGTCTTCTCCTCCATTCCGTCTGCCCTTATTGTTATGTCCCTATCACGATGGTCATCGTCACTATATTATTTTATAGGACACATTAATTAGACATCTCTATCATATATTTGACTTATTTTCTAATCCCTAATAGAGTTGTAATTCATTACAGTAAGTGTTATCCTCTGTTATAATATATGTTAAATTTTGTTACAATAAAAATCTTCATATTACAGTTAGGGACTCCTAATTAATTTATTATATTTTATACTACTAACGTCTAGAAATTAAATAATAAATGACCTATGTACCCACAGTTCATCCTAATATGGGTCCTAATTTTTTTTTTGGGGTTTTGTTCATGGTACCAAGGTTTGCCGTACCGCCACATACCACATCGACATAGACGTACCGTACCATGTTAGGACCTTCGCGAGTCTTGACACGATCGATCCACTAAGTGTAAAATCGATCGATCTATTTCTTCTGATCAGTCGACCAATTCATTTAGTGATCACACCTCAAGTATCTAGTAAGTTGAAGTCTATAATCGATCGTTTGATTTCGTTTGATCAGTGAACTGATTTCTATCAAGATAACATCTTGATCACATGATGTCAAAGAGACGAAAATCGATCGATCGACTGACGTAAGATTTTCTTTCAACCGATCCCACTGTACGGATCATACCGTATCGTATAGACGAACCTTGGCATGATCAACTCACTCGACACGGCAAGGCAAATCTTGCACAATACATACAAACTCCAATCAACTTCTTACTGCAAGTATACTTTTTAATTAATTCTTTTTTTTCAATTAAGTTGGCCTATGTACATCCTCCCCTTTTTTTTATTGAAAAGATCTTGAGTTGGAATTACATCCAAGTTTGGCATCTTTGCCTAGTGAATCCACAAGATTGATATCAAGTTAGATCATTTGGGCCGCCATATGTTCCCACTTCTCCTCATTTCTAGCTATTGCGTGTCGAGTTGGAATCTGTTCGATATTGCTTCTCTCTCTCTCTCTCTCTTCCCATTGTTGGACTTTGTTCTCAGTTGATGCAGTTGATCCATACATTGAACTGATATCATCAACATCAAAGGAATTTCTTTTTTTCCTCTCTTTTTTAATTGGTGCGGGAAGAGTTGAGTTATGTCATGATAGCTACAGGCGGCTTGCGAAGACCTTAATTTAGTCAACTATGTTCGTGCTTTTTACGATAGTTCACACTAGATCCATCATGATTTCACAGAAATTTATCCTCACCATCATTGTTAATGGTAATACAAGATATATATAGATGCCCGTAAGAATCTGCAGGTTAGCAGAAGGGATCCATAGAGTGGGTAAAGCTCATTGACCATTGCTGATAAATTGTTCAACAGGAATATTTTTTTAAAAGTTTTTTCTATCTAAAAAATTATAGAAATTAATATTTATTATCTTCTAAAGAGAGTAATAAAAATAATGTGAATTACCCTCCAAACAATATTATTGATTGAGAGAGAGAAAGAAAAAGAGGTCTAATTATCGTACTTTCAACTAATATGATTGTTTGGAGGGTAATAAGTATTTCTTCAAAAAAAAATGTTGTATTAATTTTCTGACGTCAATTTTAAAATTGAGAAAAATTCATATTCTCTATTTCACAAAAATTCATATTCCTGCTAGCTACCACCATAACTCATCTGGTGCTCGTTGCCCAAGTGAGATTGTGGGGATTATCTATCAACCTTATTTATCACCGCATTTCCTATTCAACTCTCTAGGATATATATGATTCCGAGTTTGCCCATAAACAACTATGATTATGCAAGAACATCCGAAGTAGCCGATCGAAACATACGTCATGCCTTATTCCATTTTTGTAAGCGTTTGATTCCAAGGCTTCCTCCATATATACCTGGGCTTGCAAAGCAAATCCTATATTTTAACCATGTTTGGTGCAGAGAATTGCATTCCCATAGTCCATAGAAATTTACGGAATAATCGTACAATCTTGTCCAGAACCCCTTCTGGCAGAAGGAACCCTGATTAATAGTGTAGGACCATGATTTTATGAGGCCTATCAACTTGATAAATAAAATATTAAAAAACTAGGTTCAGATGCTCCGCTGGCTGTGTTCTCCCGTGTATTATCAGCAGGTGGTGCAGTCGCATTTGGCTTTGTCACCCAACAGGGTTCCACAGCGGCGGCTCAAGGCAACGGGGAAGCTGCCGCCGGCCCGTTTCTGACTGTCTTCCCAGGTTCTCAGCTTCCTACAAATACCGCGCACACATACTAATTGGGAAGCACTGAAACTACGCGCGCACCCTCCCAAATGGCGGCAGCAACTGGCTTCGGTGCCGCCGCCAACACCATCGGCTCCTCTTCAGCTGGTCGAGGAAAGGGGACAGCTTGGTGGACGAGCAGGGAACCCCAGCTGGCTCGCTCTCCGGCGGTACTCTCTGCCTCAAGGAAGCACCTCCGCCGCTCTGGCTTCCACTCGCCTCTGTGCGTCTCCCGGGAAAGTGCGGTATGTGTTTATGTGCGGTCGTTTAATTAAGCCCTCCGTACGTTCTCCCTTTTGTTCTTGGATGCCTTCCTCCTCATCTACATTCCCTGGCATCATGGGTTTTTGTTCCTCGAGTGGAGTTCTTAAGACATGTTAGTGTAGCTTTCACTGCTCTCTCTCTCTTTCTCTCTCTGTTGCCCGTCATGATCATTTTTTTCTTGTACCTTTCTACCTGAAGGTGCCAGTGGAGCTGGACCACTGCAAGAGCAGAGCGGAGGAGCTGAAGGAGGAGGTGGGGAAGGCGTTGCAGAGGGCTGGCTCTCGCCCCAAGGACGCCGTCAAGTATGTGGACTCCCTTCAGCAGCTGGGAATAGCCCATCACTTCGAGGACGCCATTACGGCGGTCTTGAACCGAGTTGGTGAAGAAGACGACGGCGACGACGAACTGTTCGACGCAGGGCTCCGGTTCCGAGTCCTGAGACACAATGGGTATAACGTCGCCGCAGGTAATAAAACCCCGCTGTGAAATTTGCCGTACACACTCGTTATCACATACGTACGACAAATTAAACCAAAAAGATATGTCCAATCCTTCGTTAGAAAGGCAACTCTAATGCCCTTGGAGGTTGACGGGGAAAATTACGTATATATATATATGTACTCTTCGAATCTATTCAAATCATGAAAAATTCATATTATCCTTTATAGTTTTTAAAAAAACTATCAATTATATTCTTATCTGTCAAAATGAAAAAGTATTTTGTTATCACGTAAACAGATTAAGATTAAAATACTAAAATAATAAGTTAAAAGGGGTAAAAATAGATTGTTAAAAGAGGTAAGAATATTAAAATATTTCTGTTCAAGAGGAGAGGAGAGCAAGGTTTTTCTTCTTTCTTAAGAGAGTTATAGGGATAAACTAATCTTATTACTCTCTTAACTCATATGATATAATAAATAGACGGAATCAAAAGATGGCGGCATGCATGATGCCTGATAACCTTTTTATTGTCCATAATTGGGACCTTGCAATTATTGTTTTTACTTTTTGGTTGGTTTCCATGACTTCATGTAAAAGGCAGATGTAGTTTTTAAGAAAATAACACACACACTCTTAAAATCTATTCAAACATATGCTCATGAAATCTTCAATTATCCTCTTATGTCTCTAAAATAAAAAAAATACTTGTCTGTGGTTAGTAGTCTGTCAAAGTAGAAAAAACACATGTTATTATATAATCAAAACCGTTAAAGAAGGGATAAAAAAACTAATAAAATGCCCCTCTTCAAGCTAGAGGAAGGGGGGAGAGAGATTTTTCTTTCTTAAAGAGAGAATTGTGGGGGTAAGTTAGTCTATTACTTTCTTAATTAAGTCAAGTGCGATTGATGAAGATTTTAGAGATACATATTCGAATTTGATAATCTATATATATATATATAATATATATATATATATATATATATAATATATATATATATATATATATATATAACCTATCATATATTGAGCTCGATTCTTCACATTATCCCTTTCCAGCAATAGAATTCTGAAATTCCCTTCCACTCGTTGGATCTATCTTTCTTATCCATAGTCGGGGCCTTGCAATTATGACTTTTGGTTGGTCCCCACGACATCATGCAAAAGGCAGATAATTTAAGTTTGGGAAATGAGAAATGCTATAGCATAGTTGACGTGCTAACAGTTTTTTTTTAATTGTGTATTTAATTAAGAGAAAGAGAATATTTAATATATGGGAGAGATTTTATGTACACAAAATAATACACATAAGTAGTCATATAACATATACAAATAATAAAACAAGACACACAAATGACACAACAATATACACAAATAGTGTGATAATACATATATGACTATTTATGTGTATTATTGTGTGTATCTTGTTATATTATTTGTGTACGTTACATGATTATTAATTTATATGTATTATTTTGTGCGCACAAAATTTTTTCTCATATATTAGATTTTTTTTCTCTTCGTTAAATGTCTCTTTCTATTCACATGTTTAAAAAATAAAAATAAAATTATGGGACTCATCCACGTCAGCATTTCTCGAAATGAGAAAGGTAGGATTGTACCCACCGCCAAGAGGTTGTTAGTTTAGTGCACACCCCTCGTTGGGTGTGCACCAAACACTCTCTTTTGAGTTTTGGGTTTTCGCTTTAATTAATTTGGGGGGTGTTTGAGGATATCAAAGTCAGACTTTGCCTTTTTCTTACTGCGATCAAACTTATTATTGTAGTGGAACAATTAAACGTTTGAGAGTATGCATCAGAGTTTTCTTCTCCAGCTCATCAAAAAAGTCCATCTTATTTCAATGAATAAAACTCTAATAAACATCTTATCTGGTACATTCAGAAGTGGTTTGGTTGATTAGAAGCTAAAAAGGAAAAACAATTAAGGCATCCTATCCGTTTCTCAAACCACCGTCTTTTTGTCTAGTTGTATCGGATTTCCAACACTCGAATTACGTAAATAATATCCATGGATTGTTCTCCTGTGCATACGTACATACTATCATGCTCATTCGATTGGCTCCATCCATTTGCAGATTCGTTTCAAAAGTTCCTCGATGCGGAAGGAAATTTCAAACATTCCCTGAGCAAAGATTTAAGAGGTTTGCTCAGCTTACATGAAGCTTCCTGTCTTGGTGCAAAAGATGAATATATTTTAGCACAGGCCATGGAGTTCAGCAGAGAGCACCTCGAGTCGTCACTGTTGAGTTTGGACCCTAATCTCTTCAGAAAGATTAGTTATGCCCTTAAGTATCCGAGGCATATGAGCATGGAAAGATATGAAGCTAGGAGGCTTCTTGAGGACAGGAGCTATCCAAATGGGACCTTTCATTCACCTCTCTTTGAACTTGCATCTTTGGATTTTAACATGGTTCAAGAATTGTATCAAGGAGAACTGGCAGAGATAACAAGGTTTGATCCTTTCCATTACTATTATTACCATTATTGTAGTAAATAATATCATTAGACACTAAATTGATGGTTCATGATCTGAATCTATAAAGTTTGTACCATTTCAGGTGGTGGAGAGAGTTGGGTTTAGCGCAGAAGCTGAGCTTTGCAAGGGATAGACCCATGGAATGCTTCCTGTGGAGCATAGGGATATTTCCTGACCCAGGCTTATCAATGTGTAGGATTCAGCTAGCTAAAACTGTGGCTATCTTGCTGGTCGTTGACGACATCTATGATAGCTATGGATCTCCGGAGGAACTAGTCCTCTTCACAAACGCTATCAGAAGGTTCGTACCCTAAAGCAAGTTTTATCTCGTTGAGGGTTAAATGCATAAGCCTGTCTAACTACAAAGTAATCCTCGAATCGCAGATGGGATCTCGAAGCCATGGACGAGCTCCCGGAGTACATGAAGATATGCTACATGGCGTTGTACAACACCACCAACGAGATTAGCTACCATATCCTTAAGCAACATGGATACTGCATCACTTCCCATCTCAGAAACACGGTAAACAAACTTGCCATGCATATACGCCATAAAGAAAGATGTCTCCTGGACAAGATAACAACGATAAGTCCGTGTTCTTACTGCAGTGGGTAGACCTTTGTGAAGCATTTCTTGTGGAGGCAAAGTGGTTCAGTGACGGATTCGTGCCGGCCCTCGACGACTACCTGAAGAATGGAATCACCACAGCAGGAACATACATGGCGCTGGTCCATGCTTTCTTTTTTCTCGGGAGTCCAGTGTCAGATGAAAGCCTAGGGTTTGTTGGCAGCCGCCCCAGCTTCTTCTCACATTCCGGAAGGATTCTTCGGCTTTGGGATGATCTAGGAACAGCAAAGGTATTGATCAGTTGGTCCATCATTTCCAGCTTCTTTAATTAACATGGTTAATTAAACCACTTGATCAAACCACTCCCCGTAGCTCATATCCTTAGGTTAACAACTCTTCGTTACCTCATGCTTAACCTGAACGTGGAGGTCCAGGTTTCTGACATACTCTGTTCCATCTTTCAGGCAGAACAACTAAGAGGAGATGTGGCTTCAAGCATAGAGTGTTGCATGAATGAAGACAGGTACCTCTCGGAGGGAGACGCTCGCAAACACATAAGAAAACTCATAAGCAGATCATGGACGGATCTGAACGGGGAAGCGCTGGCTCCATCTCCACTGCCTTTCTCTGTCGTTAAGGCTTCGTTAAACCTTGCAAGAACTGCCCAGTTTGTTTACCAGCATGGTGATGATGAGAGAGCTCAAAGTGCAGACAGCGTCATCGAATCATTGCTAGTGAAGCCCATCAAGAGGAAACCAGTCAATGGGTATGGACAATTAATGCGGAGGTAGCATCAGGTTTTCAAACTAAAGCCAAAACGGTGTATAGCTGCAGGTCAGGCAAAAGATATTGAGAAGTTGGGGTGAAGAACCAGCTGGTGGAGACTCCAATTCCAACTCGGCTAAGTCCAGTTTTACATTTTCTCCACACAAAAAAAGGGTCCAGTTTTACATATGTATGAGCATGTTCATTTAAAGGTCAAATAAAAATGATGGAAATCAAATAGAACTCCCTACAATCAATGGGAATTCAAGTGGAATTAGAATTAATGTTCAAATATAAGGAGGGTATTTTAGATAGTAAGTAGGCCGTGTGTACTAGCTAGCTAGAGCTCAGTGTGCTACACCCAATTTCTGAAAATTGGTGAAGGATCTCTGATTCATATCTCAGATCAACTTAGAACTGCTCCCAAATGTAATTTGAAGTTCAATGAAGTTGGGCATGTTTGACGTCAAGGGAATACATGTACTGCAGTGGGTTTTTCTAAGCTGTTTTGAGAAATAAAATGCGTGATTCTGTGCATATATACTTTCATCATGGGAAGATTGGCATACTAATTGGTGGTGTTACTCGTTGTCCTTTCTCTGATATGTGCTTGCACATAATAATATCCGTTTCTTCGATATATGATGATATCCGTTCGAAACCCCAAAAAAAAAAACAAACAAATTAACATTCTATATCAATATATAATTAAAATTCTCAAGGGATGCTAAAATCTATTTAATGGGATCGAAAACTGAGAGCAACTTGGGCTTAACATTGTCAAAATTCTTGGAGGCGGCCAGTGGCCCAACACTTGGGGCACATGTATTTGGCAAAATCTTTGATTAAGAGTTAATTTTGCCCACCATTTCTAACCGTCGGATCTGATCATACCATTTAAAAAATGAATAAAAATAAAAATAACAAGAAATGTCGTACATTTCAAATAAGTTACAAAATTGTCAACCCATTATTCAAGTTTTATGTTTTCTTTTGACAGCAAGTATGGATTTGGGCCAGCCCGGCCCATTAACGTCCATCTTCGGACGCTAAAGTTAGCTTCTCCTCTCGAGGACGACATATCAGGAGTCGAAGAGTAGGAATGGAGAAGTCTGGCCAACCCCAAAAGCGTGAAGAGAGAGAGAGAGAGAGAGAGAGAGGAATCGGGTACGGACCAACAGACGGAACCGCCATGTGCCTTCTTGAGCTTCTCCTCCTCCTTGTGCCCAACAAACCCCAGGGGACCCCTCGATTGGCTTCTTCTACAAACAGTGCCCCTCGATCGGTTGGTGGTGTTGCAGCTACTTGTTTGCTGCTGCTGCTGCTGCATGCCTTGCTGTGGCCTCCGCAAGATCCAGTGTCGTCTGGCTTCCGGGGGGTAACTGGCCGCAAGGAGGGAGATGCCCCGGCAAGGGCAGAAGCGGCGGGCTGCCCCGGTGGACTTCGTCGCGGAGATCCTGTGTGGCTGCGACGGGAACGAGGAAGGCGGCGCCGGCGAGCATGACGGCCCTGTTGGTGCGGCCGGGACGCCCCCGGCGGAGTCCGAGTACAAGTCCAAGAACCTGGAGACTGAGAGGCGGCGGAGGGCCAGGATCAAGCACCAGCTCTTCACCCTGCGCTCTCTGGTCCCCAGGATCACCAAGGCATACGCTTCGCACATAGTTCCTCCTCTACCCCCCTACCAATCCATCTAACATCAAGTCATACCATAACAACTGTGTATAAGATCCGGTGATCTGCTCGGTGTGTTTAGATGAGCAAGGAGGCCACCATCACCGATGCAGTCGACTACATCCAGGAGCTGGAGAGACAGAAGGAGAGGCTCCAGAAGGAGCTGCTGGGGATGGCGGATGAGACCCCCGAGAAGCAGGTCAGTGATTCCAGGATGGGCGCCGAGGCCGCTTCCCAAGAGCCTGTCCGCTGCAAGGTTCGTCGGCCCTCCCAAAGGGGGAAAAAAATCCGATCTTTATCTTGCCCATGAGCTCTAACCCCGACCTCCTAACACGCCACGAGAATCCCGATTCCCTGGCGGCGCCGTTGTGAGCTTGCTTCGTGATTCCTACCTCTGCAGGCGCAGGAAGGCGTGGAGATGAGCCCCCTGGGCAAGAACAGGTTCCTGGCCGGCATCGTCTGCAGGAGCAGGAGGGGTGGGTTTACGCGGATGGTGGAAGCCGTCGGCAGCCTCGGCCTGGAGGTGACAGACGCCAGCTTCCTCTCCGTCGACGGCCTTTCCCAGATCATGCTGTGCATGGAGGTAAGCAAAGCTCCCGTGTCATGTGGTCTCTCGGTTCCTGGGTTTGTGTCGACGGCGCTGAAGTCGAGGAGACTGATGGGTGGACTTGTGCATGTTTTCCTCTTCCGCAAACGCGTGCGGCTTGGAAGAAGGCGAGGGGGGACCGGGCGGTCGCCGGCGACAAGGTGAGGGATCTCCTGCTGAGCGTGATCTAAACCTGCAATGAAGCTATGGATTGCTGGAGGACTCTTCTTCTTCTTGCTACTGTCAACTTGTGTTCTTGCTGGTCGATCGGAAAAGTGGCCACCGTCTACGGTGGACGATAATGACGTACTATAGAATGATACTCTTATATATAATTGGATTAATCAATTTATTCCGCAGCTCAGTTCCAATCTGCATACGAATATGAGATCGAACTGTCGACTTCTGCCAAATTAAAACAATTATGCCCACCTTATCATGCATTTCATGATCATTACCACAGTTTGAAGCTAGCAATTGACGAACAGCTTCTTCCAGCTCGAGTTTAAGAAACAAATATATTTTAATTTTATGTGTATTTTAAACTATTACTTAATACTTACCCATAATTACCTTGTATCAATTTGTAATTCTATCAATTCCATCAAAACTGAGAAAGATGGACTTTGTGAGACATCAGACTTTTCTGCCTCTCGTCAGATAATAGTCTATATTTTGCATGTCTGTGGTTTGATCATTTGATATAAGTTTGTAGCGAAGGACCGGCTTTTCATTAAAAAAAGATAGAAAAATTTGTCCATTCGTTATTCTGAAGGGAAATATTTTCTCCTTGAAATATGATATCCTTTCTAGAAATATGACTCTCGCAGCTTTCCTTTTCTTTTTTTTTGGAGGGGGGGAGGGGGGTGTGGATCTTACTCTCCGCATGCGTCTATCACACTCTCTTCTGTAGATTTGTGCAGTTTGGATTTGATCAAAATATGCAATTATCTGAAAGATTTTAAAGAGTTTATTGGGGATATATTCAAATATGATTTCCAAAATTAATAAATGTTCTCAGATCATCAAATATTAAGAATTTTTTGCGAGTTCGAATATAGGCCCATCAGAAAAGAGTCGGCCCACAAAGAGAACCCGGCCCACAATTGTCCAGCACGTGGACCACGCTAACGTGATAACGGGTGCCGGCCCATTAAAGGAGCCCATTCCTGGTCTCATCCCTTTCATTGGAAATGAGCGAAAAGCGATAGAAGCAGGGTTATGCACTTATGTGTCTAATACCAGAACCTTTTGTGGGTTTTATAGAGGAGAACCAAGGTAGGCCGGATTGGAGAGCTCTCAGTTATATATGAGCTAAAGAGGGTTCGATCCAGTCCAGTTCATAATTAAAATTTAACAATAATAATAATAATTTGTGCCAACCGTCTATATATACAGACAGGTTGGGCCATAAGACGGTACATTAAAATGTATCGAACTAATTTCGTTTGGTACAAAATAGGCCAAAAAGTAGGGGAATATCTAAATACAAAAAGTTTTGAGAAAGACTTATTGCACTTGCACAATGTGACTAGGTAATATTTCATGTTGCACTCCTCACATGAGGAGTGATAAAGTATCCAATTGTTGGATGCCACATAAATTATTGCTTAGTCACATTACACTTAAAGTGCGCAATGGACAAGTGCAATAAATCTTTCTCAAAAGCTTTAGAGGCTATAATCAATCTTTTTTACTAAAGGAAGGGTGAAGTGACATGCAACAAATGATACTACAAAAGAAGCCTAGGACATGGGAATTGAATGTTTTGTTGCCAAACTGTCATGCATCTCCAAATGGTAAGTGGAAGTCACTGTCTATGTTGAGCTAGTTCAAGATTCTATATATTCTAATTGAGAAAGACTTTATGCACTTTCAAAAATACACAAAGTGCAAGTCACATGGGTAAATTACCCATGCGGCACCATACACATTGGTAAATTGTCCATGTGACATTAAAAAAGTTGGTGCCACATGGGCATTGCCCATGTGACTTGCGCTTTGTGTACTTTTGAAAGTGCACAAAGTCTTTCTCAAGAGAAAGGCTTTCTGCACTTGTGAAAGTGCAGAATTGCCTAGTCATCTTGTACTTCTCTTCTCCCATTGGTGGGAATCAAGCTGTCACAAGAATCTCTCTCCTCTTTTTCACCAATGAGAGGGGAAAAGTGCTGAAGGACTAGACATTTCTGTACTTTCACAAGTGCAGAAAGTCTTTCTCCTCATTTTAATTAGTTAGTCAGCAAAAGAATTCTGACTAGATTTGAGGCAAATTATATGAGGATCTTGTCGCACACAACTGATGATTTGGCATGTATATATTTATTCTTATTAGCCACTCTAGAGTGACAAGATTTGAGATAAAATATATATGATCTCTTCGTCTGGTATCTTATCACTTTTTTATCGATTAATCACATAAAAATATATTTACGATGTTAAAAATTAACTACATATTTGATGCAGAATAAAAGAGGGAAGAAGGAGGGAGATGACAGTGATCGGCTCAGTCGCAAGGAAGAGAGAGGAGGCCGATCATCTAAGCCCAAAATTTAGGGTAAACCAAACTCACAATAGCATTTTTCATTATTCTAAAATTGGGGGGGGGGGGGGGGATACAAGCATGTTTAAAATACTCGAAAGAAATTTACTTAATCAACTGACCTAAATATTCTTATTCAAAACAAACCTAGCTCAAACCTAAAAGTTTGAAATAAAATATTACATCAATTGAACCTCTAATGGGTCAAATAAAATAAGCAAGAGATTCTTGAATTCTTTGCTCCTGATCTTCCATTCCCATCATAATTAAATGTACAACAGATATCACACTACATTATAAATGTCATGCCTCGACAATTTAGCAGCGGAATAAATCAGGGAGGCATGATCAACGTGTATGGTAACGTAAATTGCGCATACATTCGCAAATATCAGAGCATCTAATGAACAATAATTGTAATAAAACTCCTCATTTTATTGATAATTCATCTAAACTATTACAATCACTAATTCAGAGCCAAAATATAGGGCTCAATAACATCATTACATTGGAAATGATAACTAAGCAACTAATTATCTAGACTCTATGATACTAAAGACATTCCATCGCTATAACTCCAGGTCGCTCATCACTCCAGTCCATTCCCGTTGATGTGTGTAAGGTCATCATCCGACTTACCTGAAAACACAATGACAAATAACGAAGCGTGAGCGATAACGCTCAGTAGGACTTAATATCTCGTGTAAACAAGCATGCTTTAAGTGATTAATGTCTTGTAAAGTAGGTCCACTAGAGAGAACGATCAAGTATAGTCAAGAGAGTAATAATACAAAATAACAAGTAAATGGTAATACATTTCAAAAGATTATTGTAAAACTAGGATGATAAGGAACTGGCCATGTAACGAGATAGCGTGTATGGTTGCACGACAGTGCACTAGTCACGATAGCAAGTAACGTATGTTTGGTTGATCATTTTATCAACCGAGAAAGTCTAGTATTGTGATTGATTGATTGATTGTCTTAGATTAAATCTTGATAGTCATGTGTTTGGTGTATGTCATCACCTGATCATTAGACCCCCGCGAGTTATAGCCCTTTAGGTGCTCCTTCCAAGGACCAGATCGGGCCCTTATTATGTTGTCTAGCATAGTCATGTTTGTTATCTTAGACAATCAATTGATGGCCAAGTAGAGTACCAAGAATAGATGACAGTAGTAGATGAACTAGACGAGAGTGTAGAGAGAACGTGAACAGATAAGAGTATCGAGATAGTAGATGAGATAGGGGTATTTTCATAAAATGACGAGAAACACACGATAGTAACAGTTACACAGCACCAGGTCGGGTACCGGCAGTCTGGTAGAAGTCACAACCGCCCACTTAGCCGTGTCGTGTACACGGGTTAGGTGGTCCGGCGTGAACCCAAGATAAGGAGAGGACACACTAAGGTCATGGATCATACTGATCCCTAAGGCGTAACGGGTTTTGGGGTACAACCAGCTCGTCGGCTAAGGACGTGCGCCAAAGCCAAGAAGACTTATGGATGTCTTGACAAGGATTCCCTAGTCCAGTCGAGAGTATTCCCGGTGAAGAGGTGGTCCAAGTCAAGAGAAAAGTGTGTAGAAAACGGGTCCGTCGTGCCTCGAGTGCTCGAAGCCGAGGGAAAACGATAACGGAATTTAAAATACGCGTATAAAATGAAAACAATTGTATTTAATAAAATAGGATAATTTAGTCTTTTATTTCGCTAATTAACCGAATACATTATTGCATAATTTATCAAGGTCAAATAGCATTTAATAATGTTGTGTGTGTGTAAGTGTAAAGAAATCTTAAGGATATGACAAGTCGTGCAAATGTCATTTTAAATAATTAAATTTATGTCGTTAAGGCCATTTATTAACGTACCAAGTCGAATTAACTATAACATGGGTTAATCATGGCTAATTAAAGGGTATAAAGCTTAAACAACAGGGCATATGCACATTTTTCATTCTAATCAGATTCTTGAAAACGTGGTGGACTTACCCGTCGCGATTCAAATCGCGACAGGACGGTCGGGCGCGACACGGGGCCTGGCCGGTCTGGCCCGGTCCGGAGTGAAATCGCGGCGGCTTATGCCGCCGCGTTCTTGACGCGATGCCATCGGCCGACGCGACCCTACTGATATCGCGGCGGATCGCGCCGTCGCGATAACAGGTGGGATTGCCCTTTTTCCCTTTTTCCCAGGGCGAGTCCTCTGTGATACAGGGACGTTCTTAATTCCATATAAAATAGCACGGTGATCCAAAAAGCACGAAACTAGTTTTAAATGAAATCAGACATTTATATCTATCAACATGCACGATTAATTTGAAAATAGACAAAGTTTAGACATGCATTGATCGGGTTACTTTTCGATGACCTAAACAGGTGCAGTCAGGGTTCCACGAATTAATTTGAGATGAATACACGATGAAAAATTACGAAACTAGGGGCGTTCGAAAGCTAACACGAAGTAGTATTTTAGAGAATTTTATAATGATATGGGATCAAGTATGCACGGAGTTTAAAGGTAAACTTGAAGAGTCGGGTATAAGCAACAGACATGGATTCAAAGATTTAATTCTCCCTCATGGGAGATCGAAATCGAGCAAAACCAGGGGCGTTTGAAAGATAATAAGATGCAGTATGCACGAGAATTTTATCATGGCATGAGAGCAAGTACATGTGGGGAATTAGAGAAAATATGAGATTTTAATTCATGGTAACAACAAGATTTCACGAATTAAATTCGCCCAAATGGATGAGCGGAATACAACGAAAATAGGACTTTTGAAGAGGTACATGAAGTCTATCTAGGGTAATTATTTCACGATTTTAGCTTGAGAGATTGCCTACATTTTTGCGCTGTGAAGATCCTAGGGTTAGGGATGACGGAATTTCCATGTTCTTCTTGCTCCAAGTCTCCTCTTTCCTTGCTCTGCTCGTCCTCAGCCTCCTCCTTCGTTCTCTAGAGTTCCAGGAACGAAATAGGGCTTGGTTGACACTAATTAGAGGTCTATTAGGTTGCTTAAGAGTCCTAATGACTTAAAACTCTTCCCTTCCCTTCAAACTCCGAATTTTCACATTTATCTCCCTATTCTCTTGCATTTATCCACCTAATAAGATAGGGAGAGGTCCAATTTCGTGGGTAATGGGTTAGGATAGGCTTATGACTCTTTTAAGATATTTACATCCTATTTTAGTATTTATCTTACCCTCATTAATTTATTTATTAATTAACTCCGAATTTCTTATTTATCTCCCCCTTTACTATCATTATTCCACCTATTTGGCTTGGGGAGAACTTAAATTTCGGGGCTAATAGATTTGGGTATGTCTAGGATTCTTTCTAAAATAATTAAGAGTTATATTAGCGCTTTAGTGACCCCTTTTTAATTAAGAGATAATATAATTACGAATTTCCTTATTTAATATGAGTCTCCTATATTTTATCTATATTTCCTCTTATCAAAAGTCTTCTTTTAGATTAAGATAGAGTCATATTGAGTTGGGGTAGGGTTAGAACTCTTTTTAAGATAATTTAGGAGTTAAAATAGTCATTATCCTACCCCTTTTCATTTATTAATAATTTTAGGTACGAATTTTGACTTAATTAACTCTCATCCAAATTGGGCTTTTCACATTTGGGCCCATCATTTCATACTTGGACCACTTGTACAACCCATTTTCTAATTTAATTACTTTTATCCTAATTTAAATCTATTTATTATATTTATTCTATTGATTTCTTCTTTAAATTCAGTATAATATTATTTATTCTAATATTTCTAACCTTTATCCATCCTTCGGACTCTGACTTTTTACCCAGTAACTTAGATACAGCTTAAATGTAGAACTCATACACTTATTTTTACTTAATGGTTTTAATTATCCTTTATTAACTAATTTATTCATGGGCTAAGATTGTCTGTTGGTTCGATTATCCTAATGGGCTATCAACCCATATTATTTAAAGTCTAACCACATGGTTATTTTAATTTATAGCCCATTCTGGCTCATAAAATAATGGGTTCTCCGACTTATTCTTTAATTACGATAATAAGTCGCATAAATTCTTAAACTTAGTCCAAATGAATTTTTTATATCCCAATTCAATGATGGGTCATTAGAGAGTATTATTTAAAGTATAATTATTATTTTTACAGAATTTTTTATATGGGTTTATACGCACATGATAATAATACGTACCTTTTTAACTGGTTGAATTTTTAATCGATAAAATTTCAATTTATCTATAATTTTTAATTAATAGATTTTCCAGAGTACTACAATAAATAAGCATTTGCAGTTATATGCTATTGTTTTGGTGTATATATACTATTTGGAACTTTTTTTCTCTCTCTTTCCCCTTGTAGTTAGGGCTACCAACATATCTTCGTCTTTTGTTCAGTCGTCACGTCTTCACATTCTTTTTATAGGATGCGAAACTCCGAAACGAATTTTTTGATAGCTTGACGAAAATGAAAATAGATATTTTAATTATTATAAGATGTGAAAGTGGAAACACTCAATTTTGCATCTACTTTTTTATTTCCATTTTTATTATTTTTAATATAGATTATATAATATTTGTACAACAAAAACTCCTCAACCTCCAAACTTTGGCTCTTAAATTTTTAACCCACTATCCTCCCGTGCACCTCCAATCTATATTCAAATAACATCTATTCTTGTCCCAATTTGTTACTCTCATGCTATCATATATGCTAGTTTTTCTTTTACATATATTGATTATCTATTACTTAACTATTATATTAATCATATGATATTACTATACTAATTTGATCTTTTCATACTGTTTTTAGTACGGGTCATTATAATGTACGTGGTAGAAGATATAGTGTATGTATTTTTATTTATTGTACTTAGTTATTTATACGTGTAGATTATTAAATTTACATTTGAAACTATTCATCAATTTAAGAATCAATGTATTTGTAAATTAATAAATTTATTCTAATTATATAAAAATCGTTGCATTTGAAGTTTCTATTTTATTTATATTTTTATTTTTCTAATTTGAAGCAGAAATAGATGCAGAAGCAGAAACACATTTTTCTATTTCCATTTCAAAGTCTGAAAGTTCTTATAATAAGTGAAAGTAGAAACACTTATTTTCAATTCTAAATCTGACCTGTTAACAGCCCTAATTATAGTGGTCAGTTCTTTTGGACGAAGAATCTTTACAAAGCCTCAAATATGTTGTCCAAGGATGACGCTATACATGGAGCTCCCTACTCATGATTTGCCTAGCTTGTTGTGCTGTGTTGTGCCACTCTCTTTTTTGAGTTTTGGAGTTTAACTTTTTATTTTGACGTCCAAATTTGTCTCACCGCATCACACTGCGTCAAAAATGATGTCAAAAGAAAATTTTAGATGCCAAATAAAATAATGAGCCGTACGAAGTGAACTAATTATGGGTATCTAATAATAGTACAATTAGATGTGATGTTACTACATTGAGAAATACTCGGGCGGCCGAATAACTATATAGCTGAGATGAAGCCGTCACGTGTTTGACTTGATTGCAAGTACGTACTAGGGCCCCTACGTCCGACCAATCAGATTGGGCGCGCAACGAGTTCACATCATGCGAGTTACCATGTCGCTTAGCTAACATTTCCCTACTATATTAATAGAAGTGCAGTAAATTTTTCTCACACATTCCTGTGACAACTTCGATATATATGCAATAACTCCTAATTAAGCCCATTAGCCGATGTGAAAGAACATATACACCACTACCATGCATGCTTAATGGGTGATGAGAAAGAAGAACATATATGTATATACATTTATTCCAGCTCTATGGCGACCCCGATTGATGCAGCAGATAGCATGCAGCAGAGTGATGGTGGCAACAAAGCGAGGGAACCAATGAGACTTGGCTCCGCGATAAGAGAGAACCAAAATTTAATTCCTTGATACGAACCGTTCCTTTCATGGGAACATATTCCAGAGAGTAGTCGTGGATCGATATATATAGGTGGGATCTATCAAACTTGACCATGCATGATGTGAACATATCTATATGTTCGCTGTGTGATCGTTTCACATTTGTGACCAAATACAACCGTTCTATTATCAAAAAAGAAAAGGAAAAAAAAAGAGAGGAAAGAGCTGCATGAAACTTTTCTTACATTTATTATTATTATTATTTTTTGATAACGAGAAACTCAACGTAGTGGTTTAGGGCTCAGTGTTCAACACCAAGAGGTCAAGGGTTCGAGCCTTGTCATAACCGTGATATTTTACACGTATTACACTTTTTCCGCTACGTGATAAACCCCGGATGGGGAGGAGTATATTAGTAATAAGTAATTAAACTTGTCGTTCTAGTTCCAAAAAAAACAAAGTAAACTACAGTCGTAATTAACTACTAAACCCCTGCAGTCACATCCGTCTCCTCCTCCTTTCCAAGAAGTTACCTGCTTATAACGGCGATCCTGTCTGCATCGTTGATGCTGTCGTTCCTCGCCTATATATAAAAAGCCTTGATATATAGCACACAAGGAGCCCCTCATCGCTTCGACACACCTTGGCAGACGGCGCAGCTAGCAGCGTTAATTGTCCTCCCATATCCTTTTCTGTGCTGTCCTCAACTAGCTAGCTAGCACCACCCCTCCACGTTTGTCTGCAATTACCCCTCCCCATTTGCTGCCGCGCGCTGGGCTAGCTATTGCAGGCAAGCATGGCAAGCGTCCATGTCAGCGCCAGCGCCAAGCTCAACTGCTGCGGCGAGGAAGTGGGCATGAAGGGCAGGCTCAAGAAGTTCTCGGAACAAGTGGAGGAGCTGAAGAGGTTGAAGAGGAACGTCCAGGCGAAGGTCCCGCCCAAACCCAGAACGGATCCCACAGAGGTGGCGAGGGAGTGGCTGGCGAGAGCCGACGTCATCATCCAACGCGCCGAATCGGCCATCGCGAAGGTGGAGAAGAAGCAGGATGAAAAGACGTGTACCCGATGGTGCTGCTGCTGCGCGCACGTCTTGTGGCGCCGCGACGAGTCGGGGAAGCGCATCACCAAGATGACCAAGGAAGTCATCCGCCACGAGACGGAGGGAAAGGAGCTCGAGATCCTGCACGACGACCAGCTGGCCAAGCCTGCGGCAAAGGAGGCGAAACCCGCCAAGGCTGCCGCGGCCGGCGAATAGGCAGAGAACGCCGTCGATCGAGAAGAGAAGGCCACGTCCGTCGCAAGTACCCGAGTAAATTAAGCAGAGCCCAGTAGTCGTCAGGAGGAGCATCTGCGGGTTTGTGGTGTTGTACAAGGTCACTGTACTTGCTGTTTGTGTGTTGACTTGATTTGTGGGTCGTGAACAAGTTTAAGCTCTCGAATTTCTCTGCCAATTATCTTCAAATTTCTCTGCCAAATATGTTCTGTGTGTTGGGATCGATGTTCATTAAATGGTCTAATATGAGGAATCGAACTACCCCCCCCCCCTCCCTTTTTTTTGTCCACCCCGCTTAGCGGCGGGGGACTTGTGTGTTAACTTGATGTATGAGTCGTGGACAAGTTTAAGCTCTCGAATTTCTTTGCCAATTATCTTCAAATTTCTTTGCCAATTATGTTCCGAGTGTTGTGATGTTCATTAAAGAGTAATGCTAAGCTTTCGACACTGTCGGAAGCCCAACTGAGCTGGAGGGGTCGCGCCCCTCCACACGCACGCCGCGTGGAGGGGGCGGGTCCCTCCAGCATTAAATGCATTTTTTTTACAATTTATGCACATAAATGATGTATTTGTGCACACAAATACATCATTTGTGCACACAAATAGTGCACAAAAAATTAAAAAAAAATAAAGTATTAAATGCTGGGGGGCCCGCCCCTCCACACTGCGTGCGCGTGGAGGGGCGCGGCCCCTCCAGCGCAGCTATGCTCCCGACATTTCTCTTCATTAAATGATCTAATATGAAGAATCGAACGAATCAGTGATTTGGGTCCATTCAATTTGATTTGAAAGATCTCACAGTTCAATTTGATTTTTTATCGTAAATCGATTGAACCGAATATATATATTAAATATATTTAATAATATATACTTTCATAAAAAAATTGTGATCCAATTACCTAGCGTGCTTCACTCCCCGAGAGAGGTCCTTAGTTTTTTTTTTAAATCATGTTTTTTCTATTTGAACTGTTTTGTTCGATTTAACCATAGAGTCATTTCTATTTCGATTCACCCAAAAAAATGGGGTGAACGTGGGTGAACGATCCTTGTTCACCCCTAGTCCTGTGTGGGTGAAGACTTTAATTTTGTAGCACATGGTGAATAAGCAAAACTATATAGGATATACAGTCCCCTGATATGTCCGCAATCATGATATTGCATACTACTTTGTAATCATAATTCATGGATTATTAATAAGGAGAATTACTAATCAGTCTTTATTTTTTGAAGACTTATTTTTAAGGTTCCGACTCTTTTAAAAAATCATGTAGTTACATATTTTGTCTATGATTATAAATATGTAAGTTAGAAACTTAAAAATTAATCTCAAGAAAAATAAAGATTGATCGGTAATTCTTTCTTATTAAATTGTTTCCTCTATTTTGTCTACATTCTTCTCTATACTCCTTCCATTCTAATTGTGCATTTTATCTCTCTCTCTCTCTCTCTCTCTCTCTCGAAATGAAATTTAGTTTCTAAGTCACACTATCCTAATTATACGTGTGATATTCTCATTATATGTGTTTAAGTTGAATTAATTGTGTTGTTCTACCAAAAAAAAATTAGATTGACAGTTCGTATGGCTTCTCAGCAGATGATACAAGCCCTATGGATATTAATCAATCTTCTGGAAATAACATTGTTCCTACTCTCTTCACCCTTCAGCAACCTCCTTTGAGATCCTCTTCAAGTCTCAACAACATGGTAGAGTTATCTTTTGTAGCTAGTAAACTTTCTCTTGATTCCATTGGAATGTGAAGGAAATGTTCACAATGTGTGGAGGTATAGCTTATTAAGGAAGGATCGAATTGCCTATCTTGTGTATAAGGTAGCTGATGTCACCCTTCCACAACGCCGACGTGAAATAGACAGTTTCTATTGCCAAAGTTTCGATACATATCTGTCTCTAATTAATCCCATATTAATTGAGCAAGGTTATGTTGATTTCTTCATGAACGATTAACCACATTCTATCCAACTGACCATCTCAAAGGTTATAATTACGAGGCAAAGTTAATTCCAAATGTTTTCCTCATCTAGCTAGCTAGTTACAAATCTTCATCCATTCTTTAATTTAATAGTTTAGAAGAAACTCGCCACCATATTCACAACAATTACTGAACCACAAAGTCTTAATGAAATTATATAATTAGATGATGATGCGGCCTCACGTAGGCAAAGGCGGTGACGCTGTAGTCTAATATTTGTCCGGACGCCGGCCGGCCCACATCTACTTTTGCTCCGGTACCTACCGGAGCAAAGCAATTCTCATCATTATTGCCGCCCATCTCTTAAGAGATGGAGCACCTTAAGATATAACAGATACTTTTGGCATCTGATCATTGCCAGCTGAAGCCACTGTGGCGTGCAGGCGCCAAGCTAGCTGGTCTGATCACCATCGACCAGCTGGAACTCAATTCTCTGCTTGGACCACCGTGGGAATATATTCGAAGACAAGTGCTCGGAAAGGCAAACCAGATTTTGCATGGCAAACACGTCCGTACTGATCAGAATCTCCAATTAGTGGGTGTTCATGAGGCCAGTTTGATTCGGAACGGTTTTGATAAGCCGGCCTCCAAAGAACCCGAGGTTGGAGCGGTAGAACATAAGGGAAAACTTGCTTGTTACCTACTCGACTCGAACTGTAAAAATGTCAGTTCGGGGAAAGGTTTTTGGGGATGACTCACTCTCAGGCGATCAAGCCAATATTCGCAATTTGGCTGGGTCTGAGGAAAGGAGAAAATGAGAGAGAGTGTGGTGCGGAGCTAGCTAGACTGTGTTTTGTAGACATGTGTCTTCTATTCTTTTATTTGTGACTGTTGATCTTCTTTTAAAAATATTCGACGGTTAGAAGAAAGATGAAGTATCCGATATGAGACTAAATTCGTTTAATATCTACTTCTTTCTCTCCTTAGCTCTTTTTCTTCCAAACAGTAAAGCTGGGATTGAAGTATACATAGGTCAACAGTGGATCAAGAGGAGAGGAGTGAATTGATTCCGTCTAATTAAAATCTAACAAACACAAATTCGACTTATCTAAATGAACATCTTAGTGCAACAGAAACATTTAAAACTTTTAAGCAAAAACCAACTATCATAATGCACATGTAGAAGGGCGATAGGAGATAAAGATTCACGTCACAATACTGCACACAAGATTATTTTTAGGTGGTTCAATATACCCCCGTGCGACCTACGTCCACCTCTCAAACCCAAGAGGCTCACACACTATATTTTGTTTCAACGAGTACAAGACACAGGACCCATCACCCACATTTTATTTCCTTGGACTAGGCCAATCTAGTTTCCAAGAACGAGACAACCCAATTGCGTATGATCACCACCGACTCTACCTCGATAATGCTCAAACCACATCATCTCACACACACACACCCCCACGTGCTTAAAAACCAAGCATGCACATAATAAGCTCTTGTTCAAATGGAACCATAAAACCCAAAACAAGAAGGAAACAATAAATCAATGCAAAGAACAAGATTCTCCTTGTATGTCATCTCCTCTTGACGGATGCTTGATGAGGCACAAGCTGATGTAGAACTCGTCTCCAGACAAAACCCACGATCTGGAATGATCTCAACACATCTGCTTCATGAAGACACCTTCAGAATGTTTGAAACCCTCTTGGATTGCTCAGCACATGATCACAGATAGAAACAGAACGTCTAGGGCATGAGTAGAGAGGTAGAATTGGCCTCCAGTGCTTAGGGTTTTGTGTCCTAAACTCACAAAATGTCTTCTTTTATACCCTGGAAGGTTCCCATAAACTTCCTCGTCGATTTGGCAATTCTTGGGCTTGAGATAAGCAAAATTCAGAAAGTTCATCCTTAGAACACGACTAGATTAGTCGACCAAGGGATTTGTAAAAAATCAACCCCAGACTAGAGTACTCGATTGATCGACAATCTGACAATCCATCCCTGGTTTGAAGTTTCTAGATAAATCGATTGACTAATCACAATTTCCAATAGAATGAAATGTTGCTTGACCCTGAAACAATATGTTCTAGAAAGATAGGTCGACCATACACAGTTTGTGGTCGACCAGACTTGTCTTGTTGGTCAACCAGTGCAGAAGTTTGGTCGACCAGACTGGTTTTGTTTGGTTCTTGTGTCGACCTTTTACACACATGTTTGTCCTAATGCTTTGCACACTTAAACACACAAATTAAACCTCAAAATATAAATATGAACAATAATACATAATATGAGTATTTTAGGTCCATGACATTAAACCCACTCGAGCGTTTCAATGCATCACATAAGATATTTTGAACATGTTTTGTTATTATCAAAATCTATAGAATACAACAAATCAAACCTATTAATACATTGGATCTGATTGAGAGAACTTATCAGGTCTTATGGCATGAACTCGGTGATATACATGCAGACCACACACTAGGGCTGAGCACTGTTTAGTTTGGTTCGGTTGAAGAGATTTTTTTTCAAATCAAACCAAATTTAATTAAGTATTCAACACAAACCAAACCAAAGTAAATGACTTTGAAATCAAACCATACAAAATTAATTCAGTTTGGTTTAGTTTGAACCATAATGATAAATCTCACTACTAGATTTGCAGTTATAATCAAATACAAACTATTATGTCGTTGTTTTCTTTATTTTATAAACTCATACAATTATGTACAAATTAACAAGTGAATGGTGCTAATACAAGCCATAGCAAGCAGTAAGTGACTATTAAAATTGTTATTAATTGATCAAATGCAAATATGTTTTAATTAAAATGTGAAATCAGTGATTAGTTCCTGCCTAAGATACAATCAACATCGAATTAGATTTTCTGGAGAGTTGTGAAATTTTGATGCATAAGTGTATCATAGAAGCCAATAAGAGATTAGGGAGTAGGGGACAGTGAGGTTGATGCATTTAAAATTAGGACTATGCATTTACATAAATTTGACAAAATTACCTTTGAAATAGGGCTATACGGTTCGGTTTGGGTTTTGAAAGATTAAAACTGAACCAAACTAAAAATTTTAATACAATTCATTTGAACCCAAATCAAAACTTATAAAAATTGGGTTTCTTACTTTTTAGTCCCTGTAAATAAGCATATTTCTCTTTTGGTCTCTCAAATGTAACTATTACTTTTAAAGTCCCTAAAATCTTCTAACTCTTACATAAAAGCCCATCTACTATACAAATGTTTAAAAAATGAGTATACTGAAGTATATTTCATTTGGAGATAACAATGGCATAGAAATACCTAAAATACCCTAACAAATTTAAAAGAAAAAAGAACAAAAAAAACTCTCGCTCATATATAGGTAGTTTTAACAACACAGTGGATATTGCATGATTGGAGCAACGATGAGTACGTTAGCATACTACGGCAGTACGTAGGGAGGCAGTCACTCTAGCGAGGGAGCATGGTGGGAAGGTGATCCTCCTAGATAAAGTCTTGAGTGACAAAGACGGTGACGTCGACCGCAAGGTGGTGGTGGCAAAGCACCAGCTAGACATGGGCATGCCGCTCCATTCTTATGAGAAAGGCTTTCTGCACTTGTGAAAGTGCAGAAATGCTAGTCATCCTGCACTTCTCCCCTCCCATTGGTGGAAAAGAGGAGAGAGGTTTATGTGGCAGCTTTATTCCTACCAATGGGAGGGGGGAAGTGCAGGATGACTAGGTATTTCTGCACTTTCACAAGTGCAGAAAGCCTTTCTCCATTCTTATAGTCGCGATATTCAGTGTAATGATCCGATGATTCAACACTAGGAAGGCCCTCTAATTGTCCAACCCTTGCACAGTCACTCACGGATTCGAAGACTCAAAAGAATTAGAAAAAATAGTCTAGTGAAATAAGTAATGAATTAAAATAACTATAATAAGATATTACTACATTAAATAAAAAATATATATACAACATGTTCCAAATAAAAGTATAGATATAAAAAAAGTACAATCCTTAAGTGGCATATTCTGAGGACTTGCAAGACACAGCTCTCAACTCACACTAGTACAATAGCTCATACACTTACACTTACATTCACAATGCTAGCAACACAAGGCATAATTAATCGCCTCCCTGACCGTCTAACATCGAACTCCTGCGATAGTGAGCCCCTACCTGAAGGAAGTAGTGGGATGAGTTTCGCGAACATGGCCCAATAAAGATAACCAGTCCCTTACCGGTAGAGCAATAAGAACTCTAGAAAATAGTAAACAACAACTACTAGAAAGCAGTAACTAGAAGATGACTACACTAGCTACTACAAGACAGCAAAACATAGCAACACCACAACCACAACCAAGGTTGGGCCCACCAACAACTCCTGCAAAACTAGCAAAGTTGGGAACCACATAGAAACTACCCTCATCACGCATGTCGAGATAGGGAGCTCACGGAAACTACATAGCCATCATGTGAGAATAGAGTCTCACCACCAAGCACGACCAACCGGGCCGACACTCCATGAGGTCGAGAAACCACACACAAGAGCCACCACAAATGGGCACTGAGGAAACAGGTTAAGAAAGCAAGGTCGAGACCCACGCAAGACGCATCGAGAGAACACCAAGACAGAAACCATTGAGACACACTTGACGCAAGAACTGCTCCACGCCATCCCTCGGTACAACAACCAGGACAGGAGCACACCTGCTCTAATCCTTGGAATGCCATCAAGGCTGGAGGCCCAACTCAGCATTGGAGCTAGCAGTTAGCACAGGCCCGAAGCATGTCCCAACATAAAGCACAAGGCACTATTTTTTAAGATAAAAATAAAAAATGATATTTAATTATCTTCCACAATAATAAATTCTATGTAATAATATAACAAAAATGTACATAGCATTTGAAATATTAGTTTAAAACAAAAAATATAAACAACCTTTAATTTTTTTATTATCAATGTATTAACATTGAAAGATAAAATTTATACAATATATAGAAAACATATATTATATAAATATTATTAAATGAGATAATTATTAATATTAAAATTTAATATTATCTATTATAGTCTATATATAAAGATTTCAACTAGTAATAAATAAATAAATAAATAATAATTTCAATGTATTATTATAAAAAAATTAAATAACATTTGAAATATTAATTTATAAAAATGTAACTAGCCCTTAAATTGTTTATTATCAATGTATTAATATTAATGTATAAATATGAAAGATAAAATAAACCAAAACATGTACAAATAAAAATAAACTAAAACATATACAAATATTTAGAAAATATAATTTATATGTCAAAATTAAATTTAATATTTATTTTTATTAAAAATTTAACATATAGCCTATACACTGAGATTTCAACTAATCAATCAAAATTTATACTCTTCTTATTTATTTATTATAAATCTTTATTATCAATTATATATATATGTGTGTGTGTGTGTGTGTGTGAGAGAGAGAGAGAGAGAGAGAGTCTACAGTAACAGTTATAAGTATTTTTATTGTTCTGCACTTGAACCGTTTATGTCTTATCCAATGGCGGATCTAAGAAGGGCACCGCACTAGACTTCCCAGATTCATTTAAGTTATTTTAAAATTTAAATTAATCTTAAAAAGTCTAAACTCTTATAATTTATGACCCCGGCTACTCACTTGGGTCGAATGACTCCACTCAACAAAATCATTCGGGTGAATCCAGTAGATAAAATTTATGTGTCTCCCACTGATCTCATCACTTGTAAATCATTTTTTTTCCTTTTTATGCGACTGTGAATAATTGAGGCAAAAAGACGAGCCTCTCCCACATTAAGTCCTCACCGACCTTTTTTTGATAAAATATTTGAAAATGTCGAGGACAAGTTATAATTTGTGAGATATAATTGATAAATTTTTATAATATGTGAGATAGAGATGATGAGATTAAAATTTTAGAACCATATAATAGAATACAATAATTTTCAGATAAAACATAAACATATGAATAGCATATATGGGTATTTCTGATAGTATTTGTGACCATTGTAGTTGTCGCAAAAGATTATTTGTGACCGTGGAAACCGCCGTAAATAATTATTTTGTAGCGAAATAATCTTTGCGACAAAATGGTTATGTTTGTCACAAATAGGTTTTTTTGCCACAATTTAATAATCTCCAATAGCATTTGCGACTGCTATATATAGCTATCGCAAAAATTTATTTGCGACCATAGAAATCAATAATTGTTTTGCAACAAAATGGGTATGTTCATCGCAAATATGTTGACCTGTCGCAAAAGAATTATTTGTGTCCGTCGCAAAAAGGTCAATTTTTGCAACAAAGCCTCTTAATCGTAGCAAATACTTATTTTTAGTGACCGCGTTCCTCTTTTGTCACAATATATTGTATTTGCAACATTTTTTTATAGCCGTCGCAAATACTTATTTCTCTTGCTCTCCTTCTGATGGTCAGTTCTTTACCTTCCGAAAGCCTCAAAGATCGATGTTGTCCGAGGATGATGCTATACATGGAGCTTCCTCTCATAATTTGCTTCTGTCGACTAGGTGATATATACGATGGCCAGTCCGGACTGTGCACATCACATGATCCTGTGACAACTTCGATACATATGTGATAGATAAATAATACTTGGTATATATTAATAGATGTATATTAAATTAGATAAATTTTATTGGAGTGTGTCAACTTAATTTTAGAGATATTTAATATACTCTCATTTTTTTTAACTCTAAAAATTGAAATGCCACACCCCTCTAATCGTTTGTGTTCATTAAATATTTCTCTATTACACATCAGTACTGTACTATGCAAACTTAATAGGTGATGAGAAAGAAGAACAGATATATATTGTTTCCTGCGTCTACGGCGAGTCCGATTGATGCAGCGGATAACATGTAGCAGAGTGATGGTGACAACAAAGCGAGGGAACCAAAGAGACTTGGCTCCGCGACAAGAGAGAACCAGAATTTAATTATTCCTTGACATGAATAGCCCCTTTCATGGAACATATTCCAGAGTAGTCAGGGATCGATATAGGTGGGATCAAGTAAATTTAGCCCATGTGATCATGTTCTGCGCACCACAAGAATTTCCAACTCCTATACTGTACCGCTTTAGTAAGATTCTGACTATGATATATATTGATGGAGTGGTATAGACTAACCATATAGAATATGTTATTTAAGAAGTATGACAGCATAAAATCTAGGTTAGTGCACCTAACCCACCGGGTGAGATAGAAGGCTATGTCTGGTTAAGTAAAAAAAAAAAGTCTTCTTTCCTAGATTTTAACTGTTTATCTAGAGTTTGGACTAGTTTTAATCCTATTTTTATTTCCAAAATTAGGTGGATTAATTTTAAGTTAAACTACATCGATTTAACTTAACATTAGAATATATTTATACCTCTCTACCAAGCTAGTCCATATGTTAGAAGAGAAACATTTACTGTGTAAGAGCATGCGAGGGTGTCACACCACTTGCATAATTACATCGTGATTGACCAATTTATATATAATGTGCCGCCAACATGCATGTTGGCCAATCAACACGCGAGACTTGACATTCCCCATATGAAGTAAGTATATATATATATATTTCTCATGTTAGAATTAGACATGACTTATGCAGAAAAACTTAATACATTTTTTTACTTGTTTAAAGATATATATATATATATATATATATATATATATATATATATAGAGTCCTCCTAGCCACTCTTTATACTTACAATTATAAAAGCTCTCAACAATATCCTAATCTTCCTGTCTATACCCACAAGGAATCCCGGACAAACTCAAACCGGGTCTATCTCCGTCCCACTCGACTTATATATCTATATATGTTCGTCGTGTGATCTTCTAACATTTGTGATCAAATGTAACCGTGGTCCGTCTATTATCAAAAAAGAAAAAAAGGGAAAAAGCTTCATGAAACTTTTCTTACATCTCAGTGATAAGTAAACTTCTCGTAACTACAAACCCATGAAGTCACATAAAAAAAGTTATCTACTTGTAAGAGAAATATTTGATGCACATTATTATTGATGTAAATTACATCGTTGATGCTGTTCCTCCCCCTATAAAAAGCCTTGATAGCACACAACGAGTCCCTGCTTCAACACACCTTGGCATATATATATCAAAAAAGAAAAAAAGGGAAAAAGCTTCATGAAACTTTTCTTACATCTATCAGTGATAAGTAAACTTCTCGTAATTATAAACCCATGCAGTCACATCCAAAAAGTTATCTACTTGTAAATGAGAAATATTTGATGCATATTATTATTGATGTAAATTACACATCAATGATAGAGATACATGTCACTTGCTCTCATAAGAGGCATCCATCCCAATCCCCCCCCCCCCCCACCATGACAAGTGGCTTCATGTTTGTTCTCTTGTGGTAAGAGGCACCCATCCAAAACACTCCACAAGTGCATGCATCTTCATATTTGACGCGTAATTTACACCAATAATGATGTGCATCAAATAATCGAAGAGAAATAATTTTGTAACATCATTTAGTAATATCATCATTAAAATTGTGCCACATTAATAACTGAAATAAAAAAGATAAAAATATCTCATAAATTAATGATGAAATTGTGGTGCACTTTAATTAATGTGTTATTTTAATATGTTATCAAATGATATTATTAAACCATTTTCCATAGTCGGATAGGGCTCTGCTTATAATGGCCATCCTGTCTGCATCGTTGATGCTCTTCCTCCCCTATAAAAAGCCTTGATAGCACACAACGAGTCCCTGCTTCAACACACCTTGGCAGACCGCGCAGCTAGCAGAGTCGTCCTCCCATATCCTTTTGATCTGTGCTGTCGTCACTAGCAAGCTAGCACCAGTACCCGTCCGCTTTTGTCTGCAATTACCCCTCCCTCCCCCCACCCCCAAAAAAATTTTTTGCTCCCGCGCGCTGCGCTATCGCAGGTAAGCATGGCCGAGGCAGCCCCCGCCGTCGTCGCCGCGTGCAAATGCTTCGGCGCGGAAGTGGGGCACGCTGCAAAGATGGAGGACAGGCTCAAGAAGCTCTCGGAAAAGGTGGAGGAGCTGAGCAGCTTGAAGAAGGACGTCCAGAAGGTGGTCGACGACGCGCCCAAGGCCGGCCGGGAGCCCACGGAGGTGGCGATTGGGTGGCTGAAGAGAGCCGACAGCATCATCCGCCGCGCCGACTCGGCCATGGCGAAGGCGGAGGAGAAGAAGCAGCAGCACGAGCAAGAGGAAGACGGCCAAGGGTGCTGCGTCCTCAGCTTGTGGCGCTACAAGTCGGGGAAGCGCATCACCAAGGTGACCAAGGAAGTCATCCGCCACGAGGAGAAGGGGAAGGAGCTCAAGATCCTGCACGACGAGCAGGCCAAGCCTGCGGCAAAGGAGGACATCAAGCCCGCCCAGCTGGCTGCCGCGGCCGGCGGAAAGGCAGAGGACGTTAACGCCTTAACGCCGTCGATGGAGAAGAGAAGGCCACCGTACGTTGCAAGTACCGCGAGCAACGTCGGAGAGCGCATGTCCTCCTGATCGTGAGTAACGAGGTGGGAGAGCAGGAGGAGCATGGTGAATAATTAAGCTGTTGCTACTACTGTTTGTGTGTTAACTTGATGTGTACGTCATGAATAATTAAGCTTAAGCTATCGAATATATTAATTTCTCTGCCAATTACCTTGATGTGTGGGTGAGGCTTTAATTTCGTAGCACATGAGGGTGAATATATAAACAAACCATAGCTAGGAGTGTCTCCTGTTATGTATATATGTCCGCAGTGATGGTATTGCATGCTAGCTTGTAATCATATATAGTTCATGGATTAATATTATTATTGTTTCCTCTATTTTGTCTCTCAAGTCGCGCTATCTTAATTACTTGCGATATTCTCATCAGGTCCCTTAGATTTTATATCCTTGGTGGACCTGCTTCCAAACTCTCAGGCATACACTATAGATTTCCTTGTCATCATGCATGTCTTGCGCAATCCGAGAAGACTTGATTTTTCTTTGCTGGGACATGCAGGCTTCCTTCTGTTGTTTCTGTTGTTAAAGGAGAACTTAAAACTGCAAAAAGTTGGGCCTCCCGTATGTTAGATCCTAATTTCCCACTCTGGCGCTTCTTGCTGCATTTTTTTTTTGTGTTACTTGTTGTGATCGGCTTTTTGGGTTTTTTAATTGCATGTAGTTAATGCATGGTTGGCAGGGCCGTTGTAAATATTCAGTGGCACGATATGATTATTATAATATTATTTATTATTATTATTTATTTTCTTTATTTATTATTATTATTTTTAAAAGGAGATTGTTCAAATCGAAGTGTATTAATTTATCTGTTGAAGGCTTTGAAGGGGAAAGGATGCCCTCCTTCCGTGTATTTGCTCCCGGGTTTATCTACAATAAAATGCCAAATTAAGGCTGACCCTGGGTCTTAAATAAGTTCTGGGCAAAACAAAAAAGTTGAATGGTTATGTGTATAATTGTTAGAAACAAAGGATTAACAATTCATACGACTTCTCAGCAGATGATCCAAGAAACTAATTTTCTACTCCCTACGGATATTAGTAAGCCTTCTGGAAATAACATTGTTCCTACTCTCTTCACCCAAGCTCCTTTTGAGATCCTCTTCAAGTCTCAATATGTACACTTATCTTTTTGTAGCTAGTGAACACTATATCTCTTTCATGATTCCATTAGAGTGTGCAACAAATGTTCGCAATGTGTGGAGTGGCTTAAGGAAGGAATTCATAGCTGGCAAGACATTGTTCTGTTCCCTACAAAAGGCTTGCCTCCAATGTCATTATCGAACATTACGATCTGGTTCTTCTGACATTAATGAGACATAGGGGTACTGATAGCGAGTCGGTTTCTCTCTCTAAAAAAGTCTAGAGAGAGAAACTCTACAATGTTTACTCATCTCTGTTACTCCGCCTTTTACTTTGTCTTCTCTGACTCTCCAATTGCCGGCAATATAGTGGCGTGATCGGCGAGCGATGTCTCTCTTGACTCCAATGGGAGGGGAGGGGGTGCCTCTTAGTACGTAAAAATTGCGTTCCCCTTTTGGGGAAAATTTTCGTTCCCAATGTTGTTCCCCTTTTGGGGAAAATTTTGTTCTCCACCTAGCAATTAATCTCACCGATTCGATCGCGGTGCTATCTTCTCCAATGTAGTTGGAGTTTGGCATGCGCGTTTGTAGCTCTTCGATGCCTAATATGTTTTGCTTTCCTATCCTATTTTATCTCTTTGATGTGGGTGGAGTTTCAATTGTCGAGGGGTGAGGGTGGTGGCCATTGTCTTCATTCCTCCCCCAACGTCGGGTACACTAGCTCATCTACAAGCTATTTTGGATATTTCGGTGCCCTAGCATTCGAGATGATCTCCAATCTTGGTTGCCCTTGTTTTTTGAGATACCTTAACGGCTGCGGCGGAGGATTCGTGACACTCTTGGTCGCGTTTTTTGGAAGCATCTCATTTAGGGGTGTAAACGGAACTCGATAACTCGATATTTCGACTCGATTTCGATAAAAATTATTAGTTTCGGAATTGAAAATTGATACCGATAGTTTATCGGAATCGATATCGGATATTCCGATAAATTATTGGAATCGGAATTAAAAATAATCGGAATCGATATCGATTATTCTGATAATTATCTATAAAATTAAAAGAAAAAATTATGGTAAACACCTTATCTTATAGGAATTTCGGTTCCAGTAATGTTATCGGAATCAGAATTAACCATTCCAATATTATCGGAATCGAAATCGGAACCATATTTCGATTATCGGAATCGAAATCTGTGTTTTCGGTTCTAAACCCGACCCGTTTGCAGGCCTAATCTCATTGGCCCAGTGGAGCACCCCCTGTGGTGTACAAGATGTTCGCAGAATTGCTTTACCCTGTTGGCCTCCTGACGATAATGTTTGGCAAATCTCTTCAACATTTTAGTGCAACTTCCGGCATGCGTACAACACCTCCATTTCTTTGGGTTCAATGGTGATGACCTCTATGTATGGACTGTTGGTCCATTGGTTACTCTTTACCTATTTGCTTGTTGTAGTGTGGTTGGCATACACAACCAGCTCTGTTTGGATGGCATTCGCAACGGTTCTTTCTTTAAGTTGTACTAGTTACTTAATTTACTTAAGTGAAATGGCAATGTACTTTATCAGTAAAAAAAAAAGAGAAAGGGCATAATCAATTACATCCAATGTCATTATCATACTGTCCAGTTCGTCTCACATTAATGAGAAGGGAATAGAAGAATCTCTTGTTAGGTGCCAAACTAAGTATATAAGAGGAATGGCTACAAGAAGATGACTAAAATGAAGTTACAACTTCGCCCTTTTTTTTTGTAACGAGAAACTCTCGTCTCGAGTGGTTTTATGGGATCAGAGATTAGTATTCGTGAACTCTAAGATCAGAATCTGATAGTTCATACTTTCTATATATCAGTGTTGCTCTTATCTCACTTGATCGAGAAAATCTCAAATTGACACACCTCGAGGATTGTATATAGATCAAGTAAATCCCCCAATGAATCGAACTCAAGACCTCCTACTTCTAGGCAAGATTTCTAACTGATTGACCCAGCAGGGGTCCTCTACAAGTTTGACTTTATGTCAACATCTACTTGGGATTCGAATGTCGAAGATGCCCACATGTAGTATAAAATGTTGAGATTTTTGCATATTATACCCTTACAAACATTGTTATTTGTATGTATATCTCTGATCTACATCAATTATATCTAAAATATCTCTGATCTGCCATAATAGTTGCAATCATACCTTTATAGGGATATGCATGCAACAGATTTTTTTAAAATTTTTTTACACATATACCTCTATAAAAAGTATAATTCAAGGTTGGCCGTATCGTATGGATTGACTGTGCCACATTCTCCGTGGCACAGTATGGTACGATTCATATCGTACTGATCAATCAACTGAAAATATCAAGTCAATCGATCGATTTTTACCTCTCTTTGAAAACTAAATAGATCATGGGATCTAGACATTGTCCTGATAGAAATCGATCGACCGATTTTCATCTCTCTTTAAAGTTCAAATGGACTATGAGATCTGGATGCTACCCTAACAAAAATCAGCCGACCGATAAAAAGAAATCAATCAACTAATTTTAGACTTTAATCTATAACTATTATGACATATCAGAGATGTTTTAGACAATTGATGTAGATTAAGAATATACATACAAATAACAACATTTGTAACGATATAAAACGAAAAAAACTCTTAAATGTTTTAGGTTGGTTGTATATATATATATTGTACACAATGGAATTAAGAACTTGACCATTATTTAATCTGGGTACATAGGAAGTACTTGTTTGAAATAAATGCTAGACTTTTCTCTGCCAAATTAATTCTTGTTAAAGTTTTTGGGGGATGCTTTTCTAAATGCACGTCTCTAAACTACCAGTTTAGAGATGTTTTCCATACCTACAAATGTGTGATATAAAGTAGACGACAGACTAACCAAACAAGTATGACGCCTGAGAGATTCTTGTTCAAAGTGGCCGCCTTGTGCAGTTAGATGCTGCACCCTTCCACGACGCTGACATGAAATAGACAGCTGGCATTGCCCAAGTTTCTACTGTAGATATATATGTGTATATATATAAATCTAATTAATCCCATATTAATTGGGCAAGGTGATGTTGATTTCTTCATGAACTATTCCCAATATTCTATCCAACTGACCATCTCAAAGGTTGTAACAAGGCAAAGTTCATTCCAAATGTTTTCCTCGTCTAGTTACAGGATCTTCATCCATTCTTTAATTTTATGTTTTAGAAGAAACTTGCCGCCTTATTCACAACAATTAATTAATGAACCACAAAATCTTTATTAATAAAAGAAAATAATTAAGTGTACTTGAATTGTGTATTTTTTATTTATATTTCTCCCCTCTCATTAAATGGGCATATTGTGTCTTCTTTTTATTGGTCAATTAAAAAAATATAAATAAAAAATATATAATTTAAATATATTAAAATTTTCTTTTAATAAAATTAATTAAATAATGATGCTGGCAAGGGCGGCGACGGAGTCTAGTAATCATTACCTCCCCATCTCTTACAAGGGATGGAACACCTTAAGATATATATATATATATAGCAGATCGTTTTGGCATCTGATCATTGCCAACTGAAGCCACTGTGGCGCGCAGAGACCAAGCTAGCTAGCGGGGCCTGCGGGTCTCCATCGACCTGCTGGGACACAACATAGCACTCAATTCTCTGCTTGCTTGGACCACCGTGGGAATATATATATATATTCGAAGAGAAAGTGTTTGGAATGGTTAAACCAGAATATTTACATGGCAAACACAGTCTGTACCGATCAGAATTTCCAATAAGATTGGGCTCCTGAATTCATTAATACTGTTGGACCCAGCTGATGAGGGAACTTATCAGATGTCATGGAGTGAACTCTTGCTGACGAAACCTTGCTTTCGTCATCATCAGTTTATTCCCTCTGCTTTATTTTAAAGTACTGACACCATGCACCCACTCAGACGCATCAAGCTAGCTAAGTAGAAGAAAAGGAATGCCAGTTGTTATCAGAACTGATCATGTTTATCGTAAAAATGTACGTCGGATACGGAAGAATGCGTGCTTGTCGATGGACAGGGAGAATCACAGCTATAGCGTAGAGGATCTAGCTAGCTTCTTATAATCTCAGGTGGTGAAACTTGTCATGGCCACCCCCACACCCCCAAGTTTTAGAAATTAAGAAACATTTCACACTCAATTAATCAAGTAAAAATAAATAAATCCAGCAACTACGGGATTGGTTGCAAGTGCGAGTTCTGTGCCTAAAAAGTGGTCATACATAGGAGACGAAATCCGTATCTCAACCAATTCTGCGACTAATCAAATAAGAGAAAGGTTTAGTGCATTTTTATATTACACTTAAAGTACAATATGACTAGGCACTCATCTCATGTGGCATCCAATTATTAGGTTGCCGCTTTATCACCCCCCATGTGAGTGGTGCCACATGGGATGAGTGCCTAGTCAAGTAGTCATATTATTGCACTTAAGTGCAATAGAAAAGTGCACTAAGTCTTTCTCATCAAATAATTATTTTTATCCGACCAACTTAATATTAAGTGTTCCTCTTTAAAATTAGATGATGGAGATTACACCACCATCTAAACCATGGCAACTAGGCACTCATCCCATGCGGCACCCAATCATTGGATTGCCATTTATCACCCCCCATGTGAATGGTGCCACATGGGATGAGTGCCTAGTCAAGTAGTATTGTACTTAAGTGCAATAGAAAAGTACACTAAGTTTCTCATCAAATATTATTTTTATCCAGCCAACCTAATATAAGTGTTCCTCTTTAAAATTGGATGATGGAGATTACACCACCATCTAAACCATGGCGGACGGTCTCTCTCTCTCTCTCTCTCTCTCTCTCTCTCTCTCTCTCTCTCTCTCTCTCTCTCTCTCTCTCTCTACACTTTATCTAAAGTTTAAACCTTTACCGAGGTTAGGGAGGGACCGTGCATGGGTAAAATTTTAATTGGATTTGGTAACAGAGTTAACTTAAGGCACTGTTTGGGAGGATTTTTGAGGGGTAGATTTCAATTATTTAATGATTGAAAATCTCATTTTTCTCCCTCTAGTTATCAAACAAAGAAAGTAGTTTTAGATTGTGTAAAATAAGATTTTGATAGAGAGGAGAGAGATAGAGAGAAAAAGGGTGATGATGGTGTCTTGAATTTTAGGATTCAAAAGCTGATGTAAGAGAGATTTTGCAAGGTTTTGGGATTTTGAAAAAGTGAAATCCCCAATGGGGGTTTCCAAACGCTACCTTAATTAGGGATAAAAACTTAATCCTGTTAAAAAGGGGGCAAAATTGGGTTTGGTACCCCTACACCACCATCTAATGTAGGGGTTAAGAAAACTTAAAGTTTATTTAACCAGGGATAATTTAACATTATTTTTTTAAAAAAATATTTTGACTAGGTAAAGTGGACCCGGAGAGTTGGGGGGGGGGGGGGGGGGGGGGATTAAGTTTTTCTACCTCCGGCTAAACTAACCCCACTACCAAATCCAGTTAAAATTTAACCCATACACTACCCCTCCCTAACCCCCACCAAATCGACTAAATTTAGTTACAAAAAGGGATTGCACCATCCTAAGGTATATACATTAATACATGGATAGCCCAGCCCTAGAAGAAATGGGCCTCACAAAGGGATTAAGACGAATGGATTTCAAGTTGAGTCGCTTTAGACTAGGCTTGGCCCAACAAAATTCAACAAGAATCCGCTTTCCCAACTTTGTAATTTGGTGCATTCTACACCAATATTCATTCACATGCTTAGTATATATCTATATAATCTATTTGAATGTCTTAAAACAGAATCTCAAAAGGGGCCTAAAAGGATATTGTCACCCTCTCAAGTATTAGAGAAATATTATCCGTACGTCCAAGTAGTAAGATTTAAGAAGGCAACAATACTTTAGGACCTTCTTGCGATTTTGTGATATTCATATTCAAATAGGCTGTAGCCATAGTTTTCAAACACAATTCTCAGGTGTGAAAAGTTAAAAGAAATATTTCAAATCTAGTTCATGCTAAAAACAAAGTACACTATCCAATCTATGTCATTCTTCAGGAGTATGTTCAGTGTTAAGATAGATCGGAGATAGAATGAGAATATTTTCAAAATTTTGAAAATATCTTCACTCTATCTCCGATCTATCCTAATAGTAAACATGTCTTAGATAGGACTGTTCAGAATTTGGTTCAATCTGAAAAATTGAACCAAATCGATTAGTTCGATTTCTACAGAAGTCAGTTCGGTTTTACTTTCTAAAATCGAGTAAATTGAATACATATATTATATATATTTGTAATATAAAAAAATGTAACGCAGTTGGCTACAACATGGGCCAAACAGATTTTTGAGTGGTGCGGATTCGAAACTCTCCTTTGCCAAAGAATTTTTGGTAAAAAAACATATCTTAGCTAACCATTTTTGTTAAGAAAAAAAGAAGCCTAGATTTGAACCCTGCATCCATCCGGGGGCAGCGCCTTAACCGTTCAACCAAAGACACGTTTGCAATATGAAGATATTACACTTCAGTTTAAACCGAACCAAATTGGTTCGGTTCAGTTCGGATTAATCAAAAAATGAGTCAACCCGGACCGAACCGACCCGTGTTCACCTCTAGTATTAGGTGCCCTCCACTTGATGTGTAATGGTTTGAAGTCTATCCTATCTTATTTTTTGTCGTGTTAAGGTACAGATTTGGTTTCAGTTGGACTTTTCTCCCTGGTTGGCTATAACATCGAACTAGATCAAGTCAGAATCTTGTGTGATAAAATGAACTTTAGCGTATGATACAGATTTGGTTTAGTTTGGCCTAAACAAATATAAATTTAATAATACAAAATTATCAAAGAAAAATGAACAATTAATATGTCGAGTACCAAAATTTTTCAAGTTTGGCAAACTATGCGCTTATCTGTATAATTATGAAGCAAAGGAAAAGTCTGTCTATACTTAGTATTCCTTTTGAGGCCATTGTGGTGCCCTCCTAAAAGGTGGGCATTTCATTCGTGTGAGGTCGATAGAGTTTACCGTGTCATTGCGTATTTTAGCGGTACCACCGTACTATATATATCATATTAGAAATTTAACGAGATCGTAGTACGATTGATACCATATAATTTTTTTTTTTTATGATTTTATTATTTTTTGTGTGAGTATCGACCGGATTGAACTTTATCACATCGACACAATTTGATCTGTACCATATTAGAATGAATTCAGTACGGCCGAGTCATCCGACAAAACAAAATTTGAAAATAAGATTGCCTTATTATTCATATTACTCATGAAACTATTAATGTAGAAGTCCTTCATAAATAGAGGCTCAGATCATAGATGGAACCATATTAATACCCTGTCTTCTTAATAGATGTTTGCTTGTTAATATTGCCGTCATATATGTTTGATTTCTTTGTGCATTAAATCAAATATGATATGGGTAGGATTTATGTTTAGAAATGTGTAAACAGAACAGTCCATTTATCGGAAAGCTCTCTAGAAAGTATAAACATAAATATCATGATTTTGGGATACTAATTCTATTATATTTGGATCATCAAAGTTGCCCGTCGTGATCTAAGGTTTTGGCGAATTTTGATACGGTTAATACGGTACATATTAATATATTATTTTTATTATCATTTTTATTTGATTTTTTATAATAAAAATTCACCAAATCAAACCGAATCATACCAAAATGGACGGTCCAACCTTGACGACTTGATCTGGATTAGGGTTTATGTTTAGAAATTTTTTAACAGAAAAACCCTTTACGTTTCGGAATTTGTAAACTTCCCAGAGTTGGCTCCAGGGTTTAACAATTAACACCGAGAGGTGTCTTCAAGGGCTTTGGCTGCTCTGGCCTCCTCCCATGGCGATCCGAGCCCTTGCACGGTCAAAAATCCCGCCGTTCTCCTGTTCTATCCTCCGGATCCTGTCGGCATCCTCGAGCCCTTCGCCCTTCTTCCTCCCCATCCTGCCCCCCGAGCGGTGGCCGTTGCCGGAGCACAATCTTGGAGAGCCCTTTCTTCTCTTCCGTCGTTCCTACCACGACGGCCGCCCGAGGGGACCCCTCTGGCGGGGCAAAAAGTTGATCGGAAAGGAGGCGCTTTTCGTGATCCTCGGGCTGAAGCGGTTCCAGGATGACGAGGAGAAGCTGCAAAAGTTCGTCAAGTCGCACGTCTCGAGGCTGCTGAAGATGGACATGATCGCTGTGCTCAATGAGCTGGAGCGGCAGGAAGAGGTCGACTTGGCCCTCAAGGTGTGGTCTTTACTCATCGAGAATTTCTTGGGGTTTTTGTTTTCTCTTGTTATTTCTGAAGAAACGAAGAAAGCGGCCTTGTTTGAGGATTATCTTCATTTTATCTCGGGACTGGAATTTTGTTGTGCTGAATAGAATATTCTTTCCGGGTTACACCAATTGAATTCATGGCTTATGTGTTTCGTTGATGAATTAGCTGTTAATCCACAAAATTAAAGTTATTTTGTTGACCAAACATGATATTAAGAAAGATATTTTGTAGACTTTTCAATGGATTTTTGTCGCTTAATGAGCTCAAGTTGGCATCAGGAATTTTGCATACCATATCTTTCAGTACATTGTCTTTACTTACAAGCCATTTTCTTATCAGGCATGAGCGCAGTTAGATGGTAATTTGTGTTCGCATAATTCTGCAGTAAAGCATTTGTTTTTGATAAGGGATACTTGTTTCGTTGGTATTCTGTTTTACTGCAAAACTGAAGCGAAATTAATCTGGGTTTTATGAATGGCTGGTGGCTTTTCAGATGTTCAGAGTGATTCAGAAAGAGGACTGGTATAAGCCAGATGTATACTTATATAAGGATTTAATAATTGCATTGGCCAAGTGCAAGAAGATGGAAGATGCGATGCACGTCTGGGAGTGCATGAAGAAAGAAGATTTGTTCCCAGATTCTCAGACATATGCTGAAGTCATTAGAGGCTTCTTGAGATACGGATCGCCTGCAGATGCTATGAATATATATGAGGACATGAAGGAGTCTCCCGATCCTCCAGAAGAATTACCCTTCAGGATTTTGCTGAAAGGGCTCTTACCGCATCCACTACTGAGGAATAGAGTCAAACAAGACTTTGAGGAGATGTTCCCTGATCGTCATGTTTATGATCCTCCAGAAGAGATATTTGGCTTGCAATGAGGTAGAACACTTTTTACTTAGGAAATTCTCTATGTTATTCCCAAATTCCTTTTAGGTAGGACCTGAACTATACATCAGATCAAAATGTAGCTTTCATTTGCTTTTCTTAATGAACATCTGTTGGCAAGATTTCTTTGGAATGCATCTTCTTTCTTCCTCAATGATCATTTCAAAGATCTGAAATGTTTAACTTTTGTGTGGAACACATCATATGAGCTGTTTGATTCTTCAGAGTTCTGGCCAAGGAAGTGCAATGATGTGGAAAGGTAGAAAAGGCATTGTCCTATTAATCAAGGCGGTGATGTAATTGGCTTAAATCAACAAAAGGTACAAACAACTGGTACATGGAGAATGTACAGAAAATCCTATCCCATTAATGGGGTTAGAGCTTGGTAATATATGTTAGTATTTGGAAAAGTTTCTTACACATTTCCCATATGGCCTTCCTGGAAGTATCTGGATATAAGGCAAGACTGTGAAGCCTCCTTGACAAACAAGTGTTTGGAAGGCATTTACTTGGGCATACAAAATGCCTGAGGAAATGAGTGACATACACAGAAGTCGCGGAAACAGAATCAAGCTAGAACTTGTTTTAATTCTGCATGTTCTTCTGAACAATTTACCATATGACAGGAAATCATTTGATCTAATTCCATGCAGAAAAAAATGTTCAGTGGTCTTCTGTTTTGATGACAAGCATCACAGAGCAAGATCAGGCTCACATACATCGACACATGTAATATGCTTCAAAAAGGTACCCCCACATTTATGTTGTTCAACCAAATGCATGTTGGGAGAGAATGCAAAGAAACTTTATTGTGCAGACCGAGAGAGGAAAGCTGAGAGGAGGTCATATGAAGACTAGAGTTAACAAGCTTCATTTCTGGAGAAAGTTGAAGAATGGATGCTGGTATCGCTCATGGTGTGAATTTTATTTTTATGTGTGATGTAGGATTAAGTATTGATGCAAGTTTTGAGCAGAATAGTGTGCTTTGGAATGTGCATCTCTTGTCAGCAGGCCAATCAGCTGTGTTGTTTCTTTTGTGCCCTGCAGCCATTCAACAGTTAACTGTGCCAGTTACTATGACTGAAGCGTGACCCCAAGGCTGCTGCTCCAGTGCTGTTAAACCCTATGCTCGTTGAGGAATTGAGGGAAAAGATAAGCTAGCACATAATCATTCATCTTGCATCTCCTGTTTACTGCCAACACAGCTTTATCTTCCCCCTGAAGATTGTTTGCAGGCCATGGGTGCTTCTGTGATTGTAGCCTCCAATACTGGCTTGCAAACATCTATTTACCAGACATTAAAGACACCTAACCCTGTGATGATGCATGCTGCTGCTTGTTGAATTTGCTGCAGTTTTCTGCGTGAAGTGCCAAGCCATATGAATGTTCAATGTGTTGCATCAAATGCTTAAAAGGTTCTTCATGTACAAGGCCGCTGCAAAAACACACCTGCTGTTCAATATGTTGCCTGCTGGCTGTCAACAAATTGTTTAAACACGTTGCACATACAAGATAGAAAAATGCTGCCATTTTGTTGCTATGGCTGCAATCCCCCCATGTTTTTTTCTTATATCCTTGTTTGAAGTTTTATGTCCTTGATTCAAGGCTGTGTAATGCAGTCACACTACTTGTAGTTGGTTTCTCTTATCCACAATGTACTACAGCTTTGTTGTCTTTTTGCCCATCTTGATCACAATGTGGATGTGATGATTAGGCATAGTTCATATCAACCTGGACTGGTCTAGGCTCAACTCAAGATTGCTTCACGGTCCAATTTCAGCCTGACAGAGCCTTTCATGGACTGAGGTTGCTTCACACCTGACTTGACATAGGCAAATGAGCATAAGAATTGACATGTACATTGGTGATCTTTACAACTGGAGAGGGTGGGGGAAAAACTGTCAGAGAGCTGAATCTGTGTACCTGGATGAGGTGCAGCCAACAGGAGTTTGGATTGAAACCCTCGGTAAGTGGGTATCCAACATAGAAAGAATTCCCAGGAGTCAAGAGGAAAATAAATGAGCACAGTTTCAAGGTAGAAGTGTTTGAAGGCATGGAAATGATGTTTTTGGATAGTTCAGTTACCACTGCAGATAATGGAGCTCAGTGGATGAAGGGACTGGGCATCCTATGAGCTGGTTGTGATGAAGCTCTGCAAAGGAGGTGGGTGGAGGTTAAGAAGGGGAAATGGATTCATTATTTTCAGCTCACAGTTATCAAGCATCATGGTTTTATAATACGATTGACCTCCTATTGGCCACAAATAATATTGATCTAGCAACATGTTAGATCACAAATAATATTGACCACCTACAAAGGGACACCTCTTAATCACTTCTTTGCCATATTTCTTGCACATTATCAACTGATGAAGGAGAAGAAATTCTATGCCTGGTCTTTGTCCTAAGAATGGTTATTTGTTGTCATGCGTACTTGCGGTGATTGATTCCATTAAATACTGTTCTGTTTTAATTTTTTTCTCTAAATCCGATTTAGAATTGAGCCTTTTTGCTTCTATAGTCCCTGATTCGCCGCCACAACCTCCCGAATAAAATGCTTGTAAGAGGGATATCTCCATACATGCATCATCTATGGTAATTTGATGGGAAGCAGGTTTCATTTTTTTTCAGGAATTCAACATCTATATGCATGGCAATTTTTTCAACTCAACGAACACATTATAGTGTGTGATTTGTACCCATATGATACTCATAACAATGCATGTGGACTGGGCCTGCTGTGAAAGGTCATTACCAGAATGTTCATGTGGATGCTGAGGCCGGGAAAGGGGAACTAGACGGGGTGGCCAGAATGTCCATGTGGATGCTAAGTCTGAGAAAGGGAAACTAGATGGGGTGTCAGGTGTTAATGGGAACACATTATCAATATTAAGGTTTTTGTCACCTTTTTACTGTTGAAGCTTCAGCTGTTTGTCCTTGTGAAATCCCACTGTGTCTGCCACATTGTGGAAGCAAGTAGATTTGTTAGTAATAGCCTGACAGGAAAGATGTTGTCTTCGAAGGAGCTTGACCGTCACAAAAGAATATTTAGTTGTTTCTCTTTACTAAAAATAATGCAATCATGCACAGGTGGAAATTAGCCAGTGGCGAGTGTGTTCTGTGCCAACAATTTAAATAGTTTGTAGGGAGCAAATTCAGGAAGTCAAGAGTGGCAGAAAATTTTGGTCGGTAGTAGGAGACTGGACAAGTTGAAAACTTTTAATTTATGAATTCAGTTAAAGCTAGTAAAAAAAAAAATCAGATTTATAAACCCCACTCCTGGTTAAATTTTCTTGTGCCTTATGGGTGTTTGGGTGGGCCTGGATGTTTGTTTGATTACTATTCTCGTTACTGGCATCAAACAGCTGGTTGTCTTACTCTTATTTTATTTTGCTAAATGAGGATCTTCCAAGCCTTTGGATCTCCATCTTGATGAGCTTTAACTTCACAGGTGGAAAATGCCAGGAGATGGGTCCATTAGGGTCTTTCAGTTTACAGCTCCAGTACCAGTGGTGAAAAATTCAGCTGTGGTACTTGAATAGAGCTAGTGGCTGTCAAGTCATTAATGTTTTCCTCTACAAATCAGATCCTGATAAATTATTTAGTAACCATATTTATTACTCATTGGCTTAGATCTAAAGAAGTGATGCATACTTCATGGTATGAAATGATGTTGTAGTTTTACCATTTGGTGAGGGTTGGCATGAAACATTTCTCCTGCTTTTACTGGGTCAAAACATATGTTCTTGTGAAATAATACAGCTACTGCAGATGCCTCGTTGAGTCTGACAGACCATTTTACAGAAAACCATAAGTTGAATACATTTATAGTTTTCTAACCTCGATTATTGTCTCTCTTTATGTGCCGCAATCCAGTGCGTGATGTGAGATTTCTGAGAATCCTCACACTTTCTTAGCATGCTCATCCAGATGGATAATCCAAGTATTATGAGGAATCACAGAGATCTGGAGAGAGGCACATACCTGGAAGGACGATCTCACATATATAGATGATGTTGCGCAAGGCAACAGGACCAGAATCTAACCTCTGGAGCAACAGCAAGCATCTGGCATGATCATCACATTGTCTCATAACTGCAGGAGGTGAATTTGTGGCAGCAAGCTCTGATGTTAGAGCAAGCGACGATGCCCTTGAGGCTGACATCTTTGTTTGTTATGGACTTTGCTTATGCAATTCTGTCATGTTGCTCTCCCAACACAGATATCCATGAGTGGATAAAAGGGGTTTCTCATTTCTTCACCTATCTCCTATAGTCCTATATAGCATCTTTTGTCCGCACTGTAACAACAGACTCACAGATGTATAAGAATCCATCGGTTGAGAAGACAATGCCATGGCTTCCTGCGTACCGTGTGATAAAATTAGCAGCATACCAGGCCCTCTGTGCAGAGGGTATAATGGTAGCACGGCTTCTTCATGGCAGCTTGTCTCATTGCTCCCCAAATAACTCATGGCACCCATGACTGCATTTAAAGTTGCAAACTTATCTTGGAATTTATTGTTGGGGCCTCATTTTTTTTAACTCAAAATGGCAGAGGGAGTAGAAAAAATGGAAGAAAATCCAATGGGGCTTTATGACCCCCCCCCCCCCCCACCACCACATCTAGGTGGGGCTCCCTCTGCAGGGCAATTTTTTTATTGATGGGTTTTTCCATCCCCTGTCTGTTCCACCATGCTTCCTACTGTGGGCAGCAATTAATGCCATTGTTCCTAAGTCATACTTTCATTTTGCAACACTCATGTAGGGTTTCATGGGGCTACATGCATGGGTTATCTTGTCAGTTGTCACCATCATTAAACTGACATCAATGGCTTAGTCCTTACATCACCATCATAGGGACATTGAGAACACACCCCATGTCCATGCCCTTGGGTTGTGCCCATATTTCACTATACTCTGTCCACTCTAGTCCACATTTTCAATGTTTCCAACATCAACCCTGTCGTTTAGGGTTTTGGAGACGAGGGTCCCAAGTGTCGGAGGTGAATTATCCACCTCTCGAGGTATAAACTATACATATGTCGTTGACCTTTTTTAGTTAAAAGACAAGGTCCTTGTAATCTCATTTCTTCGGCACCTTGTCTTTTAACTTGGGACGATCAAATCACTTGTGACAGTAAACACCATCCATTATGCAAGGCCTACACATCTAGATGCACCCTTTGATTCAAAGATAAAAAGGGGAGAGAGAAAAAAAAAAGAGGGTAGCATGGGGGCGGCCTCCTAAAGGAGATGATGCGTGTTGTGACTTGTGAGGCCACCACCTCCACTCCCAACGTTAGGATTCTCCGATTCCTCCTGTCTTTCACGGGCACCAAGACGTGGCATAGTTCTGCTGGGCATTTCTTGAGGTGCGAGCTGTCTTCCTCCGGAATGCCCAACCCTTCTCTCGCATGGAAACGATGCTGCTACTGCAGCTGTTTGCTGCCGCGGCGGCCCCCCCAACGAGCAGTGCCTCCCCCCTCCCCTTCCTCTGTCACGGTGCTGTACGGGGGAGAGGCGGCACAGCTAGCGAATATTTAACCCCATTCGTCACTCGAAGCAGAGACAGGTGCGGGTCCATGCGCGAACCCCCGGCTCCCGTGTCTCTTCTGCCTCTCGTGACTCCCCCAACCCAACAGCCAGCTGCATGGCAGGGCTTTGCTCGTTCGTACGTACGTGTGATCCGGACCTCGATTATTTGATCGAAATATGGATGATCTTTTGGTAGAACTCGTGTGGATTTGATGTCGCCGACAACACTAAACTCTGAAATTGTTAGATGGCCGATGAGATGACGACAGCTCGTTTCGGACAATTAACGCGACTTGTTCTCCTCACTTGCTTCTGTGGGAAGCAGCTAGCTCCATCTTTACTCATCGATCCCTTCTTCTCCAATTTGCCGGCTTTCGAATGGCTCGGTTAATTAGCAGCGTGCTTGCAAGCTTTTGCTTTCCGTAGTCAAGAATCTGAGAGCTGAATCCAAGACTGCATGAGCAGCTTAGCATCATCACGTGGTGATAATGTAGCGGGGTTCATACACATGCCTTCTATTCACACCAAGCTTACATATATCTAGCTCAAAACATATCAACATGTACATTGACCAACCTCAAAATGTCATAGACTCATAGAAACATACAACTTTTGACTTGACCGCATTTCAAAAAGACTTCTTACAATGACTCTTGTCGTGACCTTGGTGGCACATTTTTATATAACATATATGTTAACTAAACTTCGTGTCGCTGAGTAGTGTCTCACAATCACATATCATATTTCAGATTCGACAAATTTGGGAAAAAAGGGAAATATTTATTACAAAAATATTCTTATATTTAAAATGTAAGAGTGTTCTCCTATATTAATCTATCTACTATAAGACATCATTTTACGAGTCTAATTTAAATATTTATAATAAATTCAACTTAAAATTTTATGAACTTAATATAACTTTTTATGAGTCCACTTTCAGTTAAAATATAAATGTGTTTTCATAACTAAATATTTTTAAAACAACGGAGTCTGACTTTTTTAATATTATTGTTTATTACTATACACGGGTGTCTTACAAGTTTGAAAACCATGAGTGGAAACTCTCGTCGAGGACGTACGTGCACGAGGAAACGCGACGGCGGCGGGGCTGGCGGGCCGTCAGAACCCCCCTCCCACCCCGAGAGTGGCGACGCCGGGGACCGGCCAAGATTCCCCACAGTGGCGAACAACGGGGCAGGCCAGCCGACACCGACTCACGTGCCACGACGCACCCAGTTCACCCGCCCCCCACGCGCGCGCGCGTGCGCGCCCCAGCTGTGTCGGGTGGTACGGAGCGAACGAGGCCCCAAAGGGAGGGTGGCGGGCGGGCGTTGCGACGGCGGTGGCAGGGCGCCGGTCCCCAGAGAGCCAGAGCAAGCGGGAGCTGGGGGGTTTGAAGAGGATGAGGAGGAACGAGAAGGAGAAGATGAGGACGAAGAAGGAGAAGAACACGACAATCTTGTCCCATCTGGATGGGGGGGGGCGGGTTTGTCCTCCCACGTCTTCTTCTCATTTCATAATGCCATCAATAATGGAGAGAGAAAGAAAGAGGGAGGACATGGTACTGATATGGGTAATAATGTCAGGCGCGCGCTAGGAGGAATCGGGGGCCGGTGTCATCGTCGCCGTCCCCGGCGAATCGGACGGCCGCGTCTGCCAGAAGGAGCCCCCTCCCCCCCCCCCCCGTCGTCCCCACGGCAACGTGTGCCGTCCCGGTTTGTTCTCCTCTACCTCTCTCTATATCTGATGTGGTGCAGGAAGTACTGAGCCCATTCATGAAGCCCTTTGCAGGTGCTGCTGATGGGTTGGTCGTTTTGGTTTGAGGCCAGCAGACCAAAGTGTTGATGTCTAACGTTACCTCGATGAAACCATTTGATGAGCTTATATATATCACTCTTGATATGAGTCTTGAGTGTAGCATTAATCACCACCTCGTTTGAATCCTGAATTATCTGATGAATGGCACTATAGATAAATTTTCGAATATTAAGACCTGGAGTTTTGGCTTCATATCAGATAATCAAATTGCACATCGACCTTTGGAAAACGTACGTACGTACGTACGTCCAGAGCAACCAAAGCTAGCTGCTGTGTTAAGCCATGACCTTCGTACGACCAAAATCTTTTATTACGCATTCATTGACCAGAAGGCAAAGAGAGAGGGAGAAGTAAATTAGGGACCGGCCAACTGCGTGACCCATCAACACCTTTAATGTGTTACACATTTATTGACATGAAATTAAGTAAGAGAAATAACTAAGCTGATCGTACGTACCTCCTCGATCGACATGAACATGCCGAATCAACACTAAATGGAAACCCAAATGATGAAAGATCGAGCAATGTTACACTTCTTGTTTTGAAAGCCGTCGGCAAAATTAAGTTCTCTCCTGTGTACAGCCAGTATGGCAAATGTCATTTTTCAAGTAACTTATTTGTCACCCGTGCTGATTATTTATTTGTGATTCTTAGTATGAAGGGCAATAATTTAGGTGACTAAGAATAATAAATAAGACTCATATAGAGAATAAATTTACATGGAAAAAAGTGTGAGAAAAAAGTGATGAGGTGCACCAATCAATTAATCTTCTCTTCAACTGGTAGAAAAGTCCAAATTCACTACAATACAGAAAGTAAGTATTTCTCAATGTTAAATTTTGATAGAGTTTGAGATTTTCTTTTTCTCACTGACGTAGAAGCAAAATTTTGAAATTAGATAAAATATCGGAGTCAAAGTTAGTCGACCCGTTATACCAACAAATTTGATTTTGCCTAATACTATATTGTACTAAGTGTATCGTTAAAAAATAAAAAAATATTATTTATGACGACTATGTACCTCAGGTCAAAATAATATCCTCCTAAAATCGAGTCACATTAGCTTTGTACCTAAATCTAAACCAACCTACTACTTAATTAACATCTAAGAAATACACATGAAAATAGATCATTTTTAAGTCACATACTTAAATGTGTACTAAAGTGCTTTGCTAGGATAACAAGGCATATTCTTAGAAGATAAGACATCTCAACATCTTTGATCACTCATAATTTACACCTCTACTTGGCTAGATATGTCACTCCCCAATCTAACCTATCCTTCCCCTTTCTCCAAGGGTAACATATCAAACACCAGTAGTTGGGGACATCTGGCTGGCAGAGCCAGTAATATCACTGCCGGCGGGCACAACATTAAAAGCACGTTTCCCAATTTCCACAGAGAGAGAGAGAGACTTGTTGGTTGCCCCCACCACTTTTGAAGGTTCAAATAGTGAAAGGTGCCGGCAAAAACCATGGGGCTCCTTGTCCTCTTCTTCTTCACATCATTACTTCAATTTAACAAAGAAAATACTTACTCCTTACATATGGTTTGGTAAGATTTGGTGGCCAATTTGGGCCGCTGTCACAGTGGTGGTGACATATGGTAATTTGGTAAGACGTTTGGAGATTGAGATGGTGCTTCATCTTGACAGTACAATTTCGATCTTTTTAAGATGTGGGTTCATTCATGTCAAGATATATTTGATTTGATCTGACGGGGGCTGGTGAGTAGGAATTGGTAATCATCAATGTGTAGCCTTGGATGCGAGGGCACTTTAAATTGGGCCCCCCGGTGTGGGTTGGGGGAGGGGGGGCATTATTGATGAGAAAGTACTGAAGGACAATTAGCGTTTGATGGTTGTGTATATATAGTTGAGAATAAGAAGAAAAAAAAATTTAGTATATTTGATTTTTACATTTTACTTTTGTATTTCTCTTTTGCATTCAAATTTACGAGATTTGAGGTTCAAATAATATTGGGATATGGTATTTTATGAGTCACGTTTTATGGTGATTGGAATCTGAAAACTGAAATTGGAGAGAAATGGGTGTCACGATTTTTTTTTTGGTGGGGGGGGGGGGTCATCATATTTCATAACTTGAAGTATTTATTAAATAATCAACAAACAACTAGGAAAGTAGTTGTAAAAGTTGGCATTGTGGGGGTATTCTAGAAATTTCTTATCAAAACTAAAAAAATAAAATCTATTTTTAAGAATTTATGCAAGAGGAGAGCAAGCTATTAATATTTTAGTTTTTCTGAAAAGTATTCCATAATTTCAGCAAACAAAAGAAAAAGGAACCCCAAAATAAAAAGAAAGGGATAAAACCGAGGAAAAGAAAGGGATAACCAAACCGCGACGCAGGCAGGCAGAACGCAAGGCACCCCCACACGCCCCCGTCAGTACGGCAAATAACGACAGCTGTGATGCTGCCGTGGCGACTTTCTATTGGTTACCTATCAATTCCGCACAGCACTTTTAAGACGTTGCCCTCCTATTGTTTTGCGTACGTGCAAAAGGCGAGGGAAGTAGGACCCGGAACCCGACCCGCCGTACGGCGGCGCCGGGGACCACCAAGGGGGGAGGGCCCCCACGGGAGGAGTCCAGCCCGCTGCCAGCTAAGGGCGTCCGGCCGGCCTTTCGCAACGGCTACTTGGATGGGTGAGGCCTTGCTGACGTGGACTTATCGGCCCATTGCCCTACGCTGAGCGCTTTGGCAGCGGCTTGTCCTGCTGGGCTTCTCTGGGAAGCCAATGGTGAGAGAGAGAGAGAGAGAGAGAGAGAGAGTGAGAGAGCTGCCTATAAATGGAGGGGAGGAGCTCCTCTGCTCTACAGCTCGAACACACCCGCAAGCACTCACTCTCTCTAGTCCTTGTCGCTTCTCTTCCTTCTCCTACACAGGAGCTTCTGATCTGATAGGGGTTTGGGGCTCTGGGTTTTGCTGTGATTCCTCACTTTGCTAGTGGTGTCCTGTGACTGTTTCTGTGCTGTGGAGGCACAATGGGGGTTGTTGGTGTGATGAGGAGCTGGCTCTGCGTCTGCATGGTGGCCGTGCTGCTGTTGCTCGCTTCCCCGGCGAGTTGCGCCGGGTTCGACGAGCTCTTCCAGCCCAGCTGGGCTGCCGACCACGTACTGTACGACGGGGAGCTCGTCCAGCTCAAGCTCGACAACTACACAGGTGGAATATTAGACCCAGAGCCAAGCCCCCCTCTGACCCCTCATCCTCTGTTTTGGAGCCTGCTGCCTTCTTCCTGCTCGCGGTTTCTTTTGGAATCAATTCTTTGTTAGGTGTCTTCTCTGTTGCAATGGGGATTTCCTCACCTCTCTTGTGATGATGCCTCTGCAGGTTGTGGGTTCGCCTCCAAGAGCAAGTACCTCTTCGGCAAGACCACCGCCGAGATCAAGCTCGTCCCCGGTGACTCCGCCGGCACCGTCACCGCTTTCTATGTAAGCTCGCAAAACCTCTCTAATAAGCTCTTCGCATTCACGAAGGAATGCCCATCAAAGGCATCGCCTTTGTGGATGGGAGGTACTCTGTTCTTCTCTGATTGATCGGTTCCCGTGGTTTGCCATCCATGGATGATTGCTGCAGATGTCGTCGGACGGGTCGAACCATCACGAGTTCGACTTTGAGTTCCTGGGAAACACCACGGGGGAGCCCATCCTGGTGCAGACCAACGTTTACGTCAACGGCGTGGGCAATCGGGAGCAGCGGGTGGGCCTCTGGTTCGACCCTACCACCGACTTCCACAACTACGGCATCCTTTGGAACCAGAAGCAGGTGGTGTTCATGGTGGACGAGACGCCCATCCGGGTGTTCGAGAACAAGGAGGACCGGGGTCTGGCCTTCCCCAAGGACCAGCCCATGGGCGTCTACAGCTCCATCTGGAACGCCGACGACTGGGCCACCCAGGGCGGCCGCGTCAAGACCGACTGGTCCCACGCCCCCTTCGTCACCACGTACCGCAACCTCCAGATCGACGCCTGCGAGTTCGGCACGGCGGCCTGGGAGGAGGACGTGAGGAGGTGCAGCGGCGACGGGGAGGAGAACGGCAGGCAGTTCTGGTGGCAGGCGCCGATCATGGAGGAGCTGAGCGTGCACCAGAGCCACCAGCTGCTGTGGGTGCGCGCCCACCACCTTGTCTACGACTACTGCGCCGACGACGCTCGCTTTCCCACCACCCCACCGGAGTGCGAGCGCTGAGGGGAAAGGAACTGGTGATGGTGATAAGACTCAGACGGCAGGATGGTGAACGGAAAAGCAAGGGAGGGGGGGGGGGGTTGGTTTTGGTCTTTTGATGTATGTAGTAGCAGCTGGCCTTCTGGGGGGGTCTTCTGGGTTGTCTGGTTTCCACTGTGTATACATGATCTCCATGTCTGTTTATTGTTTCTTTCTTTAATTCCAGTACTTGTTTGCATTCTGTGATATATTCCAATCCAAAAAACAGAAAAAGAAATAGAATGTTTATGGAAATGTGGATCGGGAAAGAGCACGAGTAAACCAAGCTTTTTTCACACATACATAGCTGGCAAAACCATCTATTCATATACTAGAAATCTTGTGGATGTGATCTGTGATAGAAAACCATTGCTCCCTGCTGGTCTGGTGGTCTTCTTTTCTTTGTTGGGTTTGGATGCCACTGCGTGACGAAGTTTTGTCTTCAACTTTGAAGCTACCACTTATTACTAGCATCATATTTGAATCCAAAAGGAGATTAAAGATAGTGGGCAGCTTTGAGTGTTGCAGAGTGAAACCCAGAGTAGAATAGGCTGGGCTAGGTGGACGTAACCCAATCCGTATTATCGTATGGTAGAAGCTTTGTGGGGGGATGTGATGTGTAGGGATGAGATCTGACCTGCACAGGTTTTTGTTTCTTTTTAAATGGCCTTGGGATGAAATCATGACATCAGAAAGCAGCGATGTGATGCCACGGGAGTGACATTATTGCTGCTAAAGCGCGCCAGGCCCACTCTTGCCATGGGCATATTTATGTCATCTGATCATAGCATGTCAGTATTAGGGCTAGTTTCCTTGCTTGGGAAGTGCTCGGGAACTGTGTTCTTGGATATATATATATTTTTGGAGTACGGATTCTCTCAATTTATAGTAGAAGAAATTTTATCATAAAATTCACATTTTTATTTGGATAGACACTGATAGTTTCCTCCATCTATTGTGTCATGGGTGGATCAGGACTCATATTTATTAGGAAGAATTATCAATTAATTTTTATTTTTTGAGGATTTATTTTTAAATCTTTAAAAATTATGTATTTATCTTTTTAAAAAATTTATGTAAATCAGATATTGAAAAATAAATCACTCAAAAGTAAGAACTGATTGATAATTCTACCATTTTATTATTATGTATACAAATGATGTGAAGAAATCATAGGTGGTCATTTGAAGGGTACCTTGGCCACAGTGGAGTACAAATTTGGAAAGGTGCCTGTGCTCTCTCTCTCTCCCCAAGAACAAGACAAACTGTTCTCCAACTCCTCTCATTCGTCTGTGCTGGATTTTGGTGGGTCTGGCTTGTTCCTTCCCAGTGGATTGTTGCCTAATACCTTGTACCATATTCTAAGTTACTGTGTTATTGCCAAATACCTTATCAATATCCGTAGTAGCATCTTTAAATAATCACATCTAACCTATTTGTCCTTTTTTTGATATATTTTGAGAATTTCTCCTAAGTAGGGGATCTTTATCCACATAACTTTGTAACGATTTTCCTTATATGAGTAATTATTCTGGTTACAGAAGTCCATCATAGGAAATAAATTTTTTATAGAGTACTGAAACACAAACGTTCATAAATTCATAGATTAAACCTCTTCCTCTTGCAGTAACGAGTGAAGTGAGATTTAAACCACAATCTCCTTTGTAACCCTTCTTGTTTGATGCCAATCTTTCCATTATTATCTAATACTGGTGCCATTTTATTTCAGAAACAAAAAGATCTCTATATAATGATCTACAGATGCCCAGGCAAAAAGCCCAAAGTTAGGTACTACCCTTAAGAGTGCACCAATAATGGCCAGGGAGTCACTTTGAACTGTCAAGTTCTGGTTGTATTCACAGTAGCAATTGCTCAACTTAGGCATGAATTGCATTGTATGCACCACCTCTAAGCAAATAGATCACTCCTCATGAAACCAGTACTGCTGCTTACAGTGGAATACAGCTCATGTTTCCATGTCTGCATTCACTTGGATCAGATCTGTCCCTGTTTCATGATTTCCTCACAAAACTCATGGTGATCACCTCAACTTGATCTGTATGATTGACATACAACTAGGATTTTTGTGTTCAACTCCTACCCAATGGTTAAGATATAATATACATCAACTACTAAGGAGTAACCTAAATATAGTACCCCCTATACTATGTATCATAATCCGCCATAAAAGAGTATAGCTAACTCGAGCTAACTTCTCATCTGAGTTATTATTATATTAATAATTCCTTGACTGGCAAGTGCAAAACTAAGCACAATGCATAAATATAGACATAGAACTCTTACCTCCCATTATGTACCAGTGTACTACTTCTTATTCTTGGATGGCCCAAGTAACCACAAAGGCCTTTTGTTGGGCACTTCTTTTCATGCAGTGGGGTTAATGTTAATTACCATGTACATAACCAATTCTATGGTTTTACATGCAACAAGATTATACTTGCACATGTGAGCTTTAACATATATAACATCATTGTTTACCATTGTTCACTCTAAGAGCCCCCTAACGAGCTACTAGATCCCAACCCATCAGTTGTCTTAAAATGTTTTTCAAACTGGAGAGCATAGTGATCCCACACCAGTCCATCCGGCAACAGTACAAGTACTTCTCACACATGATTATGCATGGTGGCCTCGTGAAACAAGCACCCTGCAAGGCTGCAACACCACATTCTCCTCCACTGTTTTCCTGGATCCTGCATCCACTGCAAGGAACCGTATGAGCCATATTATATACTGCTCTAAGTGAGCATGGTGGTGCCTCGCAGTTGGCTTGCTATAACCTGACAAAAGGAAGATCCAACACCAAAAGACCAAGACACAAAAATATCACCTCAGATGTGGATGTCATGTATTTGATTTATATATCCACGATATCTTTAGCTTCAATTTGATAACGAGTTAACTTAAAGTTAATTCAAAGTTAACTCAGAGTTAATTCAAAATGTAGTTTGATAATAAAAAAAATTAACTCAAGTGGGTTAGATTAAAAGTGGGTCAAATGTGAGTTAACTCACAATTTTCCAACCCACCTCTAGAGATGGATTGGGGTTAACTCAAGTGGGTTAATTACCTTTTTATCTTAGCGGTACAAAATATTAATTACTACTTTCTCTTTTCTCAACACAACATTAATTGTTACTTTTTTTTCAAGTCACTTTTTGATATGAAAGTGGGTTAACTCACTTTATCTTGCCAAAGCAATCCAAAGAGAAATTGAGTTAACTCATTGTAGTTAAGTGAGTTAACACACAAGAAAACAAACTAAAAAATGAGTTAACCCTGTATAACTTTAGTCATGGGTTAGAGTTAACTCTAACCCCAACTCATTGCCAAACTGAGGTAAGTGTTTTTTTTTCTGTATGCTAGACCGACATAGTTTAGATTTGAATTAAAATAAAGACACGTCTTAAATTCAGAACTCCAGACGGACATCTATATCTTGTTTATTTACATTCCTTAGAAAAATCTCCTTATATATAAACTTGACAATTTTGAGAATCAAATCTCTTTCATCAAATGTACGACATCGTGTTCTATCAATCAAAGCCACTTCTAATACACGATACTGTTAAGTTGGCAAAGTGCCAAACAATATAAACATGCACGAGCTCTCTGGTGAAAGGGTGGGGAGAAGAGAAGATGCTTAAAGCGACTTATCATGGCCAAGACGTACATTACAAAGTGGGGAGACCCAGCAGAAGCCCTTCACGTTGGGAAGACCATCTTTTCAGGCAGAAGCGAACCTCGCCTCACCTGCGCACTCGATGTGCTCGCAAAGGGTTGCAGCAGTTATAATTTCTTTAAGGGGCAGAGAGATGCCAGTGCATCTTTTTAGGTGGTTGCACTCTCCTGTGCTTCTCTGAGACCAAGTTGGGGGGGCTCTCTTTCTTGTGTTCTTTCTTTTCTTTTGTTTGTTTCCTGTTCCAAACAGAGCAGGAAGTATCACTGCAAAGCCAAGAGCTTTTGCAGAACATGAGGGGAAGGACAAGAGGTAGCAATAACATGATGGGTGCCAAAGACCTCCCCCCCTCTCCACCCACATGGGCTGGGGTTTCAAGATCTGCTGCTGCTCCCCCCATCCACCAAGGAGGGTGAGGGGGGGAAGAAGGTTTGGTAGAGAAGGCCGGCGGTGGCGAAACAAGGCAGGTGCCCATGACTCCAATCCCCACATCATTCCCCACGTACGACTAGCGGGTTCTAATAGAAGACTTGGTTAAAAGATAAATCTGGAAGACATGCATGGTCAGTTTTGATGAACGTTTGTGGAGAAGGATGGTTAAATGCAAAACTAAGAGAATATTGGATAGTTTAGATGTATCTTTATTAGTGATTTGCCTATGAGAACATGAAGACAGATTTCACCTTTCTTTCTTTTTTTCAGAATGTTCAATTTGACACAGGCTACTACAAACATTTCAAACCATCATAAAACAGTGGCCTACAATGACCTGACCTCCTTAATGCGAAACTTAATCCTTTTCTAATGACGTATAACTAGATTCTGCTTTTAAATGGACGCTAATGATGGTTTCCCTACTTCCTCACAATTGTTCAAAAGAGGAATGGGTGTCTATGCACATCTAATATGCTCACATCTTTCTCTAACAGACCCTGGCGACAACTATATATTTGCATCCTTAAACATGAATTAATGTCGAGGATCCTCATCATGGGTACTTCTGACAGATGGAGGAGAACCACGGTGGAGAAGACTACTGTTCCATAATAAACAAAAACAAGATTCAAAATGGGCAGCCACTTGCATGGACATGGGATACTTCTCGGAGGCATTGAACAGCTTCGCTTAAACAAGAAAGACAGGCGCCTCGGCAAGCCAACCCAACCAGCAAAAACGACAAGTAGAAAGTTCAACAGGAACAGTAAGATAGAACAAGTTTGAGAATTAAGACGAAAAGGTATATATATATATATATATGTATTTGAACTTTTTTTCGAATTTCAACTCTGGTTGTATAGCTCTTTCCCATGGAATGGGTTTTGTTGGGATTTCCTACGCATGCATTTTTTTTGGTTAAAAAGAGGTACTGCAACTCTGGTTGTGTAGCTCTTTCCCATGGAATGGGTTTTGTTGGGATTTCCTACGCATGCATTTTTTTTTTTGGTTAAAAAGAGGTACTGCAACTCTGGTTGTGCAGCTCTTTCCCATGGAATGGGTTTTGTTGGGATTTCCTACGCATGCAAAAATTTTTTTGTTAAAAAGAGGTACTACAACTCTGGTTGTTTAGCTCTTTCCCATGGAACGGGTTTTGTTGGGATTTCCTACGCAAGCTTCTTTTTTTTTTTTGTTAAAAAGAGGTACTACAAAACCTCCTCGATCTTTAAAGGGTCACTTGATTGACGTAAAATGGTGTGAAATACCATGCAAAATCATACTTCAGATGCTGAAACTGTTGTTTTATCACATTCTATAACGATCTACGGCAAGACAAAGAACTCCTTAAAAAAAAAGGAAAGTACACTTGGGATATTCTAAATGAACAAATTCAACGCCACAAATCGCCCAAAACAATCCTAACTTTGGGATGAAGAGCCTCTGCACTGAAGATCTGAAATCAAGCTTTTTCAACAGTTCATCCAGATAAAGGGTTCAGCAATCCGTACACAAACAGATAGAGCGCATTCTGGGGAATGCAAGTTCCACAACCAGCCTTCAAATAGTTCACTTAAAAATCTCCATCCCCATAATGTATGCACTTAATATACATGTATAATATGTATATATACTTAAGAGAGTACGTAGAATCAGTAGATTTACAGCAGTAGGCGTTTATAACGCGATCATCTATACCCAGGATATCCGTGATTACCCCCTCCTCACAAGAATCACTAGAATTGCTGCTACTGCCAGTGCAAAGAAAGATGCTCCTACTCCCATGTTAAAATGGCTGCCCTCACTGGCGGTGGCCTCCTTGGTCTCAGTTGTCCCCATCAAATCTTTGAATAAGTCACTGAAGAAGTCAGACAAACCGTTCACCACCTCCGTGACTTTGACCTTAATGGACTTCACAAAACCCGTGAATCCATTCTGCGAGCTTGGGGGGGCCTCTTCAACAACAGAACTGTCCGTGCACTTGCCATCTTCACTGACAGATTCCTCTTGGTACCTACTAGTTTCTACAGGTGGAGAGTCTGCATGAACAAGACAAATGGATGTGAGCAATCCCAGTAGACAACCAACGAAAGCAAGATCAACTGGATTCTTACTGATTTGGTGAGTCTTGTAAAACTCCATAACCTTCTCGTTCTTCATTACGGCATCCCAGACACTTTTGTCCGAGGCAAGAGAGGCAACAACATCCTGCACAAGGGGCCGGGGATCAGAAACAAGTTCTTTCACAGGGAAGCAAATAACCATGGTCTTCATTTCCTTGCCTCGTCTCGCTCGAAGGGAGACGAACTCGCCAAAGTCAAGAATGAGCTCATGCTATATTGACCAGATATGACGTATCGAAGAAGATCGCAGCCCATGAACCTACCATAATCAACAGACTTACGAAGTCTCTTCGAGAGGTGTTTCCAATCAAACCTGGGCTTTTCATCATTAACTCTTCCATACCTTGGTTTCAAAATCAAACGATCTCTTAATGTTTGCCCTCGGACAATGAATATAGAATAACAAGGAATTAATTATTTACATGGTCAATCCATGAGGCTCTGATAGTTCTCATGTCTAAAGTCAGATTTGACTGGGTACTAAGACCACCATGTAGTGAGTTGATGTCAGGCAGGCAAATGATCAGATACTTAAGCAAATTCTTTGATCCTCTTGCGAAAAGCCCACTAAGACATGAGGTCATGATTGAAGGTGCTGATGATGAATCATGCACTCTACTAGCAGATGCTATAGATAGCAAACGCAAGCATTGAGACGATGGGCAGACATGAGAGATCTATAAATGATAGTAAAATAAGGGTGTCATATAAATAAGCCTGACCCTCAACCCTTTCCATTCAGCAGTTGCGAATAAATGTCTGAAGCCTCCGATGGAGGCATGAACGGAAGAAAAGTAAAGAAGCTTTCAGCTATCCAATCATGCCTACAGTCTATAAAGTTTCTTATTCAGCTAACCCCATGCCAAGCCCTGGTGTTGCTCATCTTCAGTGAAAGTCACTTCTTCCAAGAGCTTGAGGAATCAAGAGAAGTCCCCCCCCCCTCCTTTTTGATAGGTAAAGAGAAGTTTAAAATTCCTAGGTTCTTCTATCCCATAACACCAAAATGAAATCATATCATCAATAAATTGAAGACAAGTTTACCTTCTCTCATCTTGTAGTTTTGACACTTTTACAAGGGTCCATTATGCCATGCTCTATTCTATATAAAACTCAGCAATTGACTCTAGAAACAGAAAGAGCACTGGGGAGAATGAGTCTCTAGTTCTAGACCCATACATGTTTCAGCTATTAAAGAATCTATGGGTTTTACTATTAAACATAAAAGAAGATCTACAGTGATGAACATGTACCCTCACCCATGGCCCATGGATGGCAAAATCGGCCGACTCGGAGCGAAATTGGCCAATGACGACCCGATTTTGGGGGGGGGGGGGGGGGGGAGTAAATGTTATATTTGTAGTTTCATTTAGTTAAGATATTACATGTAAATAAGGAAATACCCCCCATTTGAATCTAATAAAAATATCAAAAAAATCATATCTCTTACCAATAAAAAGTCAACCCTCCCATCGAAGAAGAAAATCGCGATTTCAATGTTAAATTAACGAAAATGCTAACTTTCTAAACTCTCATAATTTGGCCTATCTAAAAATTTGATAATTCAAATAAATTATATGGAACACTAAAAATCCAAAGTTCGGTAAAAAAGTCAAACGTGCATATGACTTCTCTAAGGAACTGAGGGAGCCACTCTCCTACTGACAGCACTTAATCTGCTTGAGACCTCTCAGGATTTGATCAAACCTAAGCTATCATCACTTAAACTCGTGAGATTTTTCACTTTTAATTGAAAAGAAACTAGAAAGTGACAATTCTCATGACTTTGAGTGACGATAATTTAGGTTTGACCAAATCCTGAGAGGTCTCAAACAGACTAAGTGTTGTCAGTAGGAGAGTGGCTCCCTTGAAGAAGTCATATGCAAGTTTGACTTTTTTACCGGATTTTGGATTTTTAGTATTCCATATGATTTATTTGAATTATCAAATTTTTAGATAGGTCAAATTATGAGAGATTAAAAAATTAGCATTTCGTTAAAATCACCGAAATCACGATTTTCTTCTTCGATGGAAAATTGACTTTTTATTGATAAGAGATCTGATTTTTTTGATATTTTTATTAGATTCAAATGGGAGATACTTCTTTATTTACATGTAATATCTTAAGTAAATGAAACTACAAATATAACATTTACTTAAATGATGTTCAGGTAGGGCTGTTCACGGTTCGGTTCGGTTCGGTTTAGACCTCTTTTTGGAGGAAACTGAACCGAACCGAATCGGTTCGGTTTGGTTTGAACCGAAAACAAAAAAAAAAAGCATAAACTACACGCGCGGGGCGGTCCTGGGTTTCGAACCCAGGGCCGCCCCAAAGGAAGAAGCGTGCCTAGCCACTGGGCTAGGCGCGATTTTATGTTATATTTATTATTAAAATATATTTATTATATATTTTCGTTTCATTCGGTTTCACTGTGCAAAACCGAACTGAACCGTGGCACTTCTCAAACCGAACCGAACCGAATTAGCCGGTTCGGTTCAGTTTTTCGGGTTGAACCATATTATGAACAGCCCTATGTTCAGGTAAATAAGATATCATAATTATCGTTGCTCCGTATTGTAATATGAACATATGTGCAACTAGACTATGGATATACTCAAAATGTTCTATTATTATATGTTTTTTAAGAATTTTTCCATATTTTTTCGTGATTTTTTCCTCATTTTTTACAATTTTTTATCATTTTTTAAACTGGCCGATCCTAGATCGGCCAGACTCCAATGGAGTCGGGCGGATCCTCCTATCCGACCCGACTCGGGGTCAGCTGGGTTCGACCCAGCACCCCGACCCAACTATGCCATCCATGCCCTCACCATGCATGCACTTTCACATAGATGTCACAACTATGTTAGTACATTTGTTTGAGAAAAGTACTCAGTAACCGGAGATGAAAAGGAAGAAAACTTCATAATAATTGTACCGATGAAAGCATATTAAACAAATGCATTCAACTGCTGCTACTGCACATGAAGGGGAAGAAAACCATGACTAACCGTCACTATCAAAGAGACCCGAGACCACCGTAAAATGTTAGAAGTAAAATAATAACCTGGGCTTCTGGGCACCCTTGGAGCAAGGAAAATGCTTGGACGACATGCCTAGGCATTGAAGGGATAATTGCAACACATTTGTTTTTAGCATCCATACTTTCCAAGCAACTAGACTCAGGCAGGACGGACTTCGCTGCAACAGAAAAGCTTTCAAGGCCGGAAGCAGTTGGAGTGAAGTATAACCTGAAAGTATCAAGAGTATATAGTGCTATTATAGTATTAGTGCCCAAGAAAAAGTTAATAAAGAAAATGTAGGTTGTAGTCAGAAAATTCCACAATGGAACTTTAGTATGAATAAAAAAATTCTGCTATTAATACATGTATACAACTTAAAGGAAATATTCAATCACAATTCTTCATGCTGCAAACAAGACTTGCAGGTACTAGGTAGTATTCAGAAATTTCTACAATGGAACTTCAGTACGGAGAAAAGAATTCTGCTATTTAAACATGTACACAATCCAAACCAATTTCTCTTTCTTTTTGTCAATGTCTGCTTAAAGAAGGATTCTATCATGATTCTTCATTCTCGCATTAAAGACCCAACAGAATAAAAAATCGCATTTGCCTCTCTTAATATATTATAAATAGTATGAATATAAGGGAAAATCCAGCTAACCAAGCATCCAAGATCTTTTGAAAGTCTGCTACACATCTGCATCCACCAAAGTGTAGCATCCTCTCTTTTTCTTTCTGCTCATATATACATATATGAGATGAAATGTGAGAAGGCGGTCGTTCATCTTCAGTTTCACAAGGCAAAAAAACAAAAGCAGCAACGCCAAGATCAAGTAAAATTCAAGAAATCATAGCAGCCTAATTCTTCACTTCCTTAAGCATGGAAAAGAATTAGAGAAAGCATTGAGAATTGGATACACTCTTCATGCCTGGAGTAATCCATATCTCGTTCTGCCTCAAAATGCTCAAACCAGTTTACTTCCTAGGCACAAAATGTTTGATTTTGAAGAGGAAACCAGCCCACTTCATATCGCACTAGGCAATGTCTCAAGACAGAAAAGGGTGAAGTACGCTTCAATTAATACTATTGTTTTTACTTTTAGGTGGTGCCACCATATGTAAGATATTACCTTATTCACTAAAAATATTGACAACTATATGCAATACTATACAAAAACGCCATCAAATTTTGATTTTTTTTCCAACAATGTTGTTGGCTTGTTGCTAAAAGAACAAGGGAGAAAATAAGGCTACAGCACCTATCAAAACCGGAAAAATCAATTAACAGAAATCTCAATCAACACTTCTAAGAAGAACAAGGAGTCTCCATAGTAAAGGGGGAAGCTTCAAAGGTTGAGATAAGGATCCCAGAAGTAACTGGGGTAACTCACTTCTCGACGGCATCCTTCAGATCCGAGGTCGCCTCCTTGGCCTCCTCCAGCGTCGGGACGGGCCCGAACACGAGCCTCGCCGGCGGTGCCGGTTGCAGGGCGTCGAAGAGATCTTCCTCGTCTCTGACGACGACCTCCCACCCCTCGATCGGCGCGCTCCGGTTAGAGGAGGAGGCATACAGCAACGGCGCACCCTCGGCGACCTGCCCCGGCACGGCTACCGCAGACGGCGGCGGCCTCGCGGACCTTCGGGCGCCCGCCGCCGCCGCAAGGTCGATCCGGGGGGCGTGGGCGACGCGAAAGCCTCCCGCCGCCACCGCCTTCGCCGCCGTCCTCATCATGCCTCCGCCCATCGTGTCACCGGTGAGGGAGACCTGGAGAGGAACGCCGTAGACGCGCGCCGGAGGGGAGGGGAAAAGGGGAAACCTTTGGCTTTCTGAGAGGCGTCTGCTTACACCCGAAGCAAAGATGGATAAAGCTAAATACGGTTAAGTTACCAGAATATTCTGTTATGGCGATGCCACGTGGCAAAGGCATCGATAGGGTTAAAGAAAAAGAGTATTCTGTTATTTATTTAAAGGAAAAAAATATTTTCCACAAGAGTCTTTAACACTAACCGTTTGTTACACCGTAAAACTCCGATCCAGAAATTTTTTTCAAAGAAAACTTTATTTTTTAATTATTTGATTTCTTTGAAAAGTAAAATATGTAAAATCTCATCCTAAATATTCTAAATTTTGGTATTACCTCTTTCCCCGAGTACGACGTCTTCGTCTTCTCCTTCTTGAGTGCGTCTTCATCTTTCTTGTTCTTCGGTTAATCAGTGCCAACCTTGTTAACACTATTCATTTAGGTTGTTTTTTTATTTTTTTTTCCTTCACTTAAATCATCTTTATCAAATTTAATTATTTTTAATTGTTGTTTTAATTTTTAATTTTTTATTAAAATATCCATAGAACACTATTCATTCAAGTTATATTTTTATTTTATTTCTCCTAATTTAAATTATCTTTGTCAAAGTTATTTTTTTCTACTAGTTTTTTATATTTTTTAAATATAAAAAATAAATAAAAAATTTGATGAATAATACACTAGGGGTATGTTGTCCCCTCTCATTGGAGTGGACCATAATATCCCATGTGCCCCAATATAACTCTATGATAAAAGTTTACATTTAATGTTGTTGATTTTTCACATATTTTTTAATCTTCTATTTACATAAATAATCAGTAAAAATATTTAGCTAAGAACCAAATGGACAATTACGATTTTTATTTTCATGTAAAAATTGTTTCATGAAAAAATGTTATCCAATGAAAATATTTTACGTACAACTAAATATACCCTAAACTCAGGAAGTATGTTCATACACGTACCACCATGATAGAAAAATGCATATCAGAAATTTTTATATATACACATTAAATTTTGGTTGTTTTATTTGCTCCAGCTGGATTTTAAAGTGAAATACCAGAAATTTAATTCTGTTTTTAAATTGAGATTATTAAATTTGAGATTTTTTGATAAAAAAATGTGAGAAATATGACGGTGAAAACTGTGGTGGCTGCTTTCTGCCACCTAAGCCCACTGCGGCCCATCAGGGCCCATCAGCGCCTCCCTTTTTTGACATGACCTCCTCGTACGGTCTCAAGCCTCCGCAAGGACCAGTTAAAAGGGCCTCACGCGCCCGTCACCCCTAACGAAGCATTGCCGAGCTCATTAGCGGTATGCTTCCGAACAGGGGCGTTAATCCTGCTGCGCAGGATAACTACGGACATTACCAAACGGCACGTTCGATCCCCCCATGCGGTTCACCTACTCGGAAGACATGCCCAGAAGGTGCCGAACAGGTTTCGTGGCCTACGTCACGGTTATAACCGTCGCGGGCCACGAACCTCACCATCAAAGGGCGCGTTAATTGCCTGGCATCCCAACGGGCCTCTGGGCACATAACTCCTCCCGTTATGCGCGCCCGCCAAGGCGCTTTTTCAGGCACGATCTATTGGCATTACGCATGCCTGCCTCAGCATCCTCGCCTATAAAAGTACAGGTACAGGACCATGCACAGGTACGTTCTCTCACGCGAACACACCATCATACTCAAAAACCCCCTGCCTTGCAAGCCTCGTATTGACTTAGGCATCGGAGGATTTTCCCCGGTCTTTCACCGGGCCCCCTGATCCTTCTCTGGTGACTGCAAGATCTCTTGTCCGCTCACGGCGACCGTCTCCCCTCTCACACAAGTGTGAGGCCTGGTCCGCTCCGGCCCAACAAGGAAAAGGCCTCCACATTTTTGGCGCCGTCTGTGGGAACGACACAGCCATGGCTCGCAGACGATCCTCTTACCAGAACGTGGGGAGTAGGGCGACGAGATCTCGCCACTCACGAGCGAGATCTCCCCGCCGGTCTACTCCTGTTGACGTCAACGTCGCCTCTGCCGGCGCAAATCAAGACGTCCCTGCACCAACGATGGCTGCACCGGCAACTGCCCTAGAGATGGCTGAACTCCGGGGGCAGATGCAACAACTAACGGGTGTCTGCCTTGCCTTGCAGGCTCAGCTGGCTGTACCACCAGCCCCCGCGGCTCTCCTGCCGCGAGAGCGGCAGGCGGAGTCGTCGCATCAGCGCTCTCGCGTCCTCCCGGCGCCTCAGGATCAGCAGGCGGACTCGCCGCGCCGATCGCATAGAGCCCCGTTTGAGGAGCGGGCAGCGGAGCGCTGCGGGCGCTCGCCCCGTCGCTCCGTTGCCTCCCCCCGCCTACCGCGATCGGTGTGGGAGCCAACTCCCACGCGTCCGCCAGAGGGGGCTCCGCCAATTCAGAGCAGGAGCTCGCCAGGCGCCTACGACGTGTCGTCGACTTGGACGCTGCTGGATGCGATGGTCCAACGCGCGGAGGGGAAAGCTCCAGTGGATATGACCTGGACTTCCACTCCCCTTTCAGTAGGGAGATCCTGGAGGCTCGGTCTCTCCTAAGCTCCTCTGCCCACCATCTGCCCCATCGCCCCTACGACGGCACCACCGATCCTGCCGACCACATTCACGGCTTCGAGTCGCATATGGTGTTCCACGGAGCATCAGACGCGGCCAAGTACAGGGCCTTCCTTGCGACCCTCAAGGAGACCGCTAGAGCCTGGTTCAAAACCCTCCCGCGGGCTCCATCTCCTCCTTCCGCCAATTGAAGAAGTCCTTTCGGGACTTCCTTGGTGGAAGGTCACAGCCGCGAACGGCGGCTTCCCTCCTGGCCGTGCGCCAGAAGAAGGCGAAGCGCTCTGGGACTTTGTAAATAGGTTCCGAACAGAAGCGCTTCGCATTTCGCGCCTGGACGTCCCTCTAGCAACCAGTGCCCTGATTCAGGGCACTCGCGATGGTTTCTTGCAGAGGACCATCGCGTCCAACAGCCCTCCACCCTTGCCGAGCTGCTCTCCATCGCACAACGCCATGCGGCTTGTAAGGAGAGCCTAGCAGCAAGCAGAGCAGAGCATGGGGAGCAGTCAGACAAGAAGAGGCCTTCCGACAATGGTTCCGACCGTGATCGGAAGAAAGGACGACGCAACGGCGACTCTCCGCGCCGTCCGCGCCCCTTCACCAACTACACGCCTCTCACAGTGGCACCCGAACAGATCCTGACAGAGATCAAGAACGAAGCATATGTTCGGTGGCCACAGAGGATGCATTTTGACCCCCGAAGGCGCGATCAAAATAAGTATTGTCGCTTTCATCGCGACCATGGCCACGACACTTCCGAGTGCCGCCAGCTTAAGGACGAAATTGAAGACCTTATCAAGCGCGGCTACCTTGGACGGTTCGTGCGCCGGAATGAAGACCGCCCCAGACGCCGAGAACGGACTCCCGAGTAGCCGATCAATAATGAGCCCAACGAGCAGGAGATCAATGTGATCGCGGGAGGCCTCGGCGCAGGCGGGGAAAGCACATGAAGCCGAGGCGACTACACAAGGCGAGTGCACGTTGTGGATAGGCCACCGGCACCTCGGTCGTCTCCATATCCCACCAGTCCTGCACGCACACCGCGCCGAGGAGGCTATAACCTTCTCGGATGAAGATCTTGTAGGGGTCACGACCCCGCACACTGATGCGTTGGTCATTTCGGTCACCATCAATCATTGTAACGTGCGCCGGATTTTGGTGGATAATGGAAGTGCCCCCCCGATGTCTTGGCTTATGACTGCTTCATTCTCATGGGCTTGAAAGCCGATCAGCTAACCCCCGTAAACTCGCCCCTGTTCGGCTTTTCGGAGTTTCGGTACAGCCCAGGGGAAGAGTCCGCCTCCCGATCACTTTAGGGACGGCTCCAAGGATCGTGACCAGGTGGTTGATTCTTGGTCATCAACAACATGTCTGGATACAACGCCATCCTCGGCAGAGGTCTGATTGGCCGCATCAAAGCAGTACCTTCGTCACTCCATCAAAGATCCGACCCCGAGCTCCGACGGCGAGTGCTGTCGAGCGGCGTGCTCGGTGTCTCCGGAGTCGTCTCAGCTCGTCATGTCCTTTCAAGGGACAAGCCACTCGCAGATCCAACCCCCGCCTACCCAATCAGCCCTCCACCAGCCGAGGATCGCCTGCTGAAGACTTAATTCCTGTCCAGGTAGACGAAGACCTCGAACACGTCTTGTACATTGGCGCCTTGTTGGCAGAGGCCAAACAGCAACGCTATAGGGCCTTTCTGCTTTCCAATTTGGACGTATTCGCCTGGTCCGACGATGAACTTCCGGGAATTCCCCCGGAAGTAATGGTGCATCGCCTCCGACTAGACCCCCGGGTCCCACCAGTCCAACAGAGGAGGCGACCTGTGAACCGAGAATGGCAGACCGTGATTCAGGATCACGTTGTCAAAAGCCGAACTGTTGGGCTCCTTCGAGAAGCTCAATATCCAAGATGGATCTCTAATGTGGTCCTTGTCGCAAAGCCAACGGTAAATGGCGTGTGTGCGTTGACTACAAGGATCTCAATAAAGCGACGCCCAAGGATAATTTTCCCCTGCCCCGCATTGACCAGCTGGTGGATGCTACTTCCGGCCACGAGCTTCTCAACTTCTTGGACCCTACTCTGGTTACCATCAGATCAGTATGCACCCTCCGGATCAGGACGTCACGACGTTCGTCACAGACCTAGGCTTATACTGTTTTACCAGAATACCTTTCGGTCTAAAGAACGCGGGCGCCACTTACCAGCGGCTGGTCAACAAGATGTTCGAGCAGCAGATCGGGCGCAATATGAAGGTTTACGTTGACGACATGTTGGTCAAGACGCTTCCAAGCATTGACCATATTTCCAACCTCCAGGAAACTTTCGCAACTCTGCGGAAGTACAATATGAAGCTCAACCCTTTCAAGTGCGCGTTTGGTGTTCGTTCGGGTAAGTTCCTTGGTTTCCTCGTATCGAATAGAGGAATAGAGGCGAACCCGGAGAAAATCCAAGTTGTACTCGAGATGAGCAGTCCGAAGACGGTGCGCAACGTCCAACGTTTGACAGGGCGTCTTGCGGCGTTGAACCGGTTCATGTCCCGAGCAGCAGAAAGAAGTTTTAACTTCTTCAAGTTGCTCCGAGGCCCTAAAAGTGCCTCGAAGCAAGGGGGGCAAGTACAGTGGACTGAAGAATGTGAGGCCGCCTTCACCGAACTGAAGGTGTATCTGGCAGTCCCCCCCTATTCTCTCAAAGCCTGTGCTCGGGGAACCTCTGTTCGTATACCTCTCGGTTACCGAACACTCCATCATCGCAATTTTGATCAAAGAAGGAGCGGCGCAGCATCCAGTATATTACATCAGCAGGTCCTCCAAGAAGCTGAAAGGAGGTACCCCCGAGCAGAAAAACTCGCTCTTGCTCTCGTCACGGCCGCCCGGAAGCTTAGGCCCTATTTTCAGGCCCATTCTGTCACGGTTTTAACCGATCAGCCACTGAAATCTATCCTTCAGCGGCCGGAGGCTTCCGGCAAGCTTATCAAGTGGGCGATAGAGCTTGGTGAGTTCGACATTAGCTTCCGACCGAGGATGGCGGTCAAGGCGCAGGCGTTGGCAGACTTCGTTGCGGAATGTACTCTCCCTGCCGAGCAGGATCCACCGTTGGCGGATGAACCCCCCATGGGAGCTCTACGTCGATGGATCCCTCTTGCGTCACAGGGAGTGGAGCTGGCTTGGTCATCACCTCCCCGAGGGATTAGAGTTCCAATACGCCCTCCGTTTCCGCTTTCCAGCTTCCAACAACGTAGCCGAGTACGAAGCTTTGCTGTCCGATATCCGCATGGCTAGGCACCTTGGAGCCCTTCGCCTTAGGGTATTCAGCGACTCGCAATTGGTCGCCGCCAAGTGAACGGGCATTTCGGAGCAAGAGAGCCCCGCATGGCACAATACCTTCAACAGGTCAAGAGCCAAGCAGAGGGCCTCCTATACTTCGAGGTCATACACGTCCCACGGGAGCAGAACGCGCGAGCAGATGCACTTGCCAAACTAGCATCTTCAGGTGACATCGCCCCTTCTCGCTCTGTATTCATAGAAGAGCTCGCCTCGCCGAGCACAGAAGTAGACGTCGCAGCCATAGAGACAGGCCCATCAACTTCGAGCTGGATGGACCCTCTCTTGGCATACCTACTTCGAGGTGAGCTTCCACCCGAACAGAGCGAAGCTCGAAAAACCAGGATGCGTTCTCAGCATTTCGCCCTCGTAGAAGCAAGCTGTACCGACGGTCCCTTTCAAGACCTCTTCTACGGTGCCTCAACCCTGGGGGCCCTGGCGGCCACCGAAGAGGTCCATGAGGGGCTGTGCGGAAGCCACCTGGGGGGCAGAACGCTGGCACGCAGCATCATCCAAGCAGGGTTCTGGTGGCCTTCTCTTCATAAGGATTGCATGTCCTTTGTCAGGAAATGCCCGAAATGCAAAAGTTCGATAGCTCATCAAGCAACCTGCCGAACAGCTTCATAGCCTGTTCGAACCGCGCCCTTTCGCCAGATGGGGCATTGACATCTTGGTCCCTTCCCAGAGGCCAAGGTCTGAAGTTTCTATTCGTAGCTATCGACTACTTCACCAAGTGGATCAAACCGAACATGTTGCCACGATCACCGACAAGCCGCGTGGAAGTTTGTCTGGAAGAACCTCCTCTGCAGGTTTGGCGTTCCAAGAGTGATCACTTCCGACAACGGGAAGCAGTTCGACATCACCTTCTTTAAACAGAAATGTGCTGAGCTCGGAGTCTATAACCACTTCACCTCCATAGCGCATCCCCAGGCAAACGGCTTGGTAGAAAATGCCAACCGAACACTGCTGCATGGAATCCGCACGAGAGTAGAGGCCGCAGGAGGGTCATGGATTGATGAGCTCCCTAACGTCCTGTGGTGCCACCGAACAACGGCTCGAGTAGCTACAGGGGAAACACCCTTCCACTTGGCCTACGGCTCAGAAGCTGTTGTGCCTCTGGAAGTAGCCCTTCCCACCATCCGAACAACCCACTTCGATGAAGCCGCCAATAACCGTGCTCTTCGGGAAAACTTGGACATGCTTGGCGAACGACTAAATGACGCCAGCATTCGCCTCGTTTCTTATCAGCAACGGCTCGCACAATATTATAATGCGCGAGTTCGGGAAATGCGGTTCAACGTGGGAGATTTGGTTTTGCGCTGCTGTTCGGCTTCGGATCCCCGAAGAGCAGTTGGCAAACTTGTCATCAAATGGGAAGGACCTTATCAGGTCACCCATGTCCTCGGGAAAGGTTCATATAAGATAACTACCCCTAGTGGCGAAGCCATACCCAGGACTTGGCATGTCTATAATCTCAAGGCTTATCATTTATAAAAGCTTTTGTTCAGCATCCTACTCTTCTCCCCGTTCCTGTTGTTTCACGAGCGTTTAGCATACACCCTTGGTCGGAACCCCTTTCGCGGTTCCCAATGATCTGCGCTGTACATGCAACGCTTATAAAACTAGCGGATTTTCATCTGAGCAAGAACTATAAAGAAAAGGAGGAAGATGGAAAAAGTGAAGCTACAGACAAACCCCCGAAGCAGAAATGTTCATTTATAAAACTTTTTTCGCTTATATATGAGCCTCTTCAGCCAATTCACAAAAGATGACGAAAAGGTCGGAAGGCATCAGATTACAATCAAGAGGTTTGTTTGGAAGGGCCGACGCTATCATCAACAGGAGGCATTCGCCCTGACTGGAACTGGGCGAATCGCACCCAGTTATTTTTATAACATTATATTGTTATGTTGCATGAACCATGACATTAACCACGACATAATGTCATGGTTCAGACTGTTTTGCTACATACCCTAAATGCCAGTTAACTAGTAATAAGTATTAGAAGGGGCTTGTCAAATAATTCTATTGATTAAAAATCTTGTCAAATATTTTTTTTCTCTCTTATAAAATTGTTTGACAAATAATCCACTTAAAACCACAAATCGAGCTCACAACAAGTATCTCTTCCTCATAACAGCATGATTTACATGTTCTACGCCAATATAAACAAGGGAAATTCTATCATCATCTTCTTCCCATAAAGGCAGGGATCAATGTCATACTTGCGTGATGACTTTGAAGATCTTTCTCTGTAAATAGAAAAAATCATTAAAATTTCTCCGGCAACTATCTTCTTGTATCTCCTCACAAGTTCAAATAGGATTTGAGACTATTTGCCCCAGGGAGCAACTCGTTCATAACCTATGTCCACATGAACAGCAAGGGAAAAGCATTTCCACCAAACAGCCCATTACAGGGCTCTCCTGTTTCTTCACGGTGAAATACCGAGCTCTCTTGTTCCATTTTACAAGTTTCCCAGTAGCTAGATCGAAATAAAATCCACCCAAAAAAAAAATGAATGAAATCCAGAGCTCTAACCCGCTGCCCATCTATTCAATTGATCTTTCAGCTGTCCACAATAAACAACAAAATTTTTTTACAATCAATTCAATAAGTGGAGACCAGGCCTTTTGCCACTGCAATGCAGCGAAGGAATTTGAAAGAATCGACCATGGCAACAGACAGCCACGGAAAGAGGCAAAATTCAAGTAGGGCCTGCGCCAATCTTCCCTTCTGCCCAAAGATAGTCATATGTCCTTCGAGGGAAACAGACGAAGGAATGGTTCTTGGTTGGAGAACAGATCTTCTGTCATGTGTTTCAGCCGCCATGCCATGCACCGTAAGCACAGGAGTCGATCATCATGTCACTCGGGTCCATCTACTTGCCGTTCATAGTGGCATCAGAGTTGACATGGTTTGTATCCTCGAGAATCTTCCCATTGGTTTGATTCCTTTGTCTCTGCATGATCAAATACAATTGTTAGACTTTAGATTTGTCTTCAGAATAGAATGGAGACATTTAACACAAAAATGGAAAAACTTGTCCAATCGGTTTGTGTTTTCAAACAAGACCCTTAGCTCAGTTAAGGTAAAGTTGCACCACAGCACTAAGCTAAATTTTGGGTTGAAGTAAAACAGTGATATATATATATAGAAACCTCCAGTTTTCCTTTGTTTAGATTGATGTAACCAGGGTCAGCATTTATAAAGGATTCCCTTGTCTTTCAACAAAGAAAGCCATAAACCAAAATAGAGATTTCTCGCTCTCACTGGTTTTTTTATCCAATAATTTGAGAGTCCAAATGCTTCAATGCTTACGCAACCCAAACAACTTTTAACTTCAAGATTGTCCGTCTACCTATGTATATGGAGAAGATGGGGCTTCCTTCGTGAACGCTTATACAGAAAAAAGAAAGGAAACGATAGGGAGATCGGAGGAACAAAAGATGGGGGGAGGTGGGTGTTGGTGGTCGGGGAGCTGCTTACAGCTACCTTTTGTAGTTCCTTATATCAAATACCGTTGCAAGAGAGAGATGAATGTTCAGACAAGGTGGAAGAAAGACAACTCCATCGTACTTACCCAGTCAATACTATCAACAGAGTTCCATTCAGAAGCCTGTGGTGCTCTTCCTTGGATTTGCTCTCCTTCTCTTTAATACTCACCGGAAGCATGTTTGTTGTGGTTCCAGCACCCCGATCAGGCATTTCTGTAGAGAATAAGCTCGGATGTGAATCACAAATGCTTAGACAATAAAGAATGACAGGCACAAGATAAAATAAAATTTACCATCACATACCTGGTAGTTTCTTGTCAACAAAGAAAAACCACCAATTTACAGTGTACCTAACAACACAGGGAAATGAGTTCAACGGAAAACCCAAAGACAAAAAAAAGGTCAAGGGAAACATATACATGATACGGAACCCATACCATGCAACAACAACATCCACAGTGTAATGCTTGCGGGAAGCTATTATAAGGAGGCTTTGAGTAATAGCTACCAACCATGCAAACTGCTTGATAATCCTAAAATGTACATGTAAACAACAGAAAGATAAGTAATGATCTACCAGTTAGTTTCAACATAATTACAAGTAATGAAAAAATAGTGCACTAGTTGCACTCCGTGTACAGAAGTTGACCAATTTAAAATTTACCTCTTAGAACCATACTTCTGATATGTCAACACAAATACCAATGTGAATATCATGTGAGATGAGAAAATCAGATCGCCACAACCATATATTACTCCTCGAGGGACTGCAATATGGAACACAAAAGATTAACATATGATACTCTTTGATGATGAGGAAAAAGAAAATAAAGAGTCAATAATGGGGCACCAACAATTTATGAGGAGAACTTCCAATACACTTTCTGGTTGAGGCAGTCTGGCAAGTTTTGAACCCTACAAAGGTACAAGAAGAAATGTTTGGTATTCAGAATTGAGAACAGCAGAAATAACAAGGATGCACCAACTTTACAAAGTGAATAATACCTCACGACAGTGATAGTTGGGACCTGGGAGCTGGGTAGAGTAGAATGTAATTATCCGCAGAATTTGTGATGCCTGCAGGAGTCAATAACATAAAAGCAATATCAAACAACAGAGAAACTGAATTGATGTAACAACAGAGCAGAAAAGGCGGCCCAGTGACTAAAGCCTGCCCCTCAAGACAGGGTCTGGAAGGATAAATAGTAAGCAGCCTTATCTTTCATTTTTGGAAAGGGGCCTCCAGGTTTTGAACCATGACCTTCAGGTCATAATGAAATACTTACCATTGCCTAAGGCATGGTTTGGTCAAGACAGGGTCTGGAAGGATAAATAGTAAGCAGCCTTATCTTTCATTTTTGGAGAAAGGGGCCTCCAGGTTTTGAACCATGACCTTCAGGTCATAATGAAATAACTTACCATTGCCTAAGGCACGGTTTGGCAGCTCGGATCGGAATCGGTCCGATTCGGGTGAATCGAAGCGTATCACAGGATTTTCGATTCGCCCGATTCCCATGTGAATCGGACCGATTCCCATCGATTCCCATGCAAATCGGCCCAATTCTCCCAATCGGAAAAAAACTGGTTCAGGGCGAATCGGCGATGCGGCGAACCTTGTCCCAAGGCTTCTCCTTCAAACACAAACATTCTACTTTTCTATTGAGTATGGGAAAGTGATACTGTGGTTAACACTTACAACTAGGAAAGCCAGGACCCGGCACCAGAGAAGAACTGTATAGAATCGTTTGCTGTGAAAAATGAATGGATAAAAAGTCCACTGCAACACGAAACAAGAAAAGCATGTACAGAATTAGAATGAATAATATAAATTTTGATCTCAAGGCATTGACAAAATATCAGAATAAAAAAAGATGCAAGCAATTCACCAGCAACTGTACCAAGGCACATGAGAGCTACACCTAAAATCATGTACAGTGTTTTCCACTAGTCTCATCTTATTGAAACAAATGTTACAGAAAAAAATAAACATCACTTTCAATTTTCTCGACGACAACATCAAAGTTGTTTTACAGCCAGCCGCTAGATACAGTTCTAACCACAGTATAAATCTTCGCGAATCTGCAGGGCTATAACATGCAAGGTCTGGTTTTTAGTGTTAGATTAGCTTTGATAGAAATATTTGGATTGATGGTCAATTCAAAAGAAACCATTCCACTTAATCTGTAAATCTAGCAGAAAATGACTTTTCCATTTGATCAGAGAGAGAGTGCAATTGAAACATAATTGCTTTTCTCTCTGACTGATTTTCCCTCTGGAGCATCCCTGGTACCAATAACTCTCTTTCCAAGTGAAAAGTTACTCAATTTTTGCCAGATTTTAATAAATCAAAAAACAGTGTGACTATACATTTCCAAAGAAAAGTCAGAGAAGGATATGTTACCAGTACAAAAAACAGAAGACAAAGGTGAAAACACCTCTCACTGATGTAACCTCTTTCTTTCCCAAGTTCCTGAAATAAAATTAGCAGACAGTTGAAATAAGAACCTCCACCAATTGGACCACAGTAAGCAATACACATTTGATCAGAGAGAGAGTGCAATTGAAAAAACATAATGCTTTTCTCTCTGACTGATTTTCCCTCTGAGCATCCCTGGTACCAATAACTCTCTTTCCAAGTGAAAAGTTTACTCAATTTTTGCCAGATTTTAATAATCAAAACAGTGTGACTATACATTTCCAAAGAAAAGTCAAGAGAAGGATATGTTACCAGTACAAAAGAACAGAAGGACAAAGGTGAAAAAACACTCTCACTGATGTAACTCTTTCTTTCCCAAGTTCCTGAAATAAAATTAGCAGACAGTTGAAATAAGAACCGTCCACCAATTGGACCATCAGTAAGCAATACAATTTTTGCATGAATTAATTATAAAAGTATAGAATGATCCCAAGGGTTATTTAGAACAAGTCATGTACATACCGGAAGGACGGCAAAGCCCACATCCTGAAGTATTGGACCAGGTCGGTTGCAAGTAGTGAAACCCCTCGAGCAGCTTAACCATGATGTACTGCAGAAGTTTGTGAAAGACAAACATTAATTTAGTCATATTAGTCATGAATATAAGAAATATTAACTGTTCAGTCAAGATAGCAAATCCTATTCCACAATAGCCTCAAACTAAGAAAAAATTAATCTAGGAAAAAAAGCAGCTAAGCACATAAAAGTTTGAACCCTCCTGCCATTAATATTAGACAAGTGAAAATAAGCCCATGAAATTTGCCATACAGCAACAAACCCTATCAAAAGCCTTCAAGATAACACTTTTGACAGGCACAACACTACTCTACTTCATAACATTACGAAGCGGAATATGATGAAAAGGAGCAAAAATGGAAAAGACAAAATGAAAACCAACGAATATTACCAGAGAAAAAAAAATTCTTAAGGGCGTTCTCTCTCCACTCATTGCTCCATCTACATGCGATTAGGAAATATTACAGAATTTACAGAACTTGGCGAACTACCTGTCCTTAAAGCATCCGAGATGCGACAAAGAAAAAAACTAAAGTGTCATGTGACGAGAAAGATGGAACAAAGGAAAAAGACAAATGTTTAGCAATGATCGATCGGACCAGAGCTTCTTCGGCTTTTCCTTAAAGAAGGGAATTTAGTTTCATTTGGTTTTAACATAGTGAGGCATTAGAAACTCATTACCCATGCCTCCAAAATATGCTTAGCGAAATAGCAGCACTTTCCTTTATCACGAGGAAGCACAAAAGCTAAAGAGAGAAACTTTCCTGTTTCCTTTCATCCAAAATTTGTTTCTCGGCCATTTCCATCATCCGGAAAGGCCTACAAGCCGTCATAACAAAGGAAACTACAAGCTGCTTCAAAACTTCAATGATCCCATGAGAATCCACCGAGAATCTCATCACTTTCCGCTCTAATCAACCAACGAACAGACAAGGGATAAGAGAGATCGTAGACTAGGCAACCCTGGACTAGACAGGAACCTTGAAACGACTAAACCCTTCCTTCGAGAACGATCGAGGAGAAAACAGAGAGAAAAGGCGTTGAGAGCAAAGTACCTGAAATACAAGTCCCGCCAGGATAAACTTCCATTTCTCCGCAAGAAGCTGTAGCTCCACAGACAACTCCATCGTGATCCTTCTCCATAGCTTCTCCCCCCAAATTTTGCACAAGAAACAAAATTTCTCAGATCAATCAAAAGGCGGGAAGAAACTTACAACCACCCACCAAGGTTCAAACAAAGCAACAACGAAGAGGGAAGCAAAAGAGAGGAAAAATCAAATAGAAAACCTTGGAAGCCTCCCGAGCAACGTTAAAGCGTCATTTTCTCCAAATCCAGCCCACTGCCATACCATGTTAGAACCCGAAGGCGGCGAACCAGATTGTCCTCCCACACCCGACGAGCAACACCATGTAACAGAAAAGAATCCAATCCCACCACGCAGAGATCACCACTTGCTGCGCACCGCGCCTCCTCCTCCGGCGCCGGTGGAGATCCCGTAACAACAGACAGAGCGGCGCGCTCCCTCCTCCGATCGGGAACCAAAGCAAGCCAATCCCCTTCCGATAACCGCTGGCCTACAAAGACTTCTCAGCACCTCGTCGCCGTCGTCCTCCTCCGCCTCCTCCTCCAAGGAATCGCTATATATACTTACCGATGCCTTCAGATTCACCCCTCCCCCCCCCCCTCCGCCGTCGCTCTCCTCCCCCCTTCTTCTTCGACCTTCTCGCCCCCACTCTGCGCAGACGCGGTTTTAACGTGGACCGCCGACCGCGACGGCTGAAGGGAAGACAACAGGGAGGAAAGAGAACAAGAAGAAAAGTAGTTCTCTCTCTCTCTCTCTCTCTAAATACCTCTCTCTCTGGGAACAGAGGAGGAAGGGGCACCGTGAAAGGGATCGGGTCACACAAAGGGCGAAGTGGGGTAGTTACCAACGTTTCTTAAGAATCCCACCCCATCCCGTACCTAGACTACACGACATGCATCTAAACTCCGCGTTATCATTGGCTTAATCCGAGTGGCTGATGGCAAGGTTACATCACGTTTTCTCTTATTTCTCAATAAGAGCTCGGGCCTCGGAGTCGTCTCAGCTGCTGACTCCCGACGTCATCTTCTAGACTTACCAGGTTCTTCACCGGTAGATGTAGGGCTCTCTGGGCAAATTACAGATTGCTCCTCGCTGTCTGCGAAATTGCAACAGGGCCCCACCCTGCAAGGCTGCCGGTCGTGCTGGGGCCCAGGGTCGCGGCGCGCCATCCAGGAGTGACTTGTAAGAATTTAATATTGCGGCAACACCCCTGGCCCCGAACATGGGTGGCGCCAGTGTTGACCCACCCGCCTGCCTGCTGCCCGGAAGGCCGAAGGCGAAAGAATGTTTTTAAATTTTCAACGGACAAAACAGACCTCTTGGGTGGGGTAGATAAATAAATATAAGCGTAAAAATTACATATCAACCCCTTTTTAGTTTAGTATTTATGCTTAAACACTAGGTAGATTGGTCGGACCAAGATATCAGACTGGATCAAATTTTTGGTGGGATGGTAAAATTCCGTACCATGCTCATGGATCGTCCGACCAAACATATCAATGGTACCGTATTCTCTGTGTATGATATGAATCAAAGCTCACTTCAATTTATTTTTAAATTTAATAAAAACATTGAAATAATAATAAACTATAATACCGAACCAAGTGTATCCATGTACCATATTTTTTTAGATATGATACAATACGAGCGTATTATACCAATACGATGCGGTACATCCAATTTTGATCACATCGTAGCAATTTGTGATGATATCGTGACACAAACTAGCCTACCCTCTTTGTGATCTTTCCACCTGCAGCATCGTTTTGCTTCTCCCTCTTCTGAGTGGAGGAGTTGTGCGAGGAGGCGGAGGTAGAGCACTGTAAGGGCCCATGCCAACTATGTCTGGAGATCGAAAAAAATCTCTGGCATGGTGGGGCACAATCGTACCGCATTGGAAAATATCAAAAATGGAAGACGATGCAACTAAAAATGGTGGAATTTAAGAGATAATATCTAAATATTCTTGGACATAAACGTTAAATTTAAAATTTGAAAGATAGGGAGCGCCCGCCCATAATTTACTATAGCCTTCCACTTGGCCAAATTCCAACTTTTTTTTTGACACTAAGCTAAATTCTAACTCATAACCTCGCAATTGATGATTCAAACATGACCATCTCAGTGAGAAGAGTATGTCATTAACTGGATTAAAGAGTACAACAACGCCTCGCACGCTCCACGATAACACTTCATTGGAGTTAAGACCTGCCTGCATGGACGATCCAATAAAGAACCAGTGGAGTCATGTGACCCCACTGAATTTTAAAATTTTTTATTAATGAGTCTAAATTTTTCATTACATTAATTTGGTTGAAAATTTTTCTAAAGAGAGTAACTACATTGAAAATTTTTCTGGATCCGTCTATGCTGCCTTGGGTGTGGCCGTGCAAGTCCCATCACGAGGAGAGAATAGAGAATATGGTTGTTCCTCACGTGCGTCCTCGCACGGGTGATATTGGTATCGCCTCAAAAGTTGGGACCTTCGCTTTTGTTGTCCTCCCCAGATCCATCTATCGGATGGCCAAGGCGATGCGTCGTCTTTTCGTTGATGGATCGGGATAAAAAACATAAAAATTTTCAACGGAATCATAGTTTTGCGAGAGGGCTACGATTCTGTGCGGGTCCCACTCGCAGGGGGTCTTCCCTCCCAACTAGGTCAAATTGTGTACTTATCCCCGTCAAAGTATATTATAGGGATAACCTACATGTACACATATAACTTCTTATATTAGTGTATTTTTGATAATATATAAACCACAATAAATCATATTCCATCATGCTTTATGCCTAGTCTCGCTGTCATCATCATTTTGTGGTCCCAACTTGTTCTTGGTTGGAAAGGGAAAAGGATTTATTCTTATTTAATTTTTCCAAAAACATTTAGTGCACTTACATAATGGGCATTTATTGGACAGAGGCTTCCATGAGTCATGTAAGAGGCGACACATTGTATCGGGCCAATAAAAATTCACACAAGTACAATAAATATATTTACATAAGTATAATAAATATTTTTCATAATTTTCTAAATTAACAACAGCTATATATCTCCTTAAAACCTTCTACACTTTACTTTGCAACCTTAGATGCTTTAATTTCCAGTGTTGCATAAAGTATGCTCAACAAAGCATTCCTCACAAATAATAAGAATTGGTAGAAGTATAACTTATGTTGTAGTTAAGATTTAAACTTGAATAATCGTCTCGTAAAAGGCATAAATTATCATAATTGCACAAAATGTGTCTATTAGAAAAGAAAAATCAAAGATACGCAAAAAAAAGCATCTTCGAGCAGGATTTGTCGTGTCATTACAAATTACACTAACAGGAGTGTATCAAGGTTGGTCGTATCACGTGAATTAGTCGAATCGTATTTTTTGTAACATAATATGTACAATCCGTACTATATTTATCGATCGAAAATATCAAATTGATTGATTGATTTTAGTTTTTCTTTGAGGACCGATTCTTGATGTTTCTTGATAAAATCGACGATCGATATAAAAAAATTTTTGATCAACTAATTTTGTCTATCTTTGAAGATCAAATAGAATATGAGACCTAGATGTTATCTTGATAAAAATCGATCAATCGATAAAAAAAATATTAATCGATCAATTTCAAATTTTAATATATTAAATATCTGAAGGTGCTAATAAATTAAAGACTCTCAAATCACCAAATACAGATATCGCAACGACACGGCACACCCTTGGACGAATCCAACTATGTCAAGGAAATAGCATGGGTCTATCAGACTATTCCGGGAATTTTGCAATTATGGACGAGACAAGGGTTTTCTTGAAAAAACCAGGCTTCTCTTCCTCCTTTTCCGGGCTCCAAGAGTTCGAATTCCGGCATTTCAAATTCTCCCGAACATGGCGGCTCTCTGACCAAGGCGAAGGGGAGCACATGGCCGATGCCGGTGCGCTGTTCCGCGGGTGAGAAGAGCTGAGCTGGCGACGGAGGCCCACCAGCCACCAGCTAAGGCAAGTTCCAGCAATGAAGTCAGTGTGGGCATTGAGCACCACCAGTTCACCATGTTCCCGAGCGTCCAGCGGCGATTGGCAAAGAGGCTTAGCGTAGTCCGGCGGGCCCTTCATAACAAAAATCACATGATCCGCGGGACAGGATTCTGCGTGATTTGGGGAGAGCGCAGCGTGGGACCCGCCAGGGGTCGTGGTCTGACGACACCCGCGTCAAACTATTCAAATGCTGCCTGCTGGTCAAAATATTCAAATTTTTTTCTTCTATTTCAACTGTTATGTCATTGAAAGTTTTGAAAAATTTTGCCGGATTACTGAACAATCATGGTTGTATTACATATGTATTTCAATTAAAAAAGTTATATGTGGAGGTGATTTCTTACTTGGGCCGGAGCCAAGCGGGCTTACACTTGGAGAAAATGAAGAAGACCATCGGTAGCGGACGGACGCTTACAAAACCAAAACGGAATCAGGAGAGTCCAGTTGAAGAATCAGGGAAAACCCTCCGATGCCTAAGTTAGTAAACTGCGAGTGAGACTTTGGAGAAGAAGGGTTCAGTGTTGTGCAAGAACGATGTGTCTTAAATTGCGTACCTCTACATGGAGGCTTACCGGAGTCTTTTATAGGCAGAGGTGCTGAGGGAGAGGGACGGAACATCCCTGATCAATACCGCAAAGGGCGTGCGTGTTAGCGTCCTTAGCTGGGGGCTACGCGTTGAGGCGTTCGTTGAGAAGCTCTGTAGTTAGTGCACCACTTGATCGTGGGGCACGTATAGTGTAGCCGTTATAACTGCCACGAGGGGATGAAGGGCTGCTTAGATTCTCCTGGGCGGAAGGTACCGAGCAGGTAGCCTGCTCGGTGAGCCAAACCTGTTGTTCGGTAGTCGAGCCCGCTGTTCGGTGTCGGTGCCCGGAGGCATGGCGTGTTGTTGGATGTCTGATGCAAGGACATGTTGCTCATGCCGAAGAGGTTTCGGCACACGCCGAGCAGATGCTACTCGGAAGAGAGGGTCTTTGGCCGAACAAGCTGTAAGATATCCGGAGGCGGCTCTTGGGTCCTATTGGTACCCGAATATAGAGACTGGCCTCGGGACCTTGAAGTGTCCTTGAAAAAATGTGGCGCCATGTGAAAGGGCCACGTTTGTCTATTAAATTGGGCTGGGCCATGATGGGCCTAACACACGAATGTGGCTAGATATAGCCACCACACTATCATATGAATTTTATTTGTAAGGAAAAAGTGACCAATAGTATTACAAAACTCTATATGTTTTAGGACGGGACAAATATTACTCACACTAGATATAAATGAGTGAGACTTGTTATACCCCACGTCAATAAACATGTGTTTGAGATGAGTAGTACTTATCTACCCTAAAACATTTCGAAAGTATTTCTCAATTGAGAGTTGTGGGATTGTAATAGTCTCTACTCTCCTCCTATTAGTCCAAATAATTATATAAAGGTAAATTAATTAGGAGCCTCTATTAAATATTTAACTTATTTTTAATCTTGACATAGTCGTACCTCATTACAGTAAAATTATCTCTTGTTACAGTATATATTAAACCATGTTACAGTAAAGACCTCTTTGTTATAGTCAAAAACTCTCAATTAATTTGCCCTTTATATAATTGATGTTGATTGATGCAGCAAAAACTACATCGGATTAATTATTTTGTTAGTCATATTGAAAAAGAATAATAATTGCACACCATAATGTGCAAGAGAGGTTAGATAAAGAATCACATCATAGTATATATAGTTTGAATGTATGTGCATTTTATTCTAAACAAGCTGGATTTCTACTTTTTTTTTTCTTAAGGTTGAAGGAATAGATTCCATGAATAGATTCCATGCTGCCAGCTCTTATTTCCTGTTGGCATTGCCGAAAGGCCCATGTCTTTTAATACAAGCCACTGAAGAAACTGAAGTTTAATTTTAAATGAACAAAAGCTCAAAAAGGTGACCCATTTCAGAGGATGAAAGTTTTGCATTCCCCTATTTTTAGGACCATGCATAAAAAGTAGGTGTTTTTGCTTGTGAAATTGCATGTTAGATTTGTATTTATGTATATACCACCGTATATATGTACGTATATCCGTCTGTGTGTGTGTATGAGAGAGACACAATTAATGTCGTCTTTGTACCCTTTTCAAAAAAACTTCGGTCAGAATATCCCCTAGATATTCCCTCTTTTTTGACATATCTATTTAAGAGGATAAAAAGGTGATGAAAAAAGGGTATACATGATAGTGAATTTGCATAAGAGAGGTATCCTTGCACATGTGGATCTAGAACAGCCATTATGCAGTTTTCATTTAGAGAAAGACTTTGTGCACTTTCAAAAGTGCACAAAGTGCAATCCACCTAGATAAATTGTCCATGTGGCATCATTTTTTTGGTGTCACATGGACAAATTGCCCATGTGTATGGTGCCACATGGGCAATTTACCTAGGTGGATTGCACTTTGTGTACTTTTGAAAGTGCACAAAGTCTTTCTCTTTCATTTATTATTTTCTGCCAATTAAAGTTCATCACCATTGGGTGTACTATACTTAGGGGTATAAACGGAACCCGATATTCCGATATTCCGATCCGATTCCAATAAAAATTATCGATTTCGAAATCGGAATATGACACCAATAGCTTATCGGAATCGGTATCGGATATTCCGATAAGTTATCGGAATCGGAATTGAAAAAATAATCAGAATCAATATCGATATCAGTTATTCCGATAAATTATCATAAACTCAAGGTAAATTATGGTAAACACATTATCTTATCGGAATTTCGGTTCTGGTAATGTTATCGGAATCGGAACGGAATCGGAACTAACCATTCTTATCGGAATCGGAATCGGAATCATAATTCGGTTATCGGAATCGGAATCGAAATCTGTGTTTCCGGTTCCGAACCCGACCCGTTTGTAGCCCTAATTGTACCGTATTTAGGATAGTCTATTTTATAAACACGGTTAGTCTTGACACCCATAATTTATTTTTCTGTTATCATTATTAAATTAAAAGTAAATTGAATCGAACTAGAGTACATTAATGTGGTAAACACTTCTCTTTGATCGAATTAATATGATACGCTCGATATTATACTGTGCCACAAATTATCTAATTCAACTCGGATCGCTAGTTAATTTGGGGAATCTTACAATATTTGTGACTTGAAATGAAAGTGGAGGGGTTGCATGAAGTTCATTTGGCCGGTTTCAAAAATATTTTCAAGATTAATTAGGTTGAGTTTGTCCTTGGATATATGACATTGATGAAGTACATCTTTAGCCAATAAACCTTTCCACAAAATTGATGGAGTGGCATATAGTATAACCAAATCAAACTCAACATTGGTTACGTAGCTATAATTAATGCATGTAGATTTTTTTTCCAATCATGAGAAAAGTCTCTTTACCTTTAAGAGAAAGATCACTCTTCCAATTGCTTTTCATATTTCAAAAAAGAAGAGTGTGAAAGGAATTCATGCTCTTGATGTAAGGGTGGTGTGGATGACTTTGTAAAAGTCTATTGACTTGATTGGCTATAGGTAGATGCCCATGCTGGCATCATCTTTGGTAAAAGTACTAATTGATGTGTGTTTTTTTGGGTATGTTTATAAATATATTAAAATACCAGATACAAATTACTCTTAATGACTAAAAACCGTCTTAATAAAAGTAATAGTAAAGCAAATGACACCTAGAAATGTTTTAGGTCTTTGTTTTTGCACATAGAAGTGGAATAAACCTAATAAATTTACTATATACTTGCTCTTTTGGCAGATGCCCCACCTATAAGCGTCAATTGTTGAAAACTGGTGGTACATTTGAGTGGCATAATACTGTCTAAATAAATCACTATTTCAATCTCATGTTTCGTAAAATATATTTCTTACAAGTCTTCAGGCTAGCACAAAGTTACCCACATCAGATTTGTCGTGTCGTTATGTCAAAGTGTTTGCAGTGAGCTTTGATACAATCAGTATGGTAAGATAAAATCAGTCGATATATTTCTTTTTTATCGATCGATCGATTTATGTTAGAGTGAAATTCAGATCTCATGATCTATTTGTTTTCAAAAGAGATAAAAATCAATCGATTAACTTGAGATTTTTTATCGATCTATCAATACAATATTAATCGTATCATATCGTGTCACGGAGAATGTGACACAATCGATTCGTACGGCACAACTAATCTTAAACCACATGTCTCATCGATCACTACTTTCCCATGTGAAGAATACGAGAAATATTTATTATATTTGTAAAAGTATAATAAATGTACTTCTCATAATTCTTTATTAGATGAATATAATACTTTACTAGTATTGTAATAAACATTTTTTACCATAAAAAATTAATTTCTACTTAATCATATCTTCTAATCTAAAGTAGATAACAAGGGAGAAGTGCAAGGGATCACAATAAAATTCTCATCTTGAAATTATATTCTTACACAAATATAATAAATAAATCTCAAAGATCATTTGTATGTGGAAGAGAGGTTAAGGAAGAACACGTGAACACCTTTATGATCCATCTAACCTGACAAGGATCAATCGATGGACATTGTGTAGTGTTGCCATACCAATTAAAAAATCCAACTCCATCGAGACCCTCTAATCTCCACAAACAACCGTCAAATGCGACCCAACTCTTACCTTATGAACGTATAAGATGGTTTGAGGCTGATGGCAAACATTTAACATAATATATGAAATTAGGGGTGAATAAAGCGCCCCCCACCCACCATTATTATATATGGATATCGGAGAAAAATTTATTACATTTATGATTTACACTTGTATTTGTACTTCTTTTTTTTTTATTAATCAATACATTAAGAGCACAAATATATATATATATATATATATATATATATTCAATGAGAAATAAAAAAATAAATCTGAAGTGCATTGAATTTTTCTCACGGACATTGTTGAAGTGTTGGTGAGATCAACATTAATGTTAGACAAAGCCGACTTTCTTGGAAGGGGGGAAGGGTGGTGAGGTGGGGCGGCTGCTCAAGGTAGGGCGGCCATGGCATTAGATTCAAACCCCCATCTCCATACCTACTTAAGTAATAAATAAATAGAGGGGGCTAAATCAAAGTATGCAGTGTCAGTGTGGACTGGTAAATGCATTAAAGGATAAATGAGTTTGGGGTTTCATAGTTTGAAGAACCGAGAGGAGGTCCTCCGAAGAGAAAAGAAAGATCTCTGTCGGTGTGAAAGATATCTCTGTCAAAATTGAACGACGTCAGGGGGATGTCCAAGTCAGAAGAAACTAGAGAAAGAGGCGTGAGAGAGGAGAGGTTTTGCTTGTGTGTATTCTCGCGCGTGGGTGATTGTGAGAGTTCAATTTCACGTATATTTATATGAAAGTCATTATTTCTTATATAAACGCGGGGTTTGAAGGATTTTGGAACGTTCTCAATAGTTGATGATTCTAGAAAAATATAATTGTTGGGTTTTTAAGATAAGAGAATGTCCACTCAAGACATCTCTTAAGACCTTGTGCAGAGGTTAACTCAGATCACGAAAAATGCGTAACGTAGCTCTATTAAAGGTCGTTGGAAGGCTAAGAATTACCTGCAATGATCGCCTTTTGAAGGCGCCGAACAAGAGTCCGGAGACTTGTTCGATGAAGTTTGGGGGGCCATTCACCTAGTGTTCGGTAGTCCTGCTCTGCTTGGTGCTGTCTGGAGACATTTAGAAGGTACCATGATGTCCGAGGACACGTGTCAAATGTGATGAGTTCGAAAGTCTTCGCCACGTCCGAAGACACGTGGCTAAATAACCATCGTACTAAGTTTTTGACGAGTTATGATAGACCCGTGAACTTAGAATGCTAGACCCCTCATATGTTGGATTATGTAATTGATTATACGACGTCGATAAAGATGATAAATTTCAGGAACATATTTTCTAATTTTCTATCTATTAGAAAATAATTAATTATATAACAGGATAACTATCACTTATTAATACCTAATAAAGTGTGTAGTCACACTCGAGATGTGTTCTGTAACAAATCTGACGCTCGATCCTACGAATCGGGGACCTTATATAACGGACAAGAAACACCATCAGTAGTCCTTTTGATGCGTCCATTAATTGGACGTTCGTACTCGCGTCACCAAATAAATTTGCACATATATCTACATCTATAATATATATATATATATATGGTTGTATAGCTCAGTAACCAAAAATTATTGAGAAATCTCTCCCATCTCGAGATCAAATTTGAGGTCCCTCCCAAAGATTATTCCAGTCCATGTAAAACTCTTAATCCTATTGTGTGTGTTCTCTAATATTACATCCAAACTAAAAGGAATTAATGACTAGAAGGAATGTGGTACACTTTTATATTAGTTGGGACACAATGTCCACTCCATGTAAAACTCTTATTACTATAAAATAAGACTCACCTCTTATTCTCAAGAGAGTCTTTTTTTAAGAAAAATGACAATATCAAGAATAGGGATGATATTTATTGGGAGAGGTAACACTGAAATTTCACATATTTTAATGGTGTTATCTATAAAAAAATTATATATCCCTACTGCACATCTTTATCTTCATTAAAAGGGGGTAGAGAAAAGAAATCTCACATCAGAAATTGTGAAAATAAAATATATATTTATAAAATAAAACTCATCTCTTACTCTCAAGAGAGTCCTTTTCTAAGAACCCCGGTTGGGTCGATCGGTTTGAACTCTTACTTAAAAGCAGGAGGTCCTGAGTTCGATTCCTGGGGGGGCTTACCTGATTTACATACAATTCTCGAGGTGTGTAAATCCGAAGTTTTTTCGGTCAAGTGGAGTAAGAACAATACGGGTATACGGAAAGTAAGAGTTGTCAAATCCTGATCTTGGAGTTCACGAACACCAATCCCTGAGCCCACAAAATCACACGGAGCGAAATTTTCTCATTATAAAAAAAAAGAGTCATTTTCTAAAGAAAATGACAAAATCCAAAAAATGGGGACACTACTTCCTACGAGAGACACTGAAATCTTATGTATCTTCAATAGCGTAGTTTGTGGGACAATACTTCCTATATATGAGAGGCATTGAAATCTTATGTATCTTCAATGGCGTAGTTTGTGGAAAAATTATGTGCCACTACTGTACACCTTCATTTTCACTAAAAAAAGAGGTTATGTAGAGAGAAGATTTAGTTCCACATCAAAAATTGTGAGGATAAAATATGTGATTATAAACTAAGACCTATCTCTTATTCTCAATAGAGTTATTAATTTTTTTAAGGAAAAAGACAAAACTCTAAAAATAGACATAATAATTCTTTAGAGAGATATAATGAAATTTCACACATCTTGAAGACGTGTGCTAGCTGAAGGCCCTTGCTGTTCACTTGCTTACCAGATGAGAGGAGAGTCTGCACCATGCCAGGTTAATTTGTACCACACGCATGTTGGAAGAGCCCAAGAGAGAAGCTTCGTTTACTCTTCTAGCTAGCTAGGACGCGCGTACGTACGTACCCAACTCACAATTAGGTTGCTTACTAGCTACGTACCTAAGCAATATTAGAGAGTAACGTGATGTTTTGGCTTCATGCATATCCAATAATCTTATAGATCAAGTTTTCTTCTTCCTTTCAAATTAAGCATCATATATATAATTTAAATTGATGACTATATATATATAACGCATGCAGCAACTTAACCTTACAACCCTCACGCACGCCTTCTCAATGATGGAATGGCAGGTGGGGATGGGTAGCTAATTATTAATTAAAACTCCTACAAAGAGATAGAGACTGGTGAGATACACATCTCAAGTTGTCATAGAGGCTCCCATTATAAGGGGTCCAAAGGCTGTACGTAGTACTGTAACGTCGTCATCTTCCCTGTTGAGTTCTAAAGAAGGATTACCAAGGCTAGCTGTTACTTGGAACCGAAGGATACACGGGGAAGACTTGCCTCTATCATCAAGGTTCCTCCCACCTCGATCGATCTATGTACAGAAGTTTTCTATTGGCTATAGCTGAGTCATTGTGATGGATGCGCATGTGCCTTAGATCAGATTTAGTAGTGTTTCTAATCTAATATTTTATGCGTGAGCTTAATTAAACTCGATATAGCTAATTAAGGATCGACAAAAATTCATATCGATCGGGTAGTGTACTGCTGAATAAGATTAAAATATTATGATTCTATTCTTCTTGGGAGCCTCTAAAGATATATTTAGCTAACACGTACGTACACGATTATGCTAATATTCGATATCTATTCCGTAACATCCTCCATCTGGTTTTGATTCCCATGCATGCAGAACTTCACATAAAACGTGATCTTAACAATCGCAAGGACGTGTTCCTCGTTAGTAAACTTCTCTGAGGCTCGATGATCGATCATTCATCAGTACATCTTCCTGTTCAATGCATGGGGTGAATTGTACGTATGAACTACGTACTCACAAGCACATATGTATGCATAACTTATGCATGCGCATAAGCATGAACACAAATGTATATATTAACGCCTATACTTACGTAATGTGAATACTATAATATGTATTTATAGATGGAGGCAAATTAAGGTACGTATACGGAGGACATTTGATCACGACAGTATCTGTTATAGTTCATCAATTTGCATTGAACGATGGGAGATAATTAAAAGACGAGTTCGAGGTGCAATTTGGCATTTTGAAACAATCTTACTACCATGCACTTAAGAGTTTAAGGAAAGAAGAGACTTCACAATTTGATTCAATTTTTTTTTCCTTACCCATATAAATATTAGTATTCCATAAGTTTTGCCTGAAGAAAGTTTTATTTTCCAACATTAGGAAACATAAACTGACCATCTTCTAAGCAAATTAACCAGATATATTAAGTCATAGAAGGAGTGAGCCACTTGGCTCGTCATAGAGTTGTAATTATAACCTAGCTCAGAACACTTCAATTACCAAGTGGATCAGATATGGGATCGACTTAAGTATATATAAGCTCGGAATACTGAAAGAACTTAACACATCAGTGTCATGTGTATTGTAATATAGAAAAAATGTGTTTCTTGTGCATGCAATTACGTCAATTATTGACATCATCTAGCTCTTTCGTGCCCTCTTTCCCTTACTGATCATGACCTTAGCGAAGAAGAAAAGGAAATCTGATAATTAACCTTGGCTTCGGTGAAAAGGATTCCTCTTTCGAATCCAAAAATCATCAACTGTTCTTCTAGCAAACATGGCAGCTAGAATGATGATAATCCTTTGTGACCTTTCTCCCCCATATCATATTTTTCGACAACCCACATGAGACATGTTTACCCCGTTTAGAAGGACACTTTCGAACATGAACACCCCACTTTCTACTCGTGAAAGTAGAAAGATGCAAAGGCACATCCCATTAGTCGAGTGCTCAAATCCACGCGTTAACAAAGTGGGAGACTCGGCGCTAATCAATGAGATGCGATGTCGGACAAGGTTCTTACCAATTTCATGTCAACATTAGTAGAGAGAGAGAGAGAGAGAGAGAGAGAGAGAGAGAGAGTGAGAGAGAGAGAGAGAGAGAGACTTTCGACGGCACAAGGGTGGGACACCGAAAAGTGTAAAGATGTGGAATTTTTTAGACCTTTCTTACAATTCAAATATAGAGTCACCTTCAAAATTTAAACATTGAGGAGGCAAAGAGGGACCAAGATCCTCCGCTCCACAATTTTACCTCAACTTTCCTACACAACAACTCTTGAAAATATTTAAAAAGATAAAAAATATATAAAATCTTTTTACTATTATAATTAAGGAGAGTGAATTTTATTAAAATCTTGTTGAGATTGGGTAATCATAATCATGTTTGACATTGAGATAGATTGAGAATATGAGAATATCCTAAAAATTTTGAGGATATTTTTAGTTCATTCTCAATCTATCTCAATATCAAACGGCCCTAAAAGAATGAGCCATTCTCTTAAAGTAGACCAAGATTGACCTATCTCTAATGAAAATAAGTCAACCCTAGGAGAATAACTCATTCCTTTAGGATTTACCCATTCTAATGGGGTTTGAATAAAATCCACTCTCCTTATATATAGCAAAAAAAGTTTATATATATATATATTATATATTATTTTAAAACATTTTTTAGGAGTTGTGATACAAAAAAGTGGTGTAAGATTGTGGAGCAGAGGATCCGAGTTTGACAAAAAGAATATTATATAAAAATAGACACTATTAAATTATTCCATGTGAGACTATTGGCCAACACCACCTCACATGTATAAGACAAAGTCACTTACATGTTAATGAAATGGCATAAACCCTACAATTAGAAGTACCATATATAAATAGAGTCACCTTCCAACTTAAACATTGAGAAGACAAAGTGAATACTATTTAAGAACAACCCCGATGTGAAACCACCTCACACTTACATGGAGATGATGCTTTTGATAACCTGTTAAGGGCGTTATCCAACTTTGTCCTGCACAGAGTGTGCAACCAATATCGTTCAACCTGAAAATTCAAATGGTGCCTTATTAATGGGACAAAAAAGTGGGACAACTACAGCCTTCTACAGCAGAACATTCAACGCATGCATATAATGTTCCAAATTAACATATATACTTATTAGTTCCTCCTTGTTGGATGTAGACCACAAGGTGCATCTGATATATGATTGCACACAATGGCTGCTATGATTTCAGTAGAGAAAGATTAAACTAAACAGCACGGTCCGCCTGACATGATCGTATATAATTGACTACGCCATGATTTCAGTGCGAGCCCACAACCAGGATTTGTATGTAAAGAAATGTTTCAACTAGACACCATGCACGGTCCTTAGTTCGGCCACGGGAATTCTTACCATCTTATTGTTTGAACTTGATCGAAGAAAGAATACTTGCTACTCTTATGTCCCCCTTTTTTACAGAGCTGATCCAAGATCAGTGAGGGCTCAGATTGTACATGGCGTGTGCACAAGGTGAAATCCGGGTGATCAGCGATTCAGAAAAATGAAATCGACGAAATCAAAGTCGTACACAGTTTCCTGCTAAGGAAATGGGTTTATTTGGTCGTACACAGTTTCCTGCTAAGGAAATGGGTTTATTTGTTAGTGATGTGAGCACTACATCCAAGTTCAGCATTGTCCATTCTTGTCGTGTTCAGGGCTTGAAGGAGAATTTCCCGGCTCTGTGTAATTTCTCTCCAGCTGATCGATCTTTTTCACTCTGAAGCCTCTAATTCGTAGTTCCTCGGGTATGGAGGTGTCGTCATGATCTAAAGGCTCCAGAACCCACCCCTCGTTTTGAACTCTTCCACTGACTTTTACCTGCAAGAGCATGAGTCAAAGTATGTTATTTGCAACAGGCCTCTAAAAATCTCAACCGAATAACTTGCAATCTACTTAATATTCTTGCTTTTCACCTCGAGAGAGAGAGACTTTCGACGGCACAAGGGTGGGACACCGAAAAGTGTAAAGATGTGGAATTTTTTAGACCTTTCTTACAATTCAAATATAGAGTCACCTTCAAAATTTAAACATTGAGGAGGCAAAGAGGGACCAAGATCCTCCGCTCCACAATTTTACCTCAACTTTCCTACACAACAACTCTTGAAAATATTTAAAAAGATAAAAAATATATAAAATCTTTTTTACTATTATAATTAAGGAGAGTGAATTTTATTAAAATCTTGTTGAGATTGGGTAATTCATAATCATGTTTGACATTGAGATAGATTGAGAATATGAGAATATCCTAAAAATTTTGAGGATATTTTTAGTTCATTCTCAATCTATCTCAATATCAAACGGCCCTAAAAGAATGAGCCATTCTCTTAAAGTAGACCAAGATTGACCTATCTCTAATGAAAATAAGTCAACCCTAGGAGAATAACTCATTCCTTTAGGATTTACCCATTCTTAATGGGGTTTGAATAAAATCCACTCTCCTTATATAATAGCAAAAAAGTTTTTATATATATATATATATTATTTTAAAACATTTTTTAGGAGTTGTGATACAAAAAAGTGGTGTAAGATTGTGGAGCAGAGGATCCGAGTTTGACAAAAAGAATATTATATAAAAATAGACACTATTAAATTATTCCATGTGAGACTATTGGCCAACACCACCTCACATGTATAAGACAAAGTCACTTACATGTTAATGAAATGGCATAAACCCTACAATTAGAAGTACCATATATAAATAGAGTCACCTTCCAACTTAAACATTGAGAAGACAAAGTGAATACTATTTAAGAACAACCCCGATGTGAAACCACCTCACACTTACATGGAGATGATGCTTTTGATAACCTGTTAAGGGCGTTATCCAACTTTGTCCTGCACAGAGTGTGCAACCAATATCGTTCAACCTGAAAATTCAAATGGTGCCTTATTAATGGGACAAAAAAGTGGGACAACTACAGCCTTCTACAGCAGAACATTCAACGCATGCATATAATGTTCCAAATTAACATATATACTTATTAGTTCCTCCTTGTTGGATGTAGACCACAAGGTGCATCTGATATATGATTGCACACAATTGGCTGCTATGATTTCAGTAGAGAAAGATTAAACTAAACAGCACGGTCCGCCTGACATGATCGTATATAATTGACTACGCCATGATTTCAGTGCGAGCCCACAACCAGGATTTGTATGTAAAGAAATGTTTCAACTAGACACCATGCACGGTCCTTAGTTCGGCCACGGGAATTCTTACCATCTTATTGTTTGAACTTGATCGAAGAAAGAATACTTGCTACTCTTATGTCCCCCTTTTTTACAGAGCTGATCCAAGATCAGTGAGGGCTCAGATTGTACATGGCGTGTGCACAAGGTGAAATCCGGGTGATCAGCGATTCAGAAAAATGAAATCGACGAAATCAAAGTCGTACACAGTTTCCTGCTAAGGAAATGGGTTTATTTGGTCGTACACAGTTTCCTGCTAAGGAAATGGGTTTATTTGTTAGTGATGTGAGCACTACATCCAAGTTCAGCATTGTCCATTCTTGTCGTGTTCAGGGCTTGAAGGAGAATTTCCCCGGCTCTGTGTAATTTCTCTCCAGCTGATCGATCTTTTTCACTCTGAAGCCTCTAATTCGTAGTTCCTCGGGTATGGAGGTGTCGTCATGATCTAAAGGCTCCAGAACCCACCCCTCGTTTTGAACTCTTCCACTGACTTTTACCTGCAAGAGCATGAGTCAAAGTATGTTATTTGCAACAGGCCTAAAAATCTCAACCGAATAACTTGCAATCTACTTAATATTCTTGCTTTTCACCTCGGAAATCTGTGAAAAGCTAGCAGAAAGTGAGCTGTAAATGATAGGTTGCCATCTTCCAGAAACTTAAATGCGATGCTTGCTAACAAATAATCTAAGTTTGTCATGTGGCTTTCTCGGGATTTTAACTAAAACATCAGCCACCTGAAACTTTTCGATATAGATCGACAGATTTTAGATACCAACTAGCTACCGCATGTAAGAAAGAAGTGTGCACACCTCAGCTTCGTCAACGGCATTGATTAAAAGTGATCCTTCCAAAGCAAGGTCTTCAAAGTATATATTTCTTCCATTGATCACCATGGTGGATTCCTGGGAGACCAAGCAGCTGCCGCTTACTTTGCTTTTCACATCGGAGAATGTGAGAGCCCATCTAGGCTTCCATGTGATTCGGGGCCACACTTCCACTTCTTGTCCATTAAATGAGCCAATTACAGGATCAGCAACATGAACACCGGCCTGGAAAAGCCAGCAAGAAGCAGCAATGAGCAACGTCCAAAGAGGTAAAAAATAATGAATGACAAGGTCCTTAAAAAATCTAGTAAATATTATTATTTGTTAACAAAAAACAAGATCATTCATATCCCATAATAAAATTAGTTAGTGCAGCATTGACCAAAAAAACCTAAATCTCATGCATTTAGAAACCATCTTTCCAGTGGCAAAAACGCTGTATCCCTGACCAACTTAAGGTTCTTTAGCTCCACTTTGCATCTACCTTTTTGTTTTCTACCTGCATCTGTGTGACATGTAATCTATTCACAGCTTTTCTTTCTTGATCTTTTTCCAAAATGTAATAAAAATGCTCACAATCGGGAGCCTCTCAGACTTGTACATTCGTTAGTTAATTCAGTGGGAAATGATATACTAGTATATAACTATATTTATGTGTAAAATGTATTGGAGGTGCACTAGACACTGCATTTACAGGTAATCAAATGTATATTCAGTTTGGAAAGTCACAATGATAAATATACGTACGGATCTACATCCACTATGAAACAGCATGGTTAAAGAAACTTTTTGATTACGGTCTTTTCCTTCAATATTTTTTCTGCCATGTAATGGATATACGAAGGCACAAGATAATGCACATGCAATGCAAAACCTGTCATGTTAACACATGCTAATGCTTATCAACGTCTTGTTGCCAAAAACTTTGAATATAAAACAGGAATTTCCAACTCAATGTTCAAGTAAAATTTATGTCATTCTCAGTGAAGAAGAAGTCATAAAAAGCCACATACCTTTCTAAGAATGAGGCTGTTCGCCCTGTATATAGCCATTTCCCCAGAAGTAGCACTATGATATGGATTTCCTTTTGGGACCTAATCAGATTACATGTTGTTAAGCATTGCTTAGATCAAAACAGCAAAAGGTTCCACATAATAAGGCAAAAAGAGGAAAAATAAACAAGACAATTGAATAGGATTTAACAGAAGGAACAATTGATATGACGGATGTGGAAGCAACGAATTCACTTGTGTTTGGGCATTTTCAGGTGGGGCCATCTATGAATACCAGACTATCCATAGATAAATACCCCTCCCATCCAATTAAGAATATAATTGATCCTAAGACATTCTTCTTTGTTTAAAATTGATCTGGAAGGTATTTCTAGAATTCTCTACACTTTACGTGGTACAAACAACCAAGTCATTGCAACAATGACATGAAAATGGTGGCCCTTATTGTGTACACAAATATGCTGTAGAAAAATGGTATCACCGTTGTCCCAGAATTCACTTCAATTGGAGAGATGAGTCATATATAAATTATAGTTCACCTGAGCTCAGCATAATGTATAAGGTAAGTTAGATTGCATTACAAACAAAATTTTCCAAACATCTGTCAACATAGCCTATTTACTCGAAAAAACAAAACAGGAACAAATAAAAGGAAATATGCTAGGCATCTGTGTCATGGGTTGTATTTTTTAGGCATGCTTTACAATAGGAAAACATGAAACATTACAAAATATGACTTTCTCACATTCTTTCTGCATCAAATTTCTTGACAAGATATAGATGAACGTTCAGTTTAATGGAAACAAATAGGGAATGAAAGAGGTTATCATAGTCAAAACAACACCAAGGAACCTGTGGAATAAATTTCCAATTGAAAAAGAAAATAAGTTTACCTTGGCAGCATCCTCAGGATTGTTTTTCACCGGTGCATAGGCAAGCCATGCGTCCATTACCTGAGAAACAGCCCAGAATGATCAGGTACACGACCAAAGTACATGACACACAATATCTAAAGAACTTATCCGTCCTTCTCAGGAAAAAAAAAATAAAACATTGTAGTGTCAGAGGAAGAGAGAATATCTGAAAGCTACGAATTAAAGCACATAATGACATTTTCAACCAGATCATAGTAGTGTCAGACAAAATGGTATGGTAGAAGGAATAACAGCAGCATCCATGGCATGATTGTATCAGACACAGCACATTACACAGTAAACAAGTCAACACCACCATTATCATGACCAATCAGATAAAGGATCATAGGAGTTGGAAAACTTTTACAATGGGCTTCCACCATCTGAAGGTAGTGCCAACTCAATACCCAAGCACTTGGCAGATGGTATGGACCATGCACAAGGGGGGAAATCAACCAAGGTTTCCATGGGACAAATTGATCAACAAAGAAGCTACCTTCTCGGTGCACAGTCTAAACTAATGAAACCAAGGCACAATCTTTCCATTGTTTTCTTATCTCCTCTTCTCCAACATCCATATTGTCTCTCGGTGCACAAATACTCAAACAACCCGAGGATTCGACACCCGGAAGGCCCTCTAAATGTCCAACTCTTGGACCGCCACCCACGGGTCTGAAGACCCGGAAGGGTTAGAAAAGTAGTCTAGTGAGATAAATAATGAATTCAAATAATTACAAAGAGATGTTCGTACATTAAACAAAAGAATTATGTAAAACATGTCCCAAATAAAAATACAGGTACAGGAAGAAAACGAAGTCCTTAAGGGGCATATCCCGAGGACTTGCAAAACACAACTCTCAACTCACACTAGTACAAGAGCATACACGCTTACACACTCACACTGCTGACAACACACGACGTAACTAACCGCCACATCAACCGTCTGGCACTGAACTCCTGTGATAGTGAGCCTCTACTTAAACGAAGTAAGGAGGTGAGCTTTGCAAACAAGGCCCAGTAGGGATAACAAGTCTCTTATCGGCTAGAGCAGTAAGAAGTTCAAAAAGCAGTAACTAGGAAACAACTACACTAGCTACTATAAAACACCAGACCACCAACTAGAGTAGGGCCGCACACAACTCCTATAAAACTTGTGGAGCTGCGCACCATGAGGAAGTAGCCCTCGGCATGCACACCAAGATAAGGAGCTTACAAAAACCACAGAACAACCACATGAGAACGACGTCTTACCACAAGCACGACCAGCCAAACCTCCATGAGGTCGGGAAGCCACACACAGAAACAACTCAGACCTCGGGCACTCCACGAGGTTAGGAAACCACACATAGGTACCACCACGAACTGACACCAGGGAACAGGTTACAGAACTAAGGTTAGGGCCCACACAAGGCACATCGAGAGAACACTCCAGTCGAAACCACCAAAGGCACCCCTGAGTCAGGCAACACACCATACTATCTCTCGGTACTGCAACCAAAGACGAGGGCACACTCACTCTAGCCCTTAGAACGACAACGAGGCTCGAGGCCCAACTCAACACAGGGGCCAGAAGCATTGGCCCGCAAGCATGGCACAACGGAAAGTACAGGGCACCACGACTAAGTGCCAAACCAACGACGCCCTCGGAAGTGAGACACGATTCGACTACAACCTTCGTGCAAGCTAGGGCAATGAATAAATATACGGGACACACCGCAAGAGAAACGATGTCACAACAACAGCAACTACGTCACCGTCACTGGCTATCGAGAGTGCCACAGGCCACTCACCGCTCGCCAGCCGGCTCTTGTCTCTAACCTCCCTAGAAGAGTGAGGCTAGTGAGCCACCACAAGAACAACGAACAATAACCCAACCGCAGCCTGGCCAAGCTGCGGCCCCACGCCTAACCCGTAACCCCTCTACGCGGCTAGAGGCAATGAGAAACTTGATTGACTAGGCCGCGCCGGGAAGAACAACACCCAAAACACCTCGGTGTTCCATCCCAACCAAGAGAGCTCTACAAACAACTCAACGTTGATGTCCAACCACCATTTTCCCCTCAGCTCAGAGAAATCAACTCAAGCACACTTATATCCTGAAGTACTCCCTCCACAGGCTCACAAGGATGAAGGTCCTGAGAAACGGTAAGAACCCCCACAACGGGACAAGCCCTCGCATGTAGAGCACTGGGCAACAAAGAACAAGCGGGGCAAGCACCAAGCAACACACAACATAGCTAGCTTGTAACCTAGGACAAGTCCAGCAGGCACAGGGCACGCATAGGCACACCCTCCGAAACTCTCGGAAGGGCCGGCAATCAACACAAACACATGGACCACAGCCAGAAGCTCGATAGGACGGAAGGAAGGGTTTGCAGCACGGGCAGATAGAATGCGACGTAATGACACATCGCCACTAGGTTGTGACCACAAGAGCGTCGTCTCCAGAAAGGAGAATGCAACGGCCATCCCGTCGCAACTTGAACACGATGACCCATGTGTCGCCTTTAGATGATAAATACGACATATCGACTCGTCGCGATTCTCACTCTTCCGCGGAGGTTAGATTTAGAGGCAGGAGTTGACTGGCGAGCGGTGAGTGGCCTGTGGCACTCCCGACAGCTAGTGGCGGTGGCATGGTTGGTGTTGTTGTAACGACGTTTCTCTTGCGGTGTGCCCCATGTGTTGGTCTATTGCCTAGCTTGCACGACGTTTGTAGTCGAATTGTCAAATATCCTGAGCGACTTCTGCAAATCCTTAAGAGAGAAAGAGGCTAGAAATGGGTTTTATTCAATTTAAATTCTTCATCAAGCTAGGAGTTCCATCTAAACATAAAAGAAAAAGGAAAACAAGATAATTTATGACTAATGCAATGGCCACTTTTCAATGGAAATGAAGCAATAGTGACTTGCCTCTAGTATCTAGTATGTAAAATATAATAGACTGGAACTCTTGAGTTTCATTCATAAAAGATGACTAAAAATGTAGATTGTAGTTTCACGTTCATATCCATTGGTCAAACATTGATATCAAACAAATGATTTCCAATAGTTCATCTATCCTCATGAAATTGCAAGCAGAAATTCATGATACAGCATGTAGAAAAAATCAGTGGGAGTTCCCACTATGAGAGTAATTTCAGTAATCAGTAGCCATGTAACTTACTGTGAATCCAACCCTAGCTGATGCTGGCAGAGTTTTTGGATAATCCTGCATCATACACTCTAGCCTAGTTGAGGATTTAAATGATGTTTTGCTGGAATCCTTATATCTGAAACAAAGAGGTAATGAAGATGTAAAAGCAGGCACAATTATGTAACAGAGACTTAGCGACATCAACATGTTGCAATTTGCAAATACCAGAAAACAAAACTGATAACATCAGCTTCTATCGCAGTGATTGAAACCAAATTATCAAAATTTCACTTTTACCAATATGGATGAACATTACTTGGGGTTAACAAACTCTGTGATTGCACCTCGTGTTCTGCCAAGTTCTTCAATATAAGAGTTGAGTTCCAGAATCAACTGCAAGAAACGATTACCAATATACTCAAATATACAAAAAGATGCAAAGGGTAGGCCTTGGGGGGGGGGGGGGGGTGAGGGGCTGGTTTAGAGTGATCTTTTAATGGATCATATGGGTCAGACCAGCTTGGATAACTGGATCCAGAACATGTCAGACTAGCTGATCCAGCAATTTGGGCCAATTCTTTCTTTCCTGAATTTCCCCCTAATTTTAGGGGGAGGTTCCCATTGGCTGGTTCAAATCCATGCAACCACAAGCATAAGCAGATCTGCTAGGTGTTAAATGAAACTAATCATAAAAGCCTTTCTACTAGATAAACTACCTGATTGATATTCCCTGGAAATGGTGAATATCCAGTTTCACAGTTCACATCTCCATCATCATGTCCAGTTGCTCGAAGTAATGGGTCAAGCTGATTGTACTCCACATTTATAACCATTGTACGGCCTGAAGAATAGTTCAAATGAGTGTAGAATTAGGATTGAAACATAGCAATAAAGTCATCAAATGATCTACTGAATTAAAAAAAATCTCTTAACATTGTACACCTTCATTTAGAAATATATTAGACTCCTTATTTCTGAAAAAACAAATACAACCTGATAAATGAAAACTTAAAAGTTGTCCCTAGTGAATAAAAGCATGAATACATATTAGAGGGTGACAGTCCAGGTAATGGATATCTTCTGAATTCACTTAGTATACATAATGAGCCGAAGTTATACCATACAACTAAAAAGTTCTCATGCAGAAAACATATGGGGATTTTTGCATATATATATACCTTATGAAAGTTATATATTTACAAATATACCCCTCAAATTCATTGTTTGCGACTTGACAAATATACCCCTCAAGCCTAATAAATATCATGATTACACCCTCACCATAACTTCCTTCTGCTTTAGCAGAGATGAACCATGAATTAAGGGATGCTTTCGAGGGGAGCATTAGCAAAAATTCCAAAACTATAAGCTTGCTAATATGAAAGCTTTTCTAATTATACATTAAACTGAAAACAGTTTCCTGTAGACAAAAGTCAGAAATATTAGAATGGTGCAGCTCAGAAAAAATGATATCTTAGTATGGGAAAGCGTCCATGATAAAAACAGAGGTGCAAATGTAACTCCAGAAAAGATAGGATTATAGGATTGCCTTCTATTGTTCACCAATCTTATAATCTTTAGGGCATTCCCAGATAGAATATTCCGGAAGCAAGCATGTTGCTGTTCATCCATTGCCTACATACTTAAAGGTTCTAACAACATGATCAATTTGTAATATATGATGTAGATACGAAACAATGGACTGTAGATATAAGAATATCAAACAAAACTCTTATTCTCAGAAGAGAAGATAATTGGTGTCTAATTCTTTTCACCAGTAACTTCTTTAACAATTAACCAAAAATTCAACAACCAAGATGGAAGGAAAAGTTGGATCACCATCAGCATGAGTAAGTTTAGTTATTCCCCCAATAGCTTCCTTTGCCTTGCGAGGAACAGCAAGGGAATTGACATGATAATTTTTGGTCGAGCTTACACCCAATGCAGCAGGAATTGCCTAAAAGAATCAACAAAAGGTGCAAACAAGAGTTTCTAGTTAGCACTTCTCCTGTCAAGCGCCAATTATTTTGACTAAGACATCTTAACAAGAAAAGACATGAGTAAATGACAAAACCTTAAAAAGCAAGCCATTAGTATCTTGAAAGAAAAGAACCCATTTACGACCTGCATCGTGCCTACAGAGGGTGCAAATGTCAACAATAAGGCAAGGCAAGCATGCAGGAACTAAATACTTTTCAAGTATATTACATGAGATGTTGGGAAAGGCCACATGCATATAATCCATATATACATCTGAAGAGAGGACAAGGACTCAATATCAAACAAATGGACCAATTCAATTATAAGAGAATTTAAAAAAATAAATAAATGTTAATTGTACAGTAAAACGCACCATGTATTAAGAAGGCCACTAGAATAAAGTAGGGCATGCACATCACCATGTCCATGAGGCTTTGTCTAAGTAATTCACAATGAAAAGGTATTGGACGGTTAGAAAATTCCCAATGCTGCTAGACAGATGAAAACATCTAAACATGACTGGATATCAATATACCTGAATTTTATAGCTATCACTGGGGTCCAGTGCCAATCTTGCATCATTATCATCTAAGCATGCCACCTTCTCCTGTTGGTTGGATGAGAAAGTCAAGTCAAGTCTTCTAAAGATTGAAGTTCATTAAGCATTTTCATTTCATGGACATTTTCCAGGTAGTTGTTTAAAATGCATCACCATCTGAATGGGTGGACTTACAAAATCCCACCACAAAAATATGTATGAAGTGATTAATGTCCGATTGACAGCTTCTGCTAAGCATGATTAAGACGCCTTCATGACAGGTGGTCCAGAATTCATCAGAAGAATATGTCAAAATAGATACGATGGTGCATAAACAATGGCTGTACAAAATGCTTCTTGACTAAACATGTATTGCTCATTCTGATGGATGCTCTATTCCCCTGCACTTCACACTCTAGTACAGAACACCACAGCACGGCTAGTAAAACTAGGTACTGGAGCCTCCGGTCTGCCATGCTCAACCTGATATTCAATTATAGGATTCAGAGATTTATTCCAAAGTGTGTTCTTCGACTCTCCAACTTGCAGACCTTATGTACCAGATAGGTGCCAAGGAATCCATGTGGCACATGGCAGAAGGTGAATGCAACAGCACACTTTCAGGTCCTAAATTGCTGCACATAATCCACAGCATATGCATTCCATAATCCCATTATCTCACCTAATGGCCCAATGACTGGAGAGGCTACCTTACTGGACAGCCACTGATCTCCCCTCAATCCTCCACCCCCCTCTTTCTTGTGAGCACAAACATCTACATTATATGCCTCCTACTCAGTAGTCACTTGTTCGCAACTTCACATTCCTATATTATCCTCACACAGCATATGCCTATCAAGTTGCAAGACACCGTCCTCATTTTATCGTTAACCACTTCCATCTTTCCCTCCTGCCCCTTCCCTTACCTCCATGCCCCTTGTTCACCCAATCCCACGCAGCCCTATTTCTCCCCATTACACTAGCTAGTAGCTACCACCAAGTTTAGTTTTTCAAAGCACACCCCTCTCCCCACTGTTGAGATACCAGCTTGGATTTTATCAGCCAATTCTTTCACATAACAGTCTCGCTTCCAAGGGCGTCGATGGTTTGGCACTTACTCGTGGTGCCTTGTGCTTTCCGTTGTGCCGTGCTCGTGGGCCTGTTCTTCTGGCCCCTGCGTTGAGTTGGACCTCCAGCCTCGTTGTCATGCCAAGGGTTGGAGCGAGCATCCCCCATCTTTGGTTGTTGTACTAAGAAATGGTGTGGGGTGTTTCCTGACTCAGGGGTGACTTTGGTGGTTTTCGACTCGAGTCTTCTCTCGGTGTGCCTTGTGTGGGCCCCAACCTTAGTTTTGTAACCTATTCTTTGGTGTCCGTTTGTGGTGGTACCTGTGTGTGGTTTCCCGACCTCGTAGAGTGCCCAAGGTCTGGGTTGTTTCTGTGCATGGCTTCCCGACCTCATGGAGGCCTGGGCTGACCGTGCTTGTGGTAAGACGTTCTCACGTGGTTGTTCCGTGGTTTTCGTAAGCTCCTTATATTGGCATTCGTGTCGAAGGCTACTTCCTCGTGGTGCCCAACTCTGCAAGATTTGCGGGAGTTGTGTGACCCGACCCTAGTTCGTGGTCGTGGCATTGTTCTGTTTTCGTGGTTTTGTAGTAGCTAGTGTAGTCGTTTCCTAGTTACTGCTTTCTAGTTATAGTTATTTATTGCTTTCTAAAGTTCTTGCTGCTTTGGCTAGTAAGAGACTGGTTATCCCTACTGAGCTTTGTTCGCGAGGCTCACCCCCCTACTTCCTTTAGATAGAGGCTCGCTATCGCAGGAGTTTGGTGTCGGACGGTTGAGGTGGCGGTTAATTGCGTCGTGTGCTACCAGTAGTATGAGTGTGACTGCTCTTGCACTAGTGTGAGATGAGAGGTGTGTTTTCCAAGTCCTCGGGATATGCCCCTTAGGGACTACACTTTCTTACTGTACCTGTACTTTTATTTGGGACATGATGTACATAATTCTTTTGTTTAATGTACAAATTACAAACCTCTTGTTGCAGTTATTTGAATTCATTATTTATCTCACTAGATTATTTTTCTAACCCTTCCAAATCTTCAGACCTGTGGGTGGCGATCTAAGGGTTGGACACTTAGAGGGCCTTCTGGGTGTTGAATTCTCGGATTGTTTCAAATACTTTGATCTGTTTACGACCTATCATATTTAGATTAGCATTGTCAGGTGCTATTATATGAGCATGAGCCTTGGGGAGCCTTGTTAAGAGCATTTTCTCATGTCTCACTCTGACCAAGTACATTAACTCTTTCAAACTAGTTTTATCTTTTAGTTAATACTCATTACATGCAATTAATATACTCTTGTATTTGCTTTTCAGTTTAACCCACTATAAAAAACGAAAGAAAAAATAACAACCTGCTTGAGAAGTTTCACTTGTGTAGATTCCATCCTGAAATAAGAGTTTGACTCTAAAAGCTTTACAGTTGCAGCATGAGTGTCATCTGATGTCATTATTACCAGTGGAATTTGTGATTGACTTTGTCCTGCAAATTCAAAAGCACTGCAGAGGTTGTTTAAAACTGGAAAACAAAACTGATAGAATGGTAGAAGATGGGCGAACAATAGCTTTCCATTTGGAAGATATGTAGTATAATAGTTTGGATTAGATAGACATAAGAATGTAAAATGCAAGGAAAATGAGAAAAAAAACATGCAGTGACATGCCTTGGATCCTGCTCTCCAAATAGCAAGCAATCCAGTCTTCTGCAATTAGATAAAGCATGTAGATATTGACTCATTCCATTTGATTGGAATGCCTTTCTGGCATATATGTTCTAACTCGTGTTTTTGCTTCTAACAAATAGCTTGTTGATATCTCCTCCAAGCATCAAATGGTTGTGCACTTCAAGGAGCTGGTTGTACAGCCTTGGTTTATGTTCCACCATGGGTTTAAGAAGATTGTTAGAGACGTCTTGTATATATTTCCCTGTCGGTTTACATTTATACTCTTTTGGCTATATATATGTCCCTTCCTTGGGACTAGGAAATACATAAGTCTGACATCATCATTCTTATTGCATCTCTTTCTGTCTTGCGCATGTTCTAACATTCATAGTGGAAGAAAGACCACAAGAAGGCTCCTTCACTACGAAATAGCTTTTGGTATATAGCTCAAATAAATATCAATAGCATATAAACTGAAAAAAAATCTCATTTGCTTCATTAAAATTATTTTGGCATGGTACAAAAGGTTAAGGATAATATATCCACTACAAAAAAACATCCACTACCTTATACAGTGATAGAATTCAAAACCTTTTCACCTCCTAGGTGGGCAATCCTTCTTCAGTCATATCCAAAACAAAATCCAACCAGAAACTCAAGGTAGTGATGGAGGCCAGTTGCTAATCAAGACATAGAATGTCTCACAAAACCTAGATGCGAATATACAACCTTCATTGGACCCCCCCCCACCCCACCCAAAAAGAAAAAAAGGGAAGAGTGCCAACACCATATTAAACCCAATTAGAGACACAACATGTAACACTCTAGACACCACAAGGGCAAATAAGGGGAAATCCAACAAGCAAATTGGCTGCGTTACATATGCACTGAGTGGCCATCTAGATAAATGGCATGGATCAAAATCCAAGATTCCACATCCGCAGTAACACAAATGGTAATCATACTGACCTTGGGCCACTCTGCAGCTAGCATCTTGTAGTTCCAGAATAGACTCTATGTAATGTTGTAAGAAGCATGTTCCTGTTGTGGTTTCTGCAGGAAGCGCCAGCTGAGAAGTTGAAACATGCATTGATGTATGAATATTCGATTATTTCAATGTTTTCAAGTAACTCACAACACAAGTGTAGTGTGTTTCACAAAGTGCAATTGAAGATATCATCAACAACACATCCCTCAAACAAGCATCATGAGAAGGCAAAAATAGAAGGTAAGGAGAATTCATCAAGAGAACAATGTTAGTTTATTTATACTACCTTAATTCCCTTATAACCAAGACGTTCCCCAAGCCCTCCAGCAACAAGAACAAATGCAGCATTTCGAACTTCTCTAATTCCAACATCTTCCAGGTTGACAAAGTTGTCATCACCATAAGTAAGAACTACACCAGATGGAACCTGCACAAGGAACATTTTTCGTAGTAAGTTCAAATATGCAGAGATGACCACCTACAATATCATAAACTAACTCACTGTTGAACTGTACTTGAACAATTAAGCATTTGCAATGCCTATTATACATTTTGTGATGATGGAAGTAGATGGTTTTTTGCCGAATGTACAATTATGCATTTCCAAGGCCTCTTATACATTTTGTGCTGATGGAATGGACGGTATTTGGCAAAAATTAGAATATCAATGTTCAAATTGGAAAATAAGACAATGAAGAAGGTAAAAAACTTAGACGATCAATAAAGCTAAGCACTAATTGCACTGTACATAAGCAAAACCAGAAGTAGTAAACTTAGTTGTACACACACTACATATACATGTATATATAAGAAATACTTACAGAAGGAGTAAAACCATCAAAAGGATTTTTTCCTGCTTTTGAATCTCCCAGAAGCTTCTTGCATTTCTGATATATGTGACCAATCCACCAGGGTAATTTGCATTAAGCCGAGCAACCTAGAAGCATCAAGTATTTAAGTGTTACCAGAAAGAAGGTTAAAGATTCCAAGAACTTCAATATGACAACCACATTAAAGAGATAATGGCTATATAAGAAAAATGTTGAACACTTCTAGAAAACTATGAGAAAAAATATGTAACGTATACATAATAGAAATCAAATAATGATAGACCTCATGTAATACTAGTATCCTAGTGGCATACCAGTATCATACAGACCATTTGAGTCTGTAAACACGAGGTAGTCAAAGCATGAGAAATCATAATGAGATCTTTACATTCTCTCCTGTCAGATATTTTTGCCAAGAATACTGATGCTCAATGAGTTGAAAAAAATGTTTAGAAGACAAACCTGATCAAAGAAACTCTTTTTCCTTTCATCGTCAACACCTGGATCTGACCAATGAGCAAACAGATGATTCTGTCCCTCACTTAGCAACAGCTTTGCATGTTCAACCTGTCGATTAATGGCCAAGGAAATTGAATGTTCCATGAATGAAATAACCAGAGTTGGTCATGAAGCATTGTAATTTTCCCGACACTAGTGAGTTCATTATCAATTTTCAAGCAACAAACTCATTTTGTCAATATAATAATTGGAACTATGAAGCTACTCTCAGAATTACGTACGGCAAATCCTTGTGCGCTTTCTAACAAAACATACCAGATGGCTGTTACAAAAGTAATCCATGATTTGACCACAATGCCTGAAGGAAATTTCTTTTATTTTGATATTTTCAAGAAGCAGAAATGAGACATTGGTTGAATAAATAGATATTAATGGTGAGTGATTGCCTGTCTCTTAAGTTTCCATACAAAATAAGGTTACAAAACAATGGACTGGCGAGAAGAAGTGTCAAGTGCCCAAATGGAAGGATTTATGAATATTTGATAGTTCTACGAAGTACAAAGTACGTCACCGATCAAAACCAAAATGATTCTGACGTGGACCCGGACTGCCTGAGTGGTAGGATGTCATAGACAAGTCAACGCCTGCTAAATTTGCCAACCATAACTGAAGGATGGTCTTAGTTTATCTTGTACTGAAGAGAAGGAGGAAAGAACTTTCCACCATCTTATAGAATAATGAAAAATCAAGAGGAAGTCAAAAGTTCATCTTTTGCAATTTTCCGTTTAGCGAAATAGTCTTTGCCATCCAAGGAAGAGAAAATGGACAACTGCGAGAGGCATTGTGATAGAGATAGCATCGTACGATTTATGAATGCGTGAACTAAAAATGAGAATTGGCGCTGTTAAGGATGTACACATTCAATTGGAGAATGCAACGATCGGAGTGGTTGTCCTGTTCGTTATAGGGGGGGGATAGTACCCAGGCATAACCCAAAGATCAAGAACGATTTACTGCAAGGACCAACCATCCATCCTTACAACAACTCAAAATGATTTTAACTTCCGTTTGTTTCTGCCAATGGTCTGAAGAAGTGGAAAGAGAATGTTCTCCTAATCAGTAGCAGCACATCCACGGTTCGGCCCAAACACATCTAAATCGCTCACGAACCTTTGCAATCCACTTAAAATTATGCCGAGTTGCTTAGACAAGGCCGCGTCTTTTTTTCTTCTTATTCGAAGGTGCAGGAGATCAGGCAAACAGAGGATAACCCCGCCGCCTGAGGAGACGGCGGGACACAGAACACCCACCCACTCAAGCACCAACTAAAAGCGCCCGCGGTGGCGGGGGGAATCTGACCTGATCGGGGGAGAGGATCCCGAGATTCTTCTGCAGACGCGGGGCCGCGGTGGCCCAGTCGTCGCCGATGCTGACTTCCGCCTGCTTCGTCACTGTCCCCGACGCCTCCATTGCCGCCAGCGCCGGGCGCCGATCTCACAAGAATAGAGAGAGCGAAACGAGGGAGGTCACCAACGACAGAAGGATCTCGGAGCAACCGGGCGAAGGCGATGCCACCGGGGTGATCAGACACAGAGATCGAAGAATATGCTCACGAGGGTCCGGGGGGAGAGAGAGAGAGAGAGAGGTGTTACTGGTTGGCGCGGCGCGTGCCCGGGCAGAAGAGACAAGAGAGATTACCCCTCCACAAACGTACGTACGCCACCTATTATTATTGGTACACGTGTCATGTTTTCGCCACCTATTATTATTAGTACACGTGTCATCTTTTCGCCACCTAAGAATACGAAAAGAGAAACTAATAAAAGCCCAGAAGCAGAACTAGAAACATAATTAATGATACTGGTATTAAATTAGTACTAATCACTGGATTAATCACCGGTTATTTATGAATTTTGCCGCTCCCTCCCCGGCGGCGGCGTCGACAAACCCCTTCTTCTTCTTCTTCTTCTTCTACTCCTCTCATCCTTCGTCGTCTTAATTCTTCCTCTTTCTTGCCGCACCGGGTTCTTTTGCTTGGTATCTGCGGCGGCGGTGGTGGAGACCCTTCGGCGCCGGGGGCTTCCTTGTTCTTCCCTTCGTTGTCCCTCGAGTTCGAAGACGGAGGTGGGGGAAGCTCCGGGAGAGGCCAGCAGGGGGTCTTGAAGGTGATCTTGGAGGGTTCCTTGGGGTTGATGTAGAATTCGGAGATCCAGATGAGGAGCTCCTTGGACTTGACGCCGGTGAGGTGGTGCATGCCCCGGTCCTCGACGAACGTGGTAACCCTCGGGGGCGTGGGAGACGAGGCGGCCGATCTTGCGGAAGGAGTGGTTGCGGGCCTTCTTCTGGCTCCGCAGAGTTGGGGTTATAGCCGACCCTTCCTCGACCTCCCCGAGGGGGAGGAGGCCTCTGGGATAGAGGTGTTTACTATATGATTCAAATCGAAAATTTGAATCGGTTAGATTTCAGAGACTTCATTGTCCAGTTCGATTTCAGATTAAAAAATTAAAATAAATTAAATAAATATATATATAATTAAATATTATATTTATATTGAAAAACATCTGTAGCACAGTGGAACGCATCCTTTGGCGCCCGCGGTGCGCCCTCCGCACGCGGTGGCGTGAGTTCGAACCTCGCGACCGCCATGCCAAACATTCGATTTTTGCGACTTTTACTCGATTTTACTTATTTTTGTCTAATTTTGGTTTGCAATTCGATTCGATTCGGTTCATTGAAGGGGTTCGGTTCTGTTCAATTTCCCTAAAATTAGGAAAATTAACCGAACCAAACTGTTGTATATCCCTACTCTAGAGAGATTGAATGCCTAAAGGAGCTCGATGGACTTCTAGCGGCGACGACTCCTATGTAGATCTCCACGCCCTCGCAATGGGCATTGAAAGACAAAAATATTATATATATATATATATAAGTTGTCGTGATAAAGTTATATGTAAACATAGCATGATGTATTAGATTTAGAATGCCATCTACATGAAAAAAATTGGATCCTCTAAATCTCTCTTTTCAGTAGAGACCGAGAGAATCTGAGGCCATTGGCTTCGTATAAATCATCATATATTTTTAGAGAAATATTTGATATTTATTTGTAGGTATTATTTAGCCACCATCCAAATGTTATGTCACGCGATTTGATGTGTTGTCGTCCACCGGGATCTCATCTTCTATTATCGTCTATTGCTAGTCGATAGTTAGTCATTGGCTGGTGCTGTAAATCACAATATGAGTCCGCCACCATGATACCCCTACTCATATAGCATCGTAAAGGCATGCAATACTTACTCAACATTTCTCATATTTTTATGAGTGACCAAACTTTAAAATCTAGTTTCCCTATTACTTAAAAATAAAAATAATACTAGGGCAGAACTGAGATACATGTTTCTTCAAAGAAAAAATTTGTGGGCGTGGGGGGGGGGGGGAACAATAATAAGTTGATCACTCTCAGTCCATTTAAATCCTCTAATTTTAATTTTTTGAAGTATTTGAGCCATGTAAATTTAAAGCGGCTCAACAGTTGACCTTGAGAGACCTATAATTAGGGGTATAAACGAAACCCGATATTTCGATATTTTGATTCGATTCCGATAAAATTATCAGTTTCGGAATCGGAATATGATACTGATAGTTTATCGGAATCAGTATCGGATATTCCGATAAGTTATCGGAATCGGAATTGAAAAAATAATCGGAATTGGTATCGGTATCGGTTATTCCGATAAATTATCATAAACTCAAGGTAAAATTATGGTAAACACCTTACCTTATCAGAATTTCGGTTCCGATAATATTATCGAAATCGGAATGGAATCGGAACTAACCATTCTTATCGGAATCAGAATCATATTTCAGTTATCGGAATCGGTATTTCCGGTTCCGAACCCGACCGGTTTGCAGCCCTACTTGTAATTGGCAACCAAAGAGCAGCGAGAGAAGCCCACGTTTTCGTGCGGGCCCGGTCCAGTCCGCTTGTGTCAAATTAAGTGGGCCAAATGGGCCCGTGCAAGTTGCCCAGCTAAGTACTTTTGGCACAGTTGGGCCGCCATACGTGCTCGGCCTGCAAGCAATTGGAAAAGTGGGCTATCACAACATTTGCAACCGAGGAGTAGAGGTGGAAGAAGGTGGAGGAAAAGGAGATGGAGAGGGACCGTGGCGGATCCTGAATATTAGTTCAGTGGGGTCACTTGAATGTAGGGAGGTCACCCTTAAATTCAGTGGTGTCACCTTATATAACTTTACATAAAATTTTGACATATATAAACAAAAAAAGAGAACATTTTAAAGCTCCCCTTCCAAGTCAGTGGAGTCACGTGACCCCACTGACTGTTGAGAGGATCTGCCACTGGAGAGGGAGATGCAGCAAGCATTGCTAGCGGAGGTATTCAAAAAGTGGTTCAGTTTATTCTCAAATTTGTCAAATTTATAAGAGATTTTTTTTAAAATAAAAATATAAATATATAGATAAAAAAATAGACGCACTTCTTAGATCTTCACTTTAGTTCAAGTTCATTCGTAAACTTAGGATAGCCATGCATGATTGGTCACCACAATAGAACAAAAATATCCTCACACCCACCTTTTGTTGGAAGCGAAATATGAATCATTAGAGAGCACATAATAGGTCAAAAACAAGAATTAAAAAAAAAATCCTCCCCTCTACTTTTAAGATCAGAATAGTCAGAGACATATATCACTGATGTGCACAGTAGGAAGAACTAGCAGTAGCTTCCTATTCCACTGATCACTAGCTAATAATAGATCCCAATGGATAGCTAGGGACCGTCACCAACCAGACAGATGTAACATCCTGAAGGCAGAAGGCATGTGATTTCCCTTAAACTTAGTGGTCGCAGTGGACTCCATAGAGTACTGGGCATGCCGGTGAGGAGACAGACAGTGATGATGCAACGAAGATGATCAGGTAAATTTTATGTCCTTTTTGAACAAAAGAACACAGGAAACTTTATGTTTTCTGCTGCATGAGCATGTGCCAGCAGCCAGCAACAAGGTGTCATCATGTCTCAGGAAACTTCATGTTTATAAATACCCCACGATGGGGAGCTTTATTATGTGAGCTTTAAGATTCTAAATACTGATCAGGAGACAAGAGGAATCTGTGCAGGCCACACGCGCTCCTGGAAGATGACCTGAGATAAGATAAACACAGTGCAGCAGGATGATATGGAGGGTCTGATCATAATCCAGATAGGTGAGTGTTCTTCCTTAATTACAATGGCCTATTATTATAAACAATATCATGTGAACATCTGATCAGGAGTTCTCAATATATATCAGGCCTCACTACTTGTTCACTGACGGTTTGCACATGAAGTGTTTTTCAATTGTCGGAGACATGTCTTAACTAGAATTGCTAAACCTTTAGTTTCATGGAATATTCACAGGGGAAACAATTCCACTAGATCTGGAATTAAGAAAGGAGATTGATAAGCAAAACCCAGGCTAGATACTACGAAAATTTTACAAAGGGTTATGAAAAATGAAAATTACCACAAAATTTGACTGTGTGGCACTTGCAATTTGCACATGCTACTGCATGTCTGTAGAGCATTATTTCAGTTCCCCTTCCTACGATATGTTGGGGGATCGTTCAATATTACTATAGCTACTACTGTTCGTTATTTTTCCTCTTCTTTTTTCCCCTTAGATGAAACCCAATTGTAGCTGTTAAATTGCCAGCTGATTTGTGGCTTCAGGGTTCCATAAATTATAAGTCTGTTTAGGGTTTTTGTTAGCTATTGATCTAGTTACCTCTTTTTTATGTAAACTGTCTCCAATTGTAAGAATTTATCAAGCTTTGGCATGCACTTAATTAGCTCTCATGCACCTTCCTGTGACAAAAGATATATATATATATATATATATATATATAATTGTTGATCTAAGCCTAAGACTATGCGTAAATAATGGGGATATCTGAATTATTAGTCTATATGCGATATAATAAGCTCAATGCATGCCTCCTGTCTGACAGACAAAGTCCAGCATGCCAATGTACGACCAGTTCATTTAAAATTTGGCCGCGACGGATGCAAGCGTGCAATCTTCGTTCCATTAATATCAAATTGATCAAGGGTTTCTCAAGGGAAGCAAACCAAGAATCTGTGATTAAAAGAAAAGACTAATCCAAATCCACATGATATCAAGATCATGGTGCATGCGTGTAGGCCAACACGTATACATGCATATGATATCAAATTAATTAGCAGAAAAAAGAGAGACGCCCTTTGTAGTTTAACACACGCTAAACGCGAGATTCTGAACAACTACTTGCAAATACTAAGTGGTAATGTCTCAGAATTAACAATGGGACTGATGAGTTATATAGTTAAATATTGGTTGATATATGGACTAAAGGGTATGGGCAGCTTGTGAGATTAATGCTAGCAGAAAAGATACATAGATAAAAAAGATAAGATATAGAGTATAACGTACCCTCCAATCTCCATGCATGTTATTTAACTTAACTTCAGTGCATGCTCCTTACCAACCGGACTCCAAAGACAAAAGTATTGTACAGACTGCCTTGCATGGAAGCTTCAATAACTTGGGTGCTTCCCTCTTGAGAGACACGTACAGCATGTTATATCATGTATTAGCAAAGCCTTTAACAATTTGGCTGTCACATGCCACCCTGGACCTGCTTCCATTATCAGACCAGAGTTTCTCAAAAGAAATGGGAAATGATAGGGCGATCTGGGGGAGGGAAGGAGATAGAAGATAATGGAACAAGATCGATAGATATGCAGATAATTCGCCGTGCGTGCAAACTAATTAGGCACATCTTGGTATAAGTACTACCGTTAAGGTTCTCGATCGGATCATGTAGATTAAATTTAATAAGAATATATATATATCTTGTCGTAGATTAGCAAAAAGCTAGGAAAATTAGGTCGGCCTTCGTTAGACTATGTTGAGAATATATATATAGTACCGTGACATTAAGTGGGGACAGATAAATCTGTGTTCAAAATAATGATCTCTTTTCACTTAATATCTTAGAAGTTTAGTTAAATCGCATAAACAAAAAATATTAATATGGTGACAAAATAAGGCTATGATTCGGACTGCATATCTTGAGTTTATTGTAATTTACATGACAAAGACTTAATCAACTCGCCGTGAGTAAATATATATTTGAAATAGTGGATTAATTTCTCTTCATTAGTTGCCTTCAGCTAGCTTTTAAGTTGATTTGTACAACCAAATTAATTAAGAAACATTAATAGAATCTTAGCATGATATGTAACTCCATGTTAGCCTTTGTTTCCTCCTTGCAGGGTCTGCACATGGCAATGCTATGAGCTTCTAATTAAAGACTAATTTTGTTGGACGTTAAGTTGTTTTCCATTACAATTGTGTTAATTAGCAAGAGAAGTATCAGAGGCACCTCCGGTTTGTAGGAGTGGAATTCTATATATATATATATATATATATATATATATATGTTCATTAATATTCTTTTGGGTTTTCTTCACATCAGCTGAGGTCATCTTCGACAACCAAAAGCAACAGGGGACTAATGAGTGTGGTGATCAGGTCACTGTTTACTCTTTGGTTATATACTTGCCGCACATCCTCTCCCATGAAGGGTGGAATCTTGATGCAATCTTGATTTTACATGAGAGTACTATATATCCAATTACTTAAAACAAAGACTGTAAAGCTTTAAATTTGGTACAAGACTATTTCAATTGTTCAATGTTATAAATGTCTCTACCGAATGTGGAGGTGGATGACATGACATAGGATAGTAGCATGGAAAGATGCAATAAAAGATATTGGTGGCAACACAGTTACTGCAACATAGAGTTTTATGGGGGAGATGTCTCCAAAATATTTGATAGGAGATGTGCGTGTTAGCTACAACAAGGTACTTGGTTGTTCAAGTATTCTATATAAGATTAAGTTAAAATTTCACTTTGAGATCAACCTCCTTGCTTGAGAATTGCATCCCCTTTAAAGTTAAGTAGACATGTTGATCATATGCTATGTACAACTGTAGTCATCAACATGCTATGTACAACTGCGGTACCCTTGAAAAAAGAGAGAAAAGAGACTTAAGCAGGTTAGGTAACATGCATGCAACTTATAGTATGTATGCCTACACCTAGGTGTGGTTACATTGATCTGAGAGAAGTCCCATGTTTCCAAGCAGATGGTCATCGAATGAGATTCCCATTTAATTGTCTTGCTGGACAACTGCCTTAATTTCCAACATCATGTCGCTTCTTGCTTGTGGATATAAAATGTGAGAGATGATTCCAAGTGTGAGGTGATCATGTGAATAAATATACATCTCCCCACATCAAGTTGATTTAAATTCGATCATGGGTCGTGGATATAACGGCTAATAACATAATGCGACCAATAAGTTATTTGAATTGTCTAAATATTAACATACTAATATTTAGATTTAGACTGAAATGAACTGCTAGTTTTCTTCTTTTTTTTTTATTATTATTATTTATAGAGGGTGTCTCTTGATATATATGAAAATAAGTGGAGTTGGGTTGAAATAGGATCAGGCTTTGGATTTTGATGACACGTAGTGAAATTTCATTGTGAAGGTATTATTTTTGTTTAGAGTTTTGTCCTTTTTAGCAAAAGTGCTCTATTGAGAGAAGAGGAATAAGACTCTTATTTATAAGTACACACTTATTTTTATTACATTTAATATGAGATTAAATTATATCTCTACACAATCTTCCTAGTGATGTAAATGTGTGCAAATCTTGTTGCGATAACATGCTGAGACATGGCACATAACTTCTTATTCGACTCCTATAGATAGCGCAAATAATAATGCATAAAACTTCAGTGTGTCTCTTAAGAGGTATTATCTTTTTTTCTTTAAGTTTTATCTTTTTTTTTTTGGAAAAAAAGAGTTTTATTGATAGAAGATGAATGAGTCTTACTAACATATATAAGAGGTATTATCTTTTTTTGAAGTTTTATCTTTTTTTTTGTGGAAAAAAGAGTTTTATTGAGAGAAGATGAATGAGTCTTACTAACATATATTTATTTTTATTATATCTAATATGAAATTAAACTATATCTCTATAGATTTATATGAGACTCTGTGTAGTTAATATATATGAGACAATTTTAATAGGTTAGGAGACCAATTAATGTGGTCTTCTATATATAAATACGACTGTAATCTCGTGGCTAATGTATGGGATGTTCAAGGGTCGCGAGGAAGGATTGTTGAGTGTTCTTCACAGATACGAAAAAGCATAATTCCTCTAAATCTCTATTCTTCTCTCTTATGGTGTGTATATTTATTTGTGATCCTTGTCTTGTCAGTATCCATCCACTCCCAACACTGTTCAAGATAAAACTGTTTCCAAGAACATGACGAGGGCCCATATGCCCCTTGAACGGCCTGTTAATTATTAATTCTTACTGCAGAAGGCAAACTTCCGACAGCCTGATGCAGTGGTCCGACAGGAAACAAAGAAGCTACACGGTCGGGAGCTTCAGCTTTCCTTCAGGAAACTCAGCAGCAGGGAAGAGGTTGCAATGTTTCAAGTGTCCATGATTCCATGCATATGGACGCGCACAAGGACAGGTCAATCTCAGAGCACGCATGCACACAGCTGCCTTTTTTCCTCCACAATTGCAGAACACAGTGTTCCCTATCAAATGGGCTCCCACAACTCCATAGATCATATGAGTTTCTTAATTATGTACCCATGCATGATATATATATATATATAAAGAATCTATAAAGATATCCAGTGTCCTCGCTACATGAAACCATGCCTGCATTCGGCGCCTTCACTTGATTGTGAAGGATGCTCTTATAATTGCCAGGCATAATTGTGTGTTGTTGTGTGACTTATCCAACAGTACTACTGTCGTATTATTGAGAGGCATGGGCGATCAGTGTCTCTTCCTCCTGAAAGACAGAAAACAGACGGCGGTTTTGCTTGTCTCTAGCAGCGTCACGTACCATTGCTTTCTGCATGCTGCAATACTACTGCAGCCAAGATACTTGAAATAATGTTTCACCTTTCTTCATAGAATATGTACCCTCAGTTAGAAGAAGGCTTAATCGACAGTGATCTGGATCGCTGTAAAATGGTGAAATCAGAGAATTAATGTAAGATCGCGCGCGTCTGTATCATATGACTGTTTGTTTGCCCTGCCCACCAAGCATATCTTGGCGGCTTTCTGCTACAATATTGCAGGTGAGGTGTTTAATTGAAGAGTACTTTGGATTCTCTAAGATCAGATTTAGTAAATATTAGAGGGGTTCAAGAGTGGGACTATCTATGTTTTGTGAAAAAATCAAACCAAAACATAAAAAAAATTGGGAAAAAGAAAATTTTCCCAAAAACCTCTTTAATATTTATTTATTTCGGTCATCTTATGTACTAATTAAAGGAATCAGACTCTTAATTGAAAGATTTCAACCATTCTCGGTAAGAGTAGATGTGTGTGATCACTCTCAAAACCTAAGCATGTTACTCTTAAAATTTAGGTTTTGAAAGGATAGAGGCTACACTATTTAAGGACTAACCTATTTTAGAATCATATGATATGTCTGACCATGACTCTACATGGGCTGATTTTATACAGGGTGAATGTTACGTGAATTTTAATGGGATATTGATATAAGATCCATATACATTAATCAAACAAATAAGATCTACTCTCATCAAAACTTAAACATTGGAGAGATAAAAATTACACTATATAAAGATTGGTGTATTTTAGAATCATCAGATATATAAGATATATACCAACAATATACAATTGATTCACATGGTGTGACGAGACATATCTCTATTTTTAACTAATTACATATATTTGAGTTGAAAGAGAAGTACAGTGCAATGGTTTGGGTTGCCATACAACATTAAAATTGCAACATTCTAAAACAATACAACTGATCATCACGAGTTAGATGAAGATCCCTAGTGTTGATTCAGCTGAGAGAAACAAAAAATTTATTAAATAAAAACAAAATTGAGTCGGCGGACATGTCGGCTTTTGTTTTCCCTGTTCAACGTTTGCACATAATATAGATTGATAGATTGAAAAATTTTAAAAAACAAAAGTAGGTGAATTGATCAAGCGTTTACATCAATACAGAGTCCTCAATTAAGAGCTAATTAAGCTGATCACAGCCCTGTTTCAGATGATGAGCCAGTTGGCCATGGCCGCGACCTCGCACCAACTCGTTGTTTCAGAAGAGTTCAAAACGGGCATGGCCCCATGCATGCGAGAACAATGGTGGTGCCCAAAAAGCAAATTATAACGCGCTTTTGAAGGCCAAATGTGACCAAGTTTTGGAGTTTTCTCCATTAATTTTCGGACTTGATAGGTATTATAAGAATCTAAAAAATAAAAAGATATATCAGGTATGTCCTTGAATTGATGCACTCAAAATGAACTCGCATCTGTTTGTTTTAAAAAAAAAAACCACAAACAAGTGAGGTTGCATCAATCCAATGGAGAAGCTAGCGTCACATTCATTTATTGTGAGAGAAATGCTGGTTACTCGGGCGCCCGAGTAACCAGTATGAGTTGGATCGGCCGTGCGGCCGATTTGATTGGTCGGCCGCACGTGGACCCACGTGTGACCGATCGACCACATCGACTAATTATTCGGACACCTGAATAACTAGTACTCTTCTTGTGATATCTAAAAAGCATCAGTATGGTACCTTCATGCTAATCTTCTTGTCAAGTAATTCTCTCTTTCTGCGTGAGTTATGACTAGTCCTATAAACTTATTAATTTTTAGGGAAAATTAATTAGGGTCCCTGTCAGAGTGTTGACTTAATTTGTAGTCCCTGTCAGAAAATCAAAGTCATAAAGTCCTACCTTTTGTGTTAGTTTAATTTCTAGTCCCTGCTTTTTGCTTCTAGTCCTTGCTTTTTTTGTTGCTCAGCATTTAATGCATCTTGGAAGACGAGTCGTCCTTTTAACATCAACTTTTTCCTATTTTGCCCTTCCTTATTCTACTCGTTTCCTATTTACATTCGTTACAGTTGCCTTTGTATCAATTACAGTAAGCTTGTATGTCAGTTACAGTAAGCCTTTATATCTGTTACAGTAAGTTTTTTTTTCCTTATGCTCGTTACAGTTGCCTTTGTATCAGTTACAGCAAGTCTTTATATCTGTTACAGTAAGCCTTTGTAACTGTTACAGACCACAACTATAAGCTCTTACAAAAGAAAAAAAAAACTTTATTTGTTTGCACATGCTAGGATTCGAACCCAGGTCTTCACAAAGAAGACATGAGATACCCTTACCACTAAGCTACAACTACATTTGTGTTACAACAGAACATATAATATATTTAATTAAGTATTGTAGTAAACATAATACTCTATTACAACTTATGTTAAGTCTTGTTACAGTCAATATCATTCCCTGTTACAGCATACATTAAGTTCTGTTACAGTAAACATTATCAGCTATTATAGTAAACATAATACTTTGTTACAACTTATGTTAAGTCTTGTTACAGTTAATATCATTCCCTGTTACAGCATACATTAAGTTCTGTTACAGTAAACATTATCATCTATTATAGTAAACATAATACTTTGTTACAATTTATGTTAAGTCTTGTTACAGTCAATATCATTCCCTGTTACAGAATACATTAAGCTCTATTACAATGTACATTAAACTTTGTTACAATATGCATTAACCTTTGTTATAATATACATTAACCTTTGTTACAATATGTATTAAGCTCTATTACAACTTATGTTAAGTCTTGTTACAGAATACATTAAGCTCTATTACAATGTACATTAAACTTTGTTATAATATATATTAACCTTTGTTACAATATACATTAACCTTTGTTACAATATACATTAACCTTTGTTACTGTAAGCTTATTGCTTAGCTTAATGTAATTTCGTATCACTTACAGTAATAGAGCTTAATGTACTTGTAACAAAGCTTAATGTACATTGTAAAGAGCTTAATGTATACTGTAACAAAACCTAACATAAGTTGTAATAGAGCTTCATACATATGTAACAAAGGTTAATGTATATTGTAACAAAGGTTAATGTAATTGTAATAAAGTTTAATGTACATTGTAATAGAGCTTAATGTATTCTGTAACAAGACTTAACATAAGTTGTAATAGAGCTTAATACATATTGTAACAAAGGTTAATGTGTATTCTAACAAAGGTTAATGTATATTGTAACAAAGTTTAATGTACATTGTAATAGAGCTTAATGTATTCTGTAACAAGACTTAACATAAGTTGTAATAGAGCTTAATACATATTGTAACAAAGGTTAATGTATATTATAACAAAGGTTAATGCATATTGTAACAAAGTTTAATGTACATTGTAACAGAGCTTAATGTATTCTGTAATAGGGAATGATATTGACTGTAACAAGACTTAACATAAATTGTAACAAAGTATTATGTTTACTATAATAGATGATAATGTTTACTGTAACAGAACTTAATGTATGCTGTAACAGGGAATGATATTAACTGTAACAAGACTTAACATAAGTTGTAACAAAGTATTATGTTTACTATAATAGCTGATAATGTTTACTGTAACAGAACTTAATGTATGCTGTAACAGGGAATGATATTGACTGTAACAAGACTTAACATAAGTTGTAATAGAGTATTATGTTTACTACAATACTTAATTAAATATATTATATGTTCTGTTGTAACACAAATGTAGTTGTAGCTTAGTGGTAAGGGTATCTCATGTCTTCTTTGTGAAGACCTGGGTTCGAATCCTAGCATGTGCAAACAAATAAAGTTTTTTTTTTCTTTTGTAAGAGCTTATAGTTGTGGTCTGTAACAGTTACAAAGGCTTACTGTAACAGATATAAAGACTTGCTGTAACTGATACAAAGGCAACTGTAACGAGCATAAGGAAAAAAGACTTACTGTAACAGATATAAAGGCTTACTGTAACTGACATACAAGCTTACTGTAATTGATACAAAGGCAACTGTAACGAATGTAAATAGGAAACGAGTAGAATAAGGAAGGGCAAAATAGGAAAAAGTTGATGTTAAAAGGACGACTCGTCTTCCAAGACGCATTAAATGCTGAGCAACAAAAGCAAGGACTAGAAGCAAAAAGCAGGGACTAGAAATTAAACTAACACAAAAGGTAGGACTTTATGACTTTTGATTTTCTGACAGGGACTACAAATTAAGTCAACACTCTGACAGGGACCCCTAATTATTTTCTCTAATTTTATTTGGTTAGTTTCTGAATTAGCACATAATATATATACTGGACAGATTGTGATATTGAACCATAATTTTACAGTCTAATCAACTCTTGTGAGATTTTTATCTATTTTGAGGATAAAATTATGTCAATTTATTCAAAACAGATAATTCCTCACAAGAGTTGGAAGAAACTGTGTAAGTTAATGATGCATGCATTAACCAATTGCAATATAATTGTTCCAAATAAATCTGCAATAAATTATTTTTTCATATAACATTCCACATCCCCGCTAATAAAAGACGTACGGTAAGAAGAAATATTTTCTATCCATTTCTTTACGTACTCAAACATGTCATCTGATTGGTCGTTCAGATCTCGTATGTCAATAAAATGAAGGATTTGACGTCGGACTAATTAAGTGACACGTAGAACAACACTTTTACTTGGTTTCACAGCGAAGAAATATTTCTCCACGGTAAAACTCCCATCAAACTTATCTCGGCTCATTTTGAAATTTTTTTTATCATTTTAATCGGTGATTATTTAATTCAAAAAATGTCAATTATAAATTGAAGCCAAAAAATGAGTCTACGGATAAAAATAAAGTTAAACTACCTAAATTTTTTGGCTTGGTTAGATTTTTTTTACCCCTCTTAATTAAAAGTTGTGTAAATCAACGTCCGGTCCAAATGTTGACATAGTAGTTATTTTTAAGTCCATTGACCAAATTATTTTACCATCCGATCCAAATCAGGAAGAGCTTTAATTTTAGGTCCAAAAAGGACTTCACCGTCAGTTAATTGACGGTGGATTGGATGAAAACCCCAAAATAACCTTGTCAATAAGAAGTCCGACGGGAGGAAGCGGCCTTGTTGCCGCCGACGATAGCTAGGGGGGTTCTTCCCGCCCACTCATAGGGCCTTGCTGGCTGCTGCTAGGTCCTCCTCCTCCGACCGGAGCTCCTCCCCCTCCACCGGGACTCCGTCGAGCTCCAACTCTTGCCCCCCCCCCCCCCCCCAGTATCTCCTCCCACACCGCCTCGTTCATGTCGGCCGGGTCGAAAACTCCATCTCCGGTACAGAGGAAGCCATTACAGGCAGAACAGGCCGCCCCCCACCCCCCTTATCCTCTCTCTCTGGGCCCTTCCTCCTTTCCCCTTCCTTTCTCAAAAAGCTCCCTCCTTTCTTATGGCGTAGAACAGGGGAACTCTGTAATCTCATCCTCTGCCATGGCTATTGCACCCCCGAGCTCCCCCTCCCCCCCAGTCTCTGTACTTTTCCTTCTTCACGTCCTTCTCGCACAGACCCACGACCGTGGCTGGTCTTAAAGCTTTCACACACACCCCCACCCTCCCTTTCTAAACCACCCCAGCCCCACGCGGAAGCTGAAGAGATTGTCGTACCTGGCAAGCATGGCAAAGGTGACGAGGAGTTGCCTGCGGCACCTGGGCAAGTTGGCTTCCGATCAGCTCCCCCGCACCCTCTTGGCAGCAGAGGACGACGGCCATCTCTCCCCTGGTGCGTCTCCCTCGCCGCCCCCGCCGCACCCATTCCCCCCCGGGGAATCCATCGGGCATTTCTGCCCCAGCATGGCCGTCATCATCAGCATCCTCACCACCATGTTCTCCATCACCTTCCTTCTCCTGCTCTACGCCAAGCACTGTTGGCGCACCATGGGGGCGGGGAGGCCCTACCGCGGAGGCGCCGGGACGCTGCAGATGTGCAAGGGAGCGCTAGAGTGCGCGGTCGGCCTCGACCGGTTTGATCTCCGACACCACTGCCGCCGCTTCCTGTCCCACCCCCTGGAGGTCCTCCACGCCGGAGTTGGACGAGAAGCACCGCTTTCGGCCGGCGCCTTCCAGCTGCTTCAGCTGTTCGCCGCTTCCGGTCGGCACTTTCAGCTACTTCAGTTGCACAAGGGGGTAGAGGTCTCCCGAAGAAGGGGCCGGCCCGCGGCGGCCTCCGTGAGGCTCCGAAGAGCGAGAGGACCTGATGCTGCTCACACCGGATCTGCTCTTGCTCGCGCCGTGAGGCCTTTGCCAAAGCTCGCCCGATCTCGCCCTCGCTTGGTCCCTAGTGTCCTCCGCAAACGGAGGCCTTACGGAAGGGGGACAGAAGGAGCTAAAAATAATGAAAATTAAGTTGTTGGACTTAAAAATAAAATTTTTGGTCAATAAACTTAAAAATAAATAGAAGATCAACAAATGAACCTAAAATCAAAAAACTCTTAAAAGTTTCTACCCAAAATCCCAAATTTATTAGCAAAGTTCCAACTTTTAACTGCGCTGGGCGTCGGGGTTAAAAAACGAAGACCCCAACTTCCGCGTTGCTCCACCGTCCTCCACACTCCTCTCGATTAGTAAAAGAGGAAAAAGTGGTGTGCACTGTGCAGTGAGATGCGAGAGAGAGAAGAGTGAGAGAACCGCGTTGTTGGAAAGCCACGTGTAACCCCATTCCTAGATGCCAAATGTCAGCTTCGCCCCTAAAGCTTCCTTCTCGAGCCCAGCACGCAGAGGGCACATGAGTCCTCTCCACCGTCGCCTTCCTCGGCATTCCCGCCCGCACGTCCCCTTCACCGCCGTGCCGTCTTTCTGTCATCACCGAGGATCTCCACAGTACAGGGACAGCAGGTAGAAAAGGGTCTTCCTCCCGCTCCGCTCTCCCCCTCCTCCACGGTCCACATTTCACCATAGCTGTCCGCTGTCGTCTTCCGGAGGTTCCAGGTGTCAAGGGCACCACCACTCCGCCCAACCGCCCACCCTCCCATGGGGACTCCCACCTGCCTTCCACCCTTCGCGGCGGACCCATCAGCCAACGACTGTAGAGTTCGGGAGGCTGGAGCTGCCATTAAAACTGTGCAGGACTGGTCCCCCTGCAAGTGTTATAATATGTAGAGAGGAGGGGTGGGAGTGAGACAACCGATCGACCCACCTCAAGATTTGGCGTGGAATAATAAAGAGGGCAATGGGTGGGAGCCCCCCCACGAGTGCCTGCCCTTTATAAAGAGGCCCCCCTTGGCTTCCCCCTTCTTCCTCCACACCGGCCTCCCCACACAAGTCCTCGAGGCGTTCCAAAGGCAGGAGCTGTTGGGCCTCTTCCAGAGCTCTTCCTCCCTTCTTCACGCCTCTCCACCTGCACCCATCTTCGGAGGCCTCCATCTGATCTCCAAAGTTGGGATCTTTTTGGTCCCTCTCTCTCTCTCTCTCTATCTCTCTCTCTGCCTGTCTGTCTCTGTGACGAGCAAGTGGTATCCATGGCTCGGTTCTTGCTTGCTTGCCTGGTGGCCGCCCACATTATAACGACAGCGGCGGTGGTGGCCGCGGGGAGGCCACTTCGCGACGCCGACGCGGCGGCCCCGGCGACGGCAGAGCTGATCCACTTAGAGGGCGTGGCGGCGCCCCTGTCGTCCGTGGGCGTCTCCCTCCACGGCGGCGCGCTGAAGATAGCGGCGGGGCCGGCGGCCGTACTGCGGCACCCGCAGCACAAGTCGTTCGACAAGTCCATCGCGGGGGCGGAGGTGATACTGGGCGGGCTGGCCACGGCCGTGATCGCGGCCGTCTTCTGCTACATCCGGGTGACCAGGAGGAGGTGCCAAGAAGGGCCCCAGGAGAACAAGTCCTAGCTAGACTTCTCTCTTCTCTTCCAACCCCCACACCCCAACCCTCCAATTAACGTTAGCTCTTCTCTTCTCTCTTCGTCCTCTCCCGTGTGAATACACAAGAACAAGAACCAGAACCAGACATACAAAATTTTTTTTTTTTTTGGAGTTTTGTGAAAGAGGAGATCATATGTAGAGATTCAGAACTTTTTGGAAGCGATTAAGAGAGTTGTTTCTTCCCTTCTATGACTCTATCAAGTCTCTGCTCTGGGTTCTCTTCTATACTTCTACTGTTTGATCTGGGGTGGTTCTTACCTGAGGACGGCCCCTCGGGCACCTCAACCAACGCCACAAATCATGCAAAGATTCTCCAATGCAGGGGTTCAGAAGTCACGGCACCCCCTCTGGACATTGCTGGCATGCTGTGTCTGTGGATGCAAGTGGGGTTGGACTACTTCCTGTCTGTGGTTGACCCGGCCTTGATCGATCCAGAGCGTATGGAACCGGACATGGAGTCAAAAGAGTTCTTACAAGCTGTGGAGACTGTGGTCAAAGCTGGTCAAAATGAGCTCATTAAATAGAGGGAATGGAACTCCATAGTTGGATATGACCCATCAAATTCTTGCTTGTTGTTCGTTATATTGTAAGATGCCATCATATAGTTTTTTTCAAAGTTTAAAACACTTGGGTTTGTAGCTTTGAGTTGGGAATAGAGATGGTTAACATTAATGTCACACAGACTGAGAAGGGTTTGGAATTGCTAGCTAGATGTGTAACCAGTATTAATCAGAGAACAAATTTAACTCGGTCTAGACCAATATGCAGTGATCATGCCCTCGATGGAGATCACCCAAGTGACTAACAACAAGATCAACTAGTTCATCTGCATGATATCGCTTAATAAAGTACATAAAAGTCTCTAGATTTCAAATAAAAGGACCAGTTTTTTTTCATGCAAATAGAGTCAGTTTCAAAATCTAAATATTAAGGGGATAAATGTAATACTGTATAAGAATAGATCTACTATTAAATTATCAGATGAGGGACTATTCAACACGTCTCTACTCGTGTTGATTCTATATAGGAGAAAGGTATGAGATAACGTGAGGTTTATAAATAAAAAAATAAAACTTGCTATGATATTATGTAAACTTGTGTAGTGAGGAGACAAATGTCACGCTATATAAAAATAATGATTTATTAAAAAGTACTCTACTGAAACCGTCTAACAATCCTTCGTTATTTTAGACGAAACTCAGATGGCACCAAGATTCTCCACACAGTTTTCAAATTTCCAGTTGAAAGCTTCTACAAACGGGGTGTGTTTCCTGCAACAATTATTACAAAATGTTTCTTGCCAGCAGCTCTCAGAAAAAACTCCTTTTGCACCTGAACATTCACAACTTCTATCAATTTACTTCTAATAGGACTGTCAAAAACAGTTGGCTTTAGATGTTTGGTTGACATGTATTCGAATTTAGGGTCTGTTTGTTTGAACGGAAAATTCGCACGAGAAAATCGTTTTTAGGAAAATATTTTTTTTTATCATTTGGTACTTTTGAAAACTAAAATCTGAAAAATTGTATCGCCGAAATCTCAGATTTTGGCATCCGTCATTTTCACGCTGATGCTATTTTCCTGGGCATCTACAGTGATGTTTGTTGAGAAACTATTCATTTAATTACATTTTTATTTTATTTCCACTCATTTAAGTAGTCTTTTTTTAAATTTAATTATTTTTATTAGTTAGTTTTATTTTTATTTTTTATTAAAATATCTATAGAACACTATTCATTCAAATTATGTTTTTATTTTATTTCTCCTACTTTATATTGTCTTTGTCAAAGTTACTTATTTTTTATTAGTTATTTAATTTTTGTTATTTTTTAAAAAATATTAAAAATAAAAAAAATAAAAAAATTGATGAATAGTGTTAGTACACAATGAGTATATGACACTCTCTCATTTGCATGGATCAAGATCTTATACCTCTCCATACAACTTTATTTTTCTAACAACTAACTAGACAATTACATTTTCATTTTCACGTAAAGTTATTCCGTCAAAAACTATTTCCCTCTTAAACTGTTTTACATGCAACCAATAGACCATTAAACTATGTTTGATAACACTTAACACAAGTCTATTATCTAAAGCGGTCAGACATTATCTTTTTAGACTGTTTGATAAAATTTCTTAATGAATATCTAAAAAGATGACTACTGTCTTAAATTGACTCTTAAAAAAAGTGAAGATATGCCACTTTTTTCTTGAGATCGCATAGCTCCTCCGCCTCCTCCGACCTCCGCTGCCCCTCCTCTGCACGAACCCGTCGAGATCTGCCTCCCCCGGCCTCCGCTGCTCCTCCCTCGACAGGGAGCTGACTTTTTCCACTCCCCATCCTGATGCAGAGAAGAAGACGTTGCCGCGGCAGACGTCTTTGCCTTGTCAAGGGGCTGCAGAGGGCGCCCGACGAGGTCGGCGCGGTGGACGGCGGTGCGGCAGCAGAGTATGGTTTCCACAGTGACAAGGAAGAGGGAGACGACGCCGGAGCGGAGCCAAAGTGAGTGCTTCATCTGAGATGAAACACCAGACCACTCTACAACGGTAAGGCACCAGCCACTGACGGTGGAGGTGCCAGTGCTTCGATTCATCACCGCCTCTTGTTCTCTGGAAGAAGAGATTAAACGGATCGATCCGGAAACTCATGGTGTGCAGCAAGTATACTCATACTGCAACTGTAAGAGTAGCACCTTCGTCGTAGAACAAAACAACGATGTCGACGGAAGTGCTGGCAGATTTCTCATACACGTAGCGCCACCGAACACCCCGCGGCTATAACCGGTAGCCCGACCGAGAATCGGGCCATCTATGCCACACCGCCGGCGGAAGAACTCGATGAAGGTCCTCCTCTTTTCCCTAATTCCATCAAAAGAGAAGAACAAGAAGAGAACAAAAACCAGACCAGTCTGCCAACGCACCAACCACCGATGGTGGAGGCGTCGGTGCTCCGGTTCATCACCGTTTCTCGTCGTCCCGGGGAAGCGGTTAAACAGGTCGATCTGGACAGAGATACACCAATCTGTGCATCGAGAATCTGAAACATAGAACAGTGTGGCATCCTCGTAGCAATCATCGTATCAAAAAAGACCAAAACGACGACGTTCACGGAGTCGGAAGCGGAAGTGGAAGCCAACTGGATGAGCAGCACCATCGGTGGCCAGCGAGATCATCACCGCCATCGGCGGCCCTCACAACAAAAAAACCCCAAATTCTACTGGTGACGGGGTCGCCCAACCCCTCTGACAATGCCATTGGCGACCATTACCTCCACAGGCCGCTAAGAAATATTTGGAGATATTCTTAATATATGATATTTATATCAAATAATATATTAATTTAGATGTCTTTTTAATTAATTATCAAATAATTCTTAATAAAAATCTAAATATATTAAGTATTTATCAAATTATAGATTTAGATAATATATAGAAATTAGACTTCAGATTTTTTAAATAAATGTTATCAAACACCACCTTAGATGGATTTCACATCAAAGATATCAAATTTCTCAACAGTACAAGCTGAGCAACATACTCACACAAAGCGAAAGAAGATTCTAAAGAAAAGTGATAAAAAACGGTGGCCTCTGGACAAGTCCCCCCTTCAAAAGTGGTGCGAACAAGGGAAGAACAGAGTGAAGAATCAAGAGGAGGAGGAAGAGGAAAAGAGAGCATTCCGACTACAAGTGGAGTGGCATGGCCTCTTTCCTACCCCTATTTCTTGACTAATCTACTCTTTATCGAGAGACCAATGTGGTGAACAGCTAAAGCTGTGTGAAGATGTCATGTCTACCGACATAGCTAGAAACCCCATTTTATTAAAAGTTTGGACTGAGTGAGACCTGGTACGAACAATTAGCTAGGTACAAGTATAAGCGGGTCACGTTTTTGGGGACAATTAAATTTTGTATGAACATGATGATGGTTCCGATGAAGAATAAAGCTAAAATATGATGAATCATTTGTGTTTAATTTATAGAGAATCATTTGTCATCTACTTTTGCAAATATATGTGAATAGAGTTTGTATCGGTGTAACATCTATAAACCTCTCGCATAAGTTTGGGACTAGCAATCGACTTCAAAGTGGAGAGTAAATTTTTCTAAGATTTTTACGAACAGTCCCTATGATCTATTCTGATTTCAAATTATTCCACATTGAACAAGTATGAGTTGAAAAAAGGAGTTCAATGGATTCTAAGACTTTCTTCTGGTATCGCCAACAGCCACCTATATATGGACTTCATGATCTTTCTGGTGCTTCATAAATGGGTACTATCTTAAGTGACATTTTTTCTAATAACTAGTATGGTAAAAGCACAATAGTTTTTTTTTTTTTGCTAACGAGGAAACTACGCTCCGTGTGATTTTGTGGACTCGGGGATTGATGTTCGTGAACTCCAAGGTCAGGAGTTGGCAGCTTCTACTTTCCGTGTATCCGTATTGTCCTTACCCCACTTGATAGGAAAATTTTGGATCTACACACCTCGAGGATTGCTTGTAAATCAGGTAAGTCCCCTCAGAAATCGAACTCGAGACCTCCTGCTTTTAAGCAAGAGTTCTAACCCATCGACCCAACCGGGGTGTAACACCCCAGGAAATTTAAAATATTAAGAAAATAGAAGTAATTTGGTTAAAATATCTTAGGGTTGTTATTAAAATGTGATAATTAGACGATAGACTTAATTAGTGGTAATGAACATTATCCCAGTGTCGTACCTCGAAGTGCGTGCCTCCACAGGGCGATACCGGAAAATGTCATCGAAATAAAAATCTGAGAACATCATAATTTCCAGAAAAATATGGAGAAATCAAATATGTAATTATCTGAATTTTTCGACGTATGGATTCCAAGGTACAGTTGACACGACTATTTTTCGGGTGATTTTTCAACTAGTGTAAAATAAAATCTAAAAATTAATTAAAAATCACCATAATTAGTAAAACTATCATAATAGTCTATGGTCAAAATTTCAATGCAATCAGATATGGTTTGATGGGTTTATTTAAAGAACAAGTGGCTAGTTGAATTATGGGGGAATTACGCAATGAGTTTTTCAGGGAAATTTTCAGTGGGTTACGTGGAGGCTTCTGCTGAGGACAACACCTAAGTTGGAGATGGTAACACCTCAGTTACCAGGTGTAACTTGCAAAACATGCATGGGCTAGGTGGCTAAGGATGGTTAAACGGGGTTTTTACCCCAACACCTGTAGCATTGTGTGGCTCTGTGCATGGTAATGGACTGGGTCTATAAAAAGCCTCCCACAACCTTCGTATACACCTTTCCCCACTCTAGCTGGTGTATGTGTGTTGCAGCAGAGGATACTCCACTGCTATGCTACTGAGTTGAGTTGCCAACTCTACCGGGAAAGAGCTTCCACAACAGTTTCTGGGTTTCATTTCATTGGAAGGATTGCAGTTGAGGCTATCCTACGTGCAAACTTGCATTTCTTTCTCTTATTCTAAGGATTTCTGAGTAAAGGATCTCACCCTCACTTCAATAAGGTAGGATTCTTTTCTTATTCTTTCTAGGATCTCCTGTTACCTCTCTTTGATCCTCCGGTTAATGGCATATAGAACTTTAAGCAAACCATTCTTCTAGTTTGAAAACTCAGACTATTGTGAAATCTGAAAAGTCATATTATTGATCATGTTGTTGTCAAAGTTTAGAAAACATGTCCATGATAGGAAATCAACATTACATCATGTTTTAGTTGATTCTTAAGTTAGAAGTAACCACATGTTACTAGCTTTGATCCAGTTGACTGAATTTAGAGTGTTGATTCTATTATCTAGACTGGATAGAACCTCAATGGTTTTCTACTTTTAGCTAACCTGATGTGTTGAGAAGTGATAAGACTCTTAAGTTGGTACATTTGATATAAGATCAATGTAGAAAGATGAGGAGAAAAGAGTTCTAAGAAGAAATACTCTCCATTATCTTCTTTGAGTTAACCTTTTGCTAAAACATCTTTGCAAACTATGTTCCATGATCTTCCTTTTTCGGATCATGTTTCAATGAGTATTACATCTGAAATCATACTTGTTTAGGGTCTTATTTTATGTTAGGAATGTTAGAGAAACTTTTTAGAACCATTTTGAGGTTGAATTGAATGGTTTTCTGAAGTTTGACTCAGCCCTTGTCGACAGACGAAGGGCTGGCTGTCGACAGGAACCCCTGGCCAGCAACCAGAAACCCACACTATGAGTTGCTGTCGACATGCCTCTGGGTTGCTGTCGATAGGAACACACAGGACTAAAATTCCAGTTCTGGAAATTAGTCCCTGTCGACAGCAGACTCATACCTGTCGACAGGTCTGGTCAGAGTCATGTTTCCAGCTTCTGTTTGACTCTGTTCTTCGTTGCAAATCCCACCCAATTGTTCTACTTATTAGTCTACCTTTATCATATGGATTTTACTACCAAAACACCTATTTAAATCAGTCAAGTTATCTTCCTTGTTACCTTGAGTTATTTCTACAGTTTCCGAACAAAATTATCCTCGTGAGAATGTCAATCTCTAAAATCAATGATGGAATCGAGTTCCTAAATTCTTATGTACAAACCTTGCGTAACTATGAGTAAAACCTTTGTATTTCCTTGGTTCATTACAAGGGTAAAAGTGTGGTGATGACAAATTGAGAGTCTTGGACTCAATCTAGGAATTATGCCTGGCAAATAAGGGCTGGTCCAGTCTTGAGAGGAGCACACATATTCGTTTAAGTGGCCGTGCGGAACGATAAAGGATGAGTGGATGTTTGGCATAGCATCATTAAGTGTTTGATTGGTCATCATATCATCTTATTGTGTGTTTACATATGTTCAAATCTGAACTTGAATGTTACCATGAATCCCTGAATCTTGAGTTCAATGTTCAATAACTTTGCTATCTAGTGTCGTATAGCAATCTCAGTCTGCCATGCAAAAGCATGATTACATGTCTAATTCCTTGTCACTTACTTTGTATCTTGATCTCCTTGATTATAGAACTTGAATCTTACTGAGCTAGTTAGCTCACAGAATTCTACTTTTCAGGTAATCCAGAAGGAACGAGTGATTAAGGGGGAAAGAGTGCTGAGTAAACCACGAATCTACGAGGAGCTATCTATGTTACTTTTCTGTAGTGTTGTGATTAGTAAATGTGATGTAATAAGTTTCTTTTGACTTATTCCTCATGGGAACTTAATGAGGAAACTTTTGTAATTAGACACTTATGAGGCTATCTAAGAAATGAATGGATATAGTGTCTTTTCCGTGTAATATTGTGTCACTCCCGATAAATAGAATTTTATTAGGACGTGACACGGGGTCGGTTCACAATGGTCTCAAAATCAGACAAGATATGCTAATTCCGTAAAAATAAAAGGTGAAATACAACTTAAAATATAATCTAAATATTTTTAAACTTTGAGAAAATTTGATATAAATCAAATAAATAGGATTTGATATATCAAAACAATATTTTATTTATTTATATTGCAGTAGGCAAAGATAAAAGTGCCTCAAGTTTTGCCCGTAGCTTTAAATTATCACTTATAGTTAATAATAACATTTTAGCCTTTTTTTTTCTAAAATATGTTATAACTTATAAGCAGCAGGGAATGCTTGTTTATATTGAAATGACTTTTTCATAAAATCAAAGAATTTATTAAGGAAACATAAAATTCCCATAAATTACTTTCAAATAGTTTATAAAAGAGAAGTACTTAATACACTTGTGCAAGTTCATTTACCACACTTACGTAGTGAAGTGCAACTTACGTGGCACCATGTTGGCTGCAATGTAGGTTGGCTGGCGATGACGATTGACGACGGCGACCAATGACGGGTGGTAGCTGTAGATGGCAGTCAGTGATAATAGACACGTCAAGTGATGGTGATAGATCGATGATATGTTACAGTGAATTTATAATTTAAATTTGGGCTATGTAATTTAGATTTTAAAATATTATTTTTAAAATTTTAAAATATTGACTAGAATTTTAATAGTACCTTAAGTTCATAAATATAAATTTTAAACTAAAAAATATAAGTCTTAGAGTTTAAAAGTTATTACCTGGATTTTTAGAGTAATAATCTAGACTCGTGTGCTAAAAAGTACTTATTTAAAACTATCAATTAAATTTTAATGTACTTTTAGATTCTTAAATAATAATTTAAAAATTAAAGTAACTATCTATTATTAATCTAGGCCATGATTAGGGTTGGCAATGACCGGGCCTAAACAGGCCCAGATCCAGCTTAAATCTTTTGACCCGATCCGACCAAGGGCAAAGTCTATTTTTTAGGAAGCAGGCCCAGTCTTAGGCAATTTTGTAAGGCCCGCCCAGCCCAATTTTACCCTTTTTAGAGATATTCGTACAACTCGGGACCTCTTGCTTTTAAACTAGAGTTCTAACCGATCGACTTTGGTGCACTGTACAATTTTTTCTGCTTTATTTCCCTTGGTCTGTGACAGAGCGAAATTATTCACTGCTTATCTGACTCATTGTGGACTAGCTGAGATCCTCTTTTACTTCTGTATGTTTCCGTTACGAATTCACTAACAGTGACGGATCCGCTTTGCAACAACTATTTTGTGTTCCACATACTGTCCGTAACTTCAAAGTTATGCCTATATACATCAGTTCTTCCCCCCTTCTTTTCCATTATGTGTTGCTGATTTCTGAGCCTAGGCAAGTAAATTTGTCTTTTTTACAGAGTAAAGTTTGTGTAGGTAAGCTTATTTTGATCTTCTCCTGAATATTTCAGCCTTTTGCCTCAGAATTTGATATGATTTTAGCACAATTTTGACCATATTTGAGGAATCAACTGTTGTATAACCTTATGAGACACGACATGGCAAAACTCATAGTATAGCACCATCATCAGCTATTACACAAACAAAATATTGACTGTTCAGAGAAATATGTCATGCTGCTTCAAGCCTATTGCATATAACTGCGTCCAACCTATTACCTATCAAGTCAGGGATAGACTATGAGAATTGGATGATAATGTCGATTGTTCATTTACACTTCGTGATCATTCTGCTAAATGTCAGATTGCACACAAGATCATGGTATTCTGTATTATGGTGCAAGATCAAGAGATCTAGCATTTTTTTCCTTGGATGTCAGACTGCACCCATAAGTTTCTCAATGGGTCGGATATCATGAGTTTCATTGTGATGACTAACCCCGTCGGCCTGGCCTTGTGGATGGTTTTGTGTGCGTGAGCTGCTGAATGCCAGATTGTACACAGGATAACATTTGCTCTACATACAAATGTATTGTAGTACTTCAAAAATTTCTATTGATTATTCCACATATTTGAGTTTAGTGGCTTTTTAATCTTGTCTTGCTTTCCTCCTTTGACTGCTGGACCATAAGACCCAATTTTAATACATGCAATGATGAGGGGCTTAGCCACATCATTTGTATAGTTGAGATGAGCATTTGGAATAATCCATCTTTCTAGCTTTGTTGAGTGCGGGAGCATGTATACCCTGTAAGTTTGCTAGACAATATCAGTTTGGAATCAAACATGATGCAGCACAAGGGTCTTGACTGTTCAATTTTCCCCGTTTGATTTAATATGATTTATACTTTTTCCCATTCTTAATCAGCAATGACACTATGAATTTATAGGGGAAAGTTGGAAAAGCTACTCCTAGAAACATTGTGCTGTCCACTCCTTTGCTTTGTACTCATAAGCTTGATCTTTTGCAATGTTCGTAGGAGGGAGGTAACAGAACCCACCTCACATCAGCCTGCTGTTGGAGTTCCTGCTGAGCCTCAACCATATTCTCCGTAAGATTTTACACCCATTGGATCCATTTGACTAAGTAACATTTTCTTTCTTCTTTTGTTAAACTTTGTGTAGTACCAGAGATCTGCATGTTGCTTATAATCATCTAATAGGCTTCATGTTTGTTTAGTTGAATACTAGTTTTTTTGTTTACTTGCCTTGATTGTTCATGTTTTTGTGCTTAAATGTTCTGAAGCAAACTTTGGAGGACAGAAATATGCAAACTCTGGATGTCTAGAAGTCAGATATAATATGAACTAGAGGATTTAGAAAGGATGTAAAACACGTTACGATCCCCATATATGCTACTTCCTGGTACTAAAAAATACGCTCAAAATACTGATGTCTAGGTGACCCACTACATGCTTGAAAGTGTTTCTCAGTGTAGTATGCATAAAAATGCTTCTGTTGTTTTCATTCTCTCTTTTGGTTCTATTTTGAAAGTCTCAGACCGAGTTTAGAAAGAAGTTTTTGAATGGTTTGCCCATACTTGTTTCGGACTTGTTTATCCTCATGTTCCTTACTCTGACTTCAATGATGTTTACCCTGGGCCCGGTGCTGGTTTTTTCCCTCGAAGGTTCAAGCTTATGCTTTTCCATTTCACACGCATAATGGTGTCAACAATTTGTCCAGTTTTTAATATCTTTTGAATCTTATGTGATGAGGGGGAGATCCGGTGATGGAAGCATGTTTCCTTCTCTATTCTTTTTTTACTGTTTTTCCACTTTAATGCTGCAAACTTTTCATGTACTTTTTAGAACTGCAAAAGCAGAGTAATACTTGTTGCCCCCTTGGGAATGCAGCTAGAGGGACATGCCCTTTATTTCGTTGGTCAAACTTGGATTGATGGGTTTAGCCCACTGTCTGGTTTCCTATCAATCCAATTTGGATAAAAGAGAAACATTGTTTGGTATTGAGATTTATTCTCGATCTATTCCAATGTCAAACATAACTTAAGTTCTCGGCCGAAGTGCTCAACCATCCGTTCCTAAAAACAGACGATGGGCTCGGCTATCATGTACTCAAGTGTGTCTCATTCGCCACATACCTAGGTGTGTAGCAAGTATTACTTGCTCCTACACAATTTGATAGGAATCATCAATAAGAAACCAAAATATGATTGAAGTTAAATTAGTAGTTTAAAAAGATTTGTTCAAATTCCTTTTTGTGATCATGTAGTGGGGGGTGGTGGGGGGGGGTTGTTCTTTAGATTGCATTGAGACAAGGTGACAACCTTACCTATGCATTTATACATATGTTTTATCTCGATTACAACCTATATATTATAAGAGAAATGTTTTTATCTCGCATGGTTTACCATTAACCATTCTTTTTGTACTTTCTTCATTAGAAAGAAGGTATAAGGAAAAATGATAAAAATTATATTATTTATTGCATGCTTGCATATGCACAAGTCAAGCACTGTCATTGACCAGTGTGTAGACGAGTATACTGCACCACCCGATGCTAGCCAATGGCAGCATCCAACATGTAATTGAATTATGAGAATTTCTTGGTGCACTGTCGACAAGGTTGAGTACAAATTCTTTCTTCTAAATATTAGATCCTTGATTCGAACTTCATTTAATAGGACATTATTATATGGATTGTTTTAAATTATTTATTTTAGTTTAGTAATTAGTATTACACTTTTTACTTTAATGTAATTTATTTATATATATGTGTGAATTTGGTTTAATATTGCACTTGTTCACATGTAATATTTTGTTTTCATTTTCATTTCATATTTATGTGGTTTTTAAATTTGATCTATACACTGCACATATCTCACGAAAGCGTGTTAAGTCTGTGTTAATGAACCTTCCCGTTGAAGATATTGAGATTGATGTGCACGAGTCTTATTTTCAATGATGAGAACGTGTATATCTAACTCAAAGTCTTGAATTGTCCCGTTTTGGACAGTCTGTGAATGTATGATCGCAGTTAGGTGGTTATTTACTATAGTGTTTTATACAGTGAAAATTTTGGTTGCGTCTTCTCACTCCTATCTGGTATAACTTTATTGATTTTGAATATTTTCTTAGCCATTTAGAAATAAGTGTTTAAGAAAATTTATTAATCAATAAATATTTTTGGTATATCGGAGAGGTGTGGGGAGATGTTGTCGAAATTTTTAGCAAATTGTACAAACATATAGTAAATGACCATTTGAGTGCAATCAAATATTCATAGATAGGTAAAAAGTGATAATCTAATTAATATGTCCTACCTATTTGTGGTGGCTATTTCTAGCCACCATCTTGTACTGGGCTCGTCATGGCCCGGCCCAGTCCGGCAGACAGACGTGGCCTTATCACAAGGCACCACGGTATTTCAAGGACGCCTTCGAAGATCCGTGTCCGGTCACTGCAGTCAGGTACCAGTGGGGCCCAGTGATCGCCTCCGAGCACCACCCAGCCTGTTCGAACAAAGGCCATTCCTTCCGAACAGAGTCTGCTCGGATCGCTCCCTACGTCCCTTCTGCACGGACAGCACCTCCTTACATCAGGCACCTAACAGCGAGATAGGCCTCCAGGCACCAGGTGCCGAACAGCAGGTCTGCCTCATCTGATAGGCTACCTGTTCGGTGCCTTCCTCTCACGACGGAGCTGAACAGCCCTTCATCACCTCATGACAGTTACAATGGCTACGCCACGTGCGCCCCACGATCAAGCGGTGTATTAACTGCCCAGCTTCTCAACAAGTGCCTCAATGCGTAACCCCCCCGTTGTGCGCACCAACCGACGCACCTTTCCAGGCATGATCCAGAGCCGTTACGACCATCCACCTAAGCGTCCATGCCTATAAAAGACACAAGTATAATGCCATAAGGAGGTACGCTCTCCCTCACACAAATACGCCTCATATACGAGAACTCCCATCCTCTCCAGTCACTTACTGACTTAGGCATCGGGGGGTTCTCACCGGTTCTTCAACCGGGCCCCCCTGATCCGTTTCTGGTTTTGCAGGCTTTCGTCCGCCACTGGCGTTCTTCTTCCCTTCTCCAAATGTAGGCCCACCAGGCTCCGACCCAAGCAAGAAAAGGCCTCCACACTTTTGGCGCCGTCTGTGGGAAGGACGTAGCCATGGCTCGCGGACGATCCTCTTACCAGAACATCGGGAGCAGGGCGACGAGATCTCGCCAGTCACTGGCGGATTCTCGCCGTCGGTCTTCTCCCGTTGACGTCAACGTCGCCCCCGCCGGTGCAAACAATGACGTCCCTGCACCAGCGGCCGCCGCGCCAGCAACCGCCCTGGAGATGGCTGAACTCCGGGGACAGATGCAGCAGTTGACGGGCATCTGCCTAGCCCTACAGGCTCAGTTGGCTGGGCCACCAGCCCCGGAGCCTTCCCTGCCGCGAGAGAGGCAGGCAGGGTCGTCCCACCAACGATCTCGTGTCCTTCCGGTGCCTCAGGATCAGCAGGCGGACTCACCGCGCCGATCCCACCGAGCCCCGTCTGAGGAGCGGACACCGGAGCGCCGAGGCCGTTCGCCTCGTCGCTCTGTCGTCGCCCACCACAAGAATAAGCGACGTTACCGATGGAATTTTCCGACGGATAAATTCCATTGAAAATATCGACCGATATTCCGACAGAATTATTTTCGTCAGTATATCGGTCGGAAATACCGACCGATCTTAATCCGTCTGAAAAATCCGTCAGTAATAGTCTTAGGAAGAGGATTACCGACAGATATTTCCGACGGAAATATGTCCGTCGGTAAACCCCCAATTTCCCTCCCCACCATCCCCGCGAAACCATCTCTCTCTCTCTCTCTCTCTCTCTCTCTCTCGCTCTCTCACCATCGCCCGTCGTCGGCTGCCGCGCCACCGCCGACTCCATCGTCGCCCGTTGCCGCCTGCTGCGCCATCGCCGGCCGCCACGACCGGGACCACCAACGCCGTCGTCGTCGACCTTTACCGCCGGTGCCGCCGACCTTCACCGCGAGGTATGTATCTCCTCCCTCTACTGGACCCCCACCAGCCCCCAGCCCCCCTCCCACTTCCGGCCCCTCCCCCTCCATGACCCCCACCTCTGCCAACCCCCCTCCCACTTCCGACCCCCTCCCCCTCCACGACCCCCACCCCTGCCAGCCCCCCTCCCACTTCCGGCCCCCTCCCCTTCCGGCCCCCTCCCCCTCCACGACCCCCACCCCTGCCTGCAGCTCCCCTCCCACTTCCGCCCCCCTCCCCCTCCACGACCCCCACCCCTGCCAGCCCCCCTCCCACTTCCGGCCCCCTCCCCCTCCACGACCCCCACCCCTGCCAGCCCCCCTCCCACTTCCGGCCCCCTCCCCCTCCACGACCCCCACCCCTGCCAGCCCCCCTCCCACTTCCGACCCCCTCCCCTTTCGGCCCCCTCCCCCTCCACGACCCCCACCCCTACCTGCAGCCCCCCCCACTTCCGTCCCCCTCCCCCTCCACGACCCCCACCCCTGCCAGCCCCCCTCCCACTTCCGGCCCCCTCCCCCCCCACGACCCCCACCCTTGCCAGCCCCCCTCCCACTTCCGACCCCCTCCCCTTTCGGCCCCCTCCCCTCCACGACCCCACCCCTACCTGCAGCCCCCCTCCCACTTCCGTCCCCCTCCCCCTCCACGACCCCCACCCCTGCCAGCCCCCCTCCCACTTCCGACCCCCTCCCCCTCCACGACCCCCACCCCTGCACTGTGGTTAAAGTCATTAGTATTAGTTTAGAGGGGGGATAGACTGTCCGTCTTGCTAAATTTATTTTTGGCCTATTTAAGATGAGTCTATTTTAATCGGTTATCAAATCGGTTCATAAGGTAATATAATAAGTTTGTCATCAGTGGTTAAGATCTTCTATTGTACATCTTAGGTCTTACAAGATTAAATCTTCGTCCTCATATTTATACATAAAAAAAATACTAAACCCTTGTCTCACATATCTCTCTTTTCAAATTTTATCAATCTGGCTTAGGAGAAGTATCCCTTAAAAAGCACCCAACAATATTAGGACTATAAACGGGTCGGGTTCAGAATCAGAAACATAGATTCTGATTTTGATAATCGAAATATAGTTTGATCATATTGTCATCGGGTTTTATGAAAGAGATTCTGCATACGTACGAAAATTATAATTATGTGTGTGTACATGTATATACCGATTAATTTCAGAGTGATGTACGTATGGTTTCCCGCTGCATGCCTCGGACTTATTAGGCATGGGATATGCGTTTGTAAAGAAGCCAAATACAAACACCAATGAGGTATATATCTCAATTTAGGGGAAAAAAATTAGTACAAACTCTTCCTTCTAGATATTAATTTCTTTTACGTTTAATTGTTCACTTTCAGTTTAATGATTAGTATTACACATCTTATCTATACTAATATTATATTTCTCAGTCTTGGTGCTGCCACGTGGCAACACCAGAACAAGCCTAAACCTCCCCACTAAATATTCTTGGTAATTCTTTTCCCTCTTAAAACTTCTTGAAAAATAATAGAAATACAATTGATTTCTATCCCGTGCATAACATTAATGTTTTAAAACTTCTGGGTAAAAAATAGAAATCATATTCCCCTTTCTCGGTAAATAACATTAATCAATTTTAACACACCTCCACAAAAGACAAGTCTCAAACATTAATTGTCACCTAAATCAATGAAGAAATCTTGGTAAACAAGATAAGATACTCACCATTGAAATTTTTTTGCTAAATCAGGGAGAACGTAACTTTTAAAAAAAACTTTCAATTTTAAGCCTACCATCGTGCATGCCACCTTCCTCTATTTTAAGAAAAAACTTTCCATATTTAAAAGATTCCATCTTTCTGGCGACGATGGGCACACCACCTATAGATAGTGCAGATAATGTCCTAAATCTGGTGCGATGGCTGCATCCCGCACTGTTCTTTCTCTCTTTGAACTCTCTCTCACAGTCTCTCGCCGACTCTCTCTCTCTCTTCGCTTCTCCTCCACGTCGACCTCCCCAGTCGGATCCATCGCCCTGCAGTCCGCCACCCGCGAGCCTCCTGTGCGGCCACCTCGCCTGCCTGCGAACCCCCTCCGGAGCCCCTGTTCGCCAGTTCGCCTTCACTCGGCCCCACGCACCAACCGCGGCCACATGCGGCCTCCTGCACGTCACCTGCTACCGGAACCCGCGACTCCGCGGGCGCCCGCGGGGTACGCGAACCACCCCTGTCTGCGAACCCAAGCAGAACTACCGGCGGACACCGCAGCGTCTGCCAGTCTCGCGCGACCTCCCAGCACCGCCGGGTCGACCAGGCCGGCCGCTCCCATCCCCCGCACCTCAGCCACGGTTACGCTCGGCTGCCCGCGCAACCCCGGCCTTCCGTGCGCGGTCAGCACCCTGCTAGAGTCTGCGCGTCTGCGTTCGTGAGCAGGGTCCCTCCCGTGACGCTCGCACACGTTCGCTAGCCGTTCATATGTATCTGATGAGCATGGTACTTGATATGACTAAGAGATCAGGTAACCCACAGCGTGTTACCGTGGGGCATCCCTGAGTTGTCGCTATTTTGGTGTGATCGGATGATCTGGAAATCGAGATTCTTTTTTTTAATCATTCAGCAGGAGCAGCTCTCATCTTTTATCAATTCAGCAACAATATGTGCACTTATCAATTTCGATTAAAGCCCTCCTTTTTTAAGAAATTAATCACCGGCTAGGGCAGCGAGCACATCTTAGCTGTAGCATGCCATTGATTGATGTGAACAAGAGGATGATATGGGAATGGATCTCTCTACTTGATTAATAGTTCATTAGTTTATCATAGCGGCAACTTTTTTTTTTTGCCAATTCAGAAGAGTATATCTGCATTTGCGGGTTTTAACCACACACCTCCATCTCATTTGCCACCTGCTTGACTGCTTCAGTTAGAGATCACAGGCAAGGGCAGTGTCAAGCTGGTGAGGATCTGCTGTTTGGGAGCCGGCTATGTTGGGGGCCCAACCATGGCCGTCATCGCCCTCAAATGCCCATCCATTGAAGTCGTGGTCGTGGACATCTCCACCGCTGGGATCTCGGCATGGAACAACGACCAACTCCTCATCTACGAGCTTGGCCTCGACGATGTGGTTAAGCAGTGTCGGGGGAGGAACCTCTTCTTCAGCTCCGACGTGGAGAAGCACATCTCCGAGGCCGACATCATCTTTGTCTCCGTCAACATGCCGACCAAGACCCGCGGCCTCGGCGTCGGCAAGGCCGCCGACCTCACCTACTAGGAGAGTGCCGCCCGTACGATCGCCGATGTCGCCAAGTCCGACAAGATCGTGGTCGAGAAATCCACTGTCCCCGTTAAGACTGCCGAAGCCATTGAGAAGATCCTGAAGCACAACAACAAGGGCATCAACTTTGAGATCCTCTTGAACCTCGAGTTCCTGGCGGAAGGGACTGCCATCAATGACCTCTTCAACCCTGACCGTGTGCTCCTTGGTGGGAGGGAGACCCCAGAGGGGCAGAAGGCCGTCCAAGTGCTCAAGGATGTGTATGTTCACTGGGTGCCAGTGGATAGGATCATCACCACCAATCTATGGTCTGCATAGCTCTCCAAGCTTGCTGCCAATGCCTTCCTGGCTCAGAGGATCTCCTCAGTGAATTCTATGTCAGCTCTCTGTGAGGCCACCGGCGCCGACGTGACCGAAGTTGCCTACGCCGTCTGGAGGGACTCAAGGATTGGACCCAGGTTCCTAAACGCCAGTGTTGGGTTTGGTGGCTCCTGCTTCAAAAAGGATATCCTCAATCTGGTCTACATCTGCGAGTGCAATGGCCTCCCCGAGGTTGCCCACTACTGGAAGCAGGTGATCAAGGCGAATGACTACCAGAAGAGCAGGTTCGTCAACCGGGTTGTGTCCTCCATGTTCAACACAATCTCGGGGAAGAAGATTGCGGTGCTTGGCTTTGCGTTCAAGAAGGACACCGGTGACACCAGGGAGACCCCGGCGATTGATGTGTGCAAGGGGCTGCTGGGTGACAAGGCTGCCATCAGCATCTATGATCATCAGGTGACCGAGGACCAGATCCAGCGTGATCTCGCCATGAACAAGTTCGACTGGGACCACCCCATCCACCTCCAGCCCATGAGCCCGACCGCTGTGAAGAAGCAGGTGACTGTGACTTGGGATGCTTACGAGGCCACCAAGGGGCCTCATGGGGTCTGCATCCTCACAGAGTGGGACGAGTTCAAGGTTCTTGACTACAAGAGGATCTATGACAACATGGAGAAGCCGGCCTTCGTGTTTGATGGGCGCAACATTATGGATGCGGAGAAGTTGAGGAAGATTGGGTTCATTGTCTACTCCATTGGTAAGCCCCTGGACGCCTGGCTGAAGGGAGTCCGGATTCTCTCCACCCCACGCAGGATGGAGTCCGGTCAGTACAAAGGTTGTTTTGGTTTTTTTTTTTCAACTCTTGGTTTTTTTTTTTTTTTTGGTTTTTACACAGGGGTTAAAATCAAAACAACCCTATGTGCGCTTTGTACTGACGGGACTCCATCCTGCACAAGGTGGAGAGGATCCGAACTCGGCTGAAGGATATGCCTGCTGTGGCCTAATGAAAGGTCTGCTCATCAGGGAAAAGGAAACAAAACAAGCTACTAAAGAGGATCATGCATTAGCTGCCATATAATACAGCTTCATAATATTAGATGAAGGTGAGGTTTCATTAGTCATTATTATTACCATTATTTTTTCCAATTGTTTTTTTTCCTTGGTTAAAGGGTCTGCCTCCTCATGAAGGATCTCATACCAATTTAGATTTCGGTAAATAATCGTTTCCACTTTGCCAAATCTTTCGGTTGTTGGTGGGTTAATTACTAAAAGAATACATGATATGTTTGAAATTTTTTTGGTGGTGCTGACATTATATTAGTGTTACAGAGCAATAACAGTCTGGCATTGGATTTTATCAAATTCAACTTACTTGATTACTTCAAAATTTGAATTGCGTTATCTTTGTACCTTATGATCAACACTATTGAAGGTTTTCCTTATCACCCCCCTTTCCTGTGACTTCATGTTGATATTACATAGAAAGTTGCATATTTTTCAAATAATATAGTGTTTATTTTTTTTTTGAAAAATTGAACCCTACGCATGAGTTATTATTTTTACACAAAAAAGTTTTTATTATATATTCATGTTTTCTTATACTATTGTATCTTCCTTCAGAAAAAAGAGTATTTGACAATAATGAATTTTTAAGATGCTAAGAAGTCATCTATGGCAACTATTTAGGGGTTTACCATATATAATTATATTAAAACATAATTTTATATAAATTTAAAAATTTATTTATACCTAAAATATTTCCGTACATCACATCGATAGAGATCCATTATTATTACAAATGTGTATATATATATATATATATATATATATATGTTACTACCGTACAACATTAAAGTTGAGATCTATGAATATTGATTAAGAATGTAATTTAAAAATAAATGTCTCATAATATATATCAATATGTGATGTGAATTTATTATGTGTTGAATTTATTTTTTTTATATTTTATATTATTGATATTGTGATGTTATTTTAAATATATTTTTACCTAAAATATTACCGTGCATCGCACAAGCATAGAACTAGTTTTAATATATTTGTTTAGTATTGCACATATTTACATGTAATTTATGTACATGTATGTGTAAATTTGGTTTATTATTGCACTTGTTCACATGTATGATTTTGTTTTCATATTTCTTTGATATTTATGTGGGATTTAAATTTGATCTATGTATTTTTTCTCATTTATCACTGCACACACCTCACGAGTGCGTGTTAAGTCCGTGTCAATGAACCTTTCCGTTCAAGACTTTGAGATTGATGTGCACGAGTCTTATTTTCAATGATGAGAACGTGTATATCTAATTCAAAGTCTTGAATTGTCCCGTTTTGGACAGTATGTGAATGTTTGATCGCAGTTAAATGGTCATTTATTATGTATTTGTATTATTTGTTGAAAATTTCGAGTGCGTCTACTCACTCATCTCTGATATACCTTTATTGATTTAGAATATTTTTTTAACCACTTATTAGTAAGTGTTTAAGAAAATATCTTAATCAATAAATATTTTTGGTATATCGGAGAGGTGTGGGTAGATGTTGTCGAAATTTTCAGCAAATAATACAAACACATAGTAAATGGTCATCTGAGTGCGATCAAATATTCACAGATGGGTAAAAAGTGATAATCTAAATAATATATCCTACCTATTCATTTTGACTTACTCGAACGATGTGAGGGTGTGTTGGATTTTAACTTGTGACATGACATTTAATCTGTATAGGAAAAATGTCTTATGAGAATCGGTAATGGATGTATCGTGGAATAGTGAATGGAGTTGTGACCGAGGAGTTTAAAGACGGAGTTGACAGTTTTATTCAGTTTGCATTGAGTAATTCATCAGTAGCAGTTGATCTGATGGGTAACATCGGATGTCCGTGTTCGGCTTGTAAGAACAGAAAGTGGATATCGACATGAGATGTGCAACATCATTTGTATACGAGAGGATTTGTTGCCCATTATGAGTTATGGTCGTCTCATGGTGAGTTGAATGTTCAGTCGTCTGCACCAGCTAATTACTTTGCCTCCACAAGTACGTACGTAGACATGGTTGTCGATGCTGCTGGTACGAAGTTCAATATTCATGAAGATCAAACAAATGAAGAAGTGCCGAATGATACAGTTCAGAGATTTTATCAGTTACTTCGAGATGCTGATGAGCCATTATGGGACGGTTGTGAGAAGCATACACGGTTGTCTGCAGTGTCGCAGCTACTGAATTTGAAATCTGAATTTCATATGAGCGTCAGTTGTTTTGACCGGCTTCTCGTACTCGTCAAGAGTATGTTTCCTCAATCAGAGAGGTTACTTGCTGACTTTTATCGTGCGAGGAAGATGGTGAATGATCTAGGGCTTGGTTTTATGAAAATTGATGCATATCCGAATCACCGTATGCTGTACTACAAAGATGATGCGGAGAATACATCATGCTGTATTTGTAAACATGATAGATTCAAGCCTAAGAGAGGGGACAAGTCAAAGCAGAAGGATGTTCCGTATAAGTCATTGCGGTACTTTCCGATCACACCCAGATTGCAGCGGTTGTTCATGTCCCCGAAGACGGCTGGACATATGACTTGGCATGCGGAAACAGTCCGTCGTGACGAAGGTGAAATGAGTCATCTTGCCGATGGTGAAGCTTGGGCTCATTTTAGCCGTACTCATCCTTACTTCTCAAGGGATCCACGCAACGTGCGGCTGGGTTTATGCACAGACGGTTTCAATCTATTCGGAGGCTCGGTGGCATCTTACTCATGTTGGCCAGTATTCCTAACACCGTATAACCTTCCGCCAGACATGTGCATGAAGTGTGAGAATCTGTTCCTTTCATTGTTGATTCCGGGTCCAAAAAGTCTAGGAAAAAATATAGACATATATCTCAGACCGTTGATTGATGAGCTAAAATTGTTATGGTCAGATGGGGTTCTCTCTTATGATGCATCCAGAAAATAGAATTTCAATTTGAAGGGTGCATTAATGTGGACAATAAGTGACTTTCCAGCGTATGACATGTTATCTGGCTGGAGCACACATGGGAGGTTGGCATGTCCTTATTGCATGGGGGATTCTAAATCATTTGTGTTGAAATCTGGGGGAAAATCATGTTGGTTCGATTGTCATCGTCGGTTTCTACCGAGTGACCATCCTTTCCGAAAGTAAAAGGATTCTTTTATGAAAAATACAATTGTGATGAAGGAGGTTGATATGGAACGTGTGTCTGGTGGAAACATGGCGAGGCGGGTCCAGAACTTATCGACTGTAACACAACTGCCTGGTAGTATCCGACAAATCCCTGGCTTTGGGAAGGATCACAATTGGGTGAAGTAAAGCATCTTTTGGGAATTACCTTATTGGTCAACACTTTTGATACGACATAACCTATACGTCATGCATATAGAGAAAAATGTTTTTGATAATGTGTTCAATACAGTTATGGACGTCAAAGGCAAAACGAAGGATAACGTGAAGACACGTTTGGATTTGAAAGTACTTTGCGGTTGTTCAGAACTAGAGCTGCAGTATGTTAGTGGAAAAGTGGTGCAATCTAAAGCTTCATATGTGCTTGGGGCCAGACAGATAAGGAAGTCTTGCAATGGTTGAAGCAATTGAGATTTTTGGATGGATATGTCTCGAATATTGCCCGTTGTGTAAATGTGAAAGAGGAAAAAATATACAGAATGAAGAGTCATGACTGCCATGTTTTCATGCAAAGATTGATACCACTTGCTTTTCGTAGGTTGTTACCGAAGCAAATATGGGGAGCAATGACTGAGCTGAGTCAATTCTTCAGGATTTTATCTGCATCAGAACTCAGGTTTCATGACTTGCAAAATATGGAGCAAAATATAATACAGACAGTCTGCAAATTAGAGAAGATATTTCCTCCAGCATTCTTTGATTCAATGGAGCACCTGATCATCCATTTGCCATATGAGGCTAGTGTAACGGACCGGGGTATTTATGCCCATTAAGGCTCCATATCCAGATCCACCTCCCGCGAACGCACCGAAGTGTCGCAAGGGATATCTCACACACGAGTTCAGTAAGAGTATAAAAGACAAACCACAAGAATATAAGACACAAGAAAGTACATGTGCTCATATCTATTCACAAATTTGTACAACTGTCTCATTACATTAATACATGTCCAATTAAAAGAGTACAACTACCTGGGGCATACCCCGAGGGAGCACAAGCTCACACAACACTAACTACTAAACTACTGCTGGTGGTACAAGTCTGACGCAACGCCACTGCGAGCCAAACACACGGCAAGCCTTGAAAAGAACTGTAGGGGAGTGAGCCTCAACAAGTAACTGACTCAGTAGGGGCTACCCAAAACAACACTGTAACCACAGACACCTCAACCCCAATGGGTCTCACTGGCAACAACAATAGCCAAACCATTTCATGCTCACATCATTACAATAAATAACAATTAAACATGCTTACGATAATAAACATAACGTCCTCAGAAGAAAAGTAGGACTACAGGACTAACATAATATCATTAGTCAGCCCAACAACCAAAGTGTCTAAACCACAGTCTCACTGGCACACTGCTACAACAACGGGTTGCCTAAACTATAAGCCACACAGGCAAGTCACTGCCCAGGCTACAAGCTTCACAGGCGAACCTCAAACATTTGAGTAATAGGACTGCTAACAAAGAGCTGGTCCTTTATACTCCAAACCACTTTACAACAGAACTACTCAAAGGTAATGGAACTGGCTAACACGAAGCCAATCCATAACACACTAAAGCTATAATTGGAATCATACCCAAGAAGAGAGTAAAACTTAACAAGTGGAAGGTCTCACACGGCCTCCACGGAACATAGCTTAACTAAACCACAATATGTCTAGGCCATAAGCCTCATCGGCAAAATACCCATAAAGGTAACATAATTAATAATCACAAACTAATTCGCAATAAAATATAAATAAAGATCTACCTAAAACAGTTAGGATACAACAAGTGGCAGGTCAAACCACAAGACCTCCACAACACACAAGTACCCGGAAAGGTTAGTACATAATGTACCACTACAAAACTAAAGTAACCCACGAAGGAAATAGGTATCTGCTACTCTGAGGTACCACAACACAAATACCCGAACAAGGGTACAGGTAGGTGATAAACACCACACTGAACCATAATTATATTATACCTTTAATTAGACACAATATTACAGGTAAAACCTTAATCGACGAGTCATACAAACCACAACTGAGTCACAACTGTGCCAACACCAGGGCACACCTCGAACTGGTCAAACCCCGACCACGAGTCACAAACTCACAAACTACGACAAGTAGCAAAGCACGAGTCGGAAGGGAACGACGCCACCACACGGGAACGGACTACTGGCTGATCAGGCCAATATCCAACCCGGACAACACAACACAAGAACTACCTCTCAGTCTCGCAGTCACGGACGAAAGGTCCAACTGCTGCTCCACTAGGAAGAAGTCAAACAACTGTGGAGACCAACCAACACCACACCTGCAGACACACAACTGCAGGCCCATGCCTGGCACCTCTAGAGTCTCTGGCCGGAGCACTCTAAAGTGAGGCACTGGAAAAATAGGACAGGACTAGTGTCGACTACTGGTGTTCGTACCCCCAACTACGAGCGCGCTACAAGCGACAAAAGAACAAACTCTGGGAAGTCGCTGCCCCACTGCCGTCTTTCCCTCAGTCGGACGTACAACTCAAACTCAGGAGTGAGGGTGTCCAGGAAGACGACACAGACCTCAACGGTACAACACAAGTACCGGGACAAAACCCCGAGCACAACAAACACACGTGCCTGGCTCACAAAGAACCTGGGGTACCCGACTAGAGAGGCATTCCGGAATAGGCGCCGGACCACCACACTCGGCTAGCACAAACCACGATACTTACACATATAGCCTTTACTTATAATTCACAATATACAAGTGTTTGGATTAGCTTAACATCGGTCACCGTGTGACCCCAAAGCTATCCCACACCAACACATACCTGAACCACTAACTTGCTTATCATTGGTCACCTTGTGACCTCCAAGCTAACTCACACTAACATATATATAAATCACAATAGCCAATCATATTTGACCTATCTTTGATCATCTCATGACCTTCGTGGCAACACACCACTTACTACATAAATCTATATAATATTATTCGAAAGACAACAATGGACCAGGGCTAGGTCAGTATGGACCTTCACTGCCCAAACACCATAAAGTCATGGTTAGGCTCACACAGGAACCTCACTGCCCAATTACTACGACAAATCACCAGAATTACATTACAACAGAGTGTGTAGCACACACACACACTCAAACCACGTAGGCAATACGTGTATATTACACCCTGGATGGTGTACCACACGTCTTCCACGTAAACCACATGTCCAACACAGGACAACGCACTCCAAGAGTGCCACGGGTGCCAACGCACCACACATACCACGTAAAGCGATTACGTACATCACACATCATTCATATAAAACTTGCCCACATGAGCAGTATGGTCCAAGAGCATAACAAGTGCACTGGCTCACACCGGTCATCGCCATGCACACACAATCACACAATATTCATAACCAGGAAAACTACGTAAACACAATGCATGGATACATGCACAGGTTGGCGGAAACATTGACTGCCGCTTATAAGAAGTAAACGGCAAACGATCTAGCCGTTTATCTCCCGGCTGGTGATCTTGGCGGCAAGCGATTTTGACGCCAAGTTCTCCGGCCTAAAACCCTGCAGAAACCCTAATCCAGTTCTACAGGTTTTCCAACTGTTTAAGCTGCAGAAAAACATATAAAAACGGTTCCTTTAACATACTAGAACCCGGAACAACCCATTACAACATGCTTTACACATTAAATTCATCAAACCACCCTTTAACCCCGCATGGTACGACTTGATCCGAAAATACAATAAAAATGCTGGTTCAAGTGATTAAGTCGTGTTTTAATATTTCTAACAAGCTAACAGGGCTCGACCCCTACCTCAGAAACGCAATTAAACTCCCGAAGAACCTCGAATCACGCCGAAACCCGAGAAACGTCCCACGAACACCACGCTCCAATCCGTCATTCCCCGCCCGATCTGTCGCTACCACGCGCACCACGGCCTTCCCACGAGCTCCCGCCGACCGACAGAACTCGCGAAGAAGCACAAGGGTGAAGGTGGGGGAAGAGGAAGGGAGAGAGAGGGGAAAGAACAGAGCTTGGGTCTGCCATAAAAACACAGGCATGCCAGGTTAACGTCAACCCTTTGGCCGTTTAACCAGACCGCCACAACTAGACGTCCACAAAGCTTGACGCCAAGTTCAACAGTCAACGTCCTCATCGATGGACGTTAACGCCATGTTAACGGCACACCACTGCCGCCAACACACAATCGACGTCACCCACCTGGACGCCAACACACTGTGTCCAGCAAGCTGAACACCAACACGGACCCAAACCAAACCCGGTAAGGATCTAGTAAGAAACACACAACACTAATGGGCCTCACATTGGCCACCAAACCCGCTAAACCTGGATCCACGGGATCCGGAAAACGCGCGATGTTACATTATTATCACCTAAAAACAAATGTCGTCCTCGACATTCAAAACAAACCACAACAAATCGAATTATCACCTAAAAACAAATAAAGTCAAACACAGAACAAGTAGGACACTCTTTCTCTGCTTTAGCCTTTCAATTCATCTCACAATTTCTCTGTTCTGTCGATTCCATTGCCTTTCTTTAGCTTTTAACCGTAGGCGATTCTGCCTTGCCAATGGCGCTTTATCTTCTTGGACCGAACCTACTTCCACAATTTCGCAACTGTGTTTGCAACATTATTTCGAGACCTCTTTATCTTTCTCAAATATCTTATACTGTAATATTTTTTTCATACCATAATCTTTCCAAATTATCAAACTTTCCGGTGCCATTTCCTTTTTCTATTTATCACTGCCAACTATTATCCTGCCTCATCTGCATTTACATTCGCAACTGACACCTCTTCAAAGAAATCCAATCACCAATTTTGAATTTCCTGCTCCTTCATATTATTCTGCTCATACTGCTTAAGGCCAATTTCTGATTAAAAAAAAAAATCATAATAAACTCTGTTCCTTTATTCCACTGCGCAAAACTTTACACTTTCTTCTTATCTCAGCAAAGCTTGAACAATTTATGAATATTAAATCTTTCTTGCTTCTGCTTCCGCTGCGCTACTCTGATCACACTGAACACTTTTACAAAATATTACACAATTTCTGCTCACAATATTACTTTCAATTGCTTTCTTCTGACTTCAACTGCTTCTCAAAGCATCCCATTCAATTAATTACTGCTGAAGAAATTACTGCAATTTCTGATCTGCCAAATCACTATTGACATATTGCGCTTTTCATATATCTTTCCTGTTTTACTGACATTCTCTGGCTAATTCCCATAATTCTGGAGCATAAACTTTTCGAATATTCTTAATTAATCTGCTCCAGCATTTAAACCCTGAAATATTTTAATAACAATTCCTTGCTGCTCAATTAAATCATTTCTTTGCACCAATATGCAAACTTTAACTGACATTTCCTGACTCATCTGACCTTATTCACTTCATCATTTGCTAAATTCTTCCTTTCTCTAATCCATATCTTTTCTTTATCTAAACTGCCAATCATCAACTAAATATTCACCTTGTGCAAATTTCACAAATCTTTATTGCACATTAATCCTTATTTTCTCTCTTTCTTTATTCAACTGATCATTTCTATACTTATTTATACAAATCTTCATATCACACTTCCTTTCTGCTATCATCATATTTCATAACAATATTTTTCTCAGATTTCTGATCTCGGGCATATTTAATCTATCTGCCATAAATCACTGCTCTTATATGTACTGATACCTCTTTTAAAGCTGATCTGCCTTTTTAATCATATCAAACTCTTCATAACTCTAATCACATTTTCATCCTCACTATTTCTTAATATCCACTGACTCAAGTCTCTAATGCCACAATACTTCTACTGAGGTTCTCAACTACAACTTATCACACAAACTGACCTGTTCCTTATCACCTTGTTACCACGCCCCTGACTCTGCCAACTTTCTATCTCATTATAACTTATTTACTGAATTCCATAGCCAATCTTGCTAATCTTTTCAATTCCTTTAACTGCAAATCTTTAACAACCAAACTGATCTATCACAGAAATACTCTATACTTATCTCTGCTAACTTTGCACTTTATTAACATATCTCAGAGCACTAGTTTACCTTTCTTCTCTAATCTCTGCAACTGAAAACTTTTAAGTACTATACTTTAACAGCTTTAACTGCACTAGTGCCAGGATACTACCACACAACTTATGCCACTATTCACATTATGGCACAGCAACTACTCACAATTACCAATCTAATAAACAAAAACTCACGGTTTACGTGCCAAAAGCAAACGTAAAAACTACTTCATATTACACAAAACCGCAGACTTACTACCAGCAGTGGACATTAATCCATGTATTGGGACATTATACTTTCAATGTCTTTTCATATTCTAACTGGACATTGCTCTGATACCAACTTGTAACGGACCGGAGTATTTATGCCCATTAAGGCTCCATATTCAGATCCGCCTCCCGCGAACGCACCGAAGTGTCGCAAGGGATATCTCACACACGAGTCCAGTAAGAGTATAAAAGACAAACCACAAGAATATAAGACACAAGAAAGTACATGTGCTCATATCTATTCACAAATTTGTACAACTGTCCCATTACATTAATACATGTCCAATTAAAAGAGTACAACTACCTGGGGCATACCCCGAGGGAGCACAAGCTCACACAACACTAACTACTAAACTACTGTTGGTGGTACAAGTCTGACGCAACGCCACTGCGAGCCAAACACACGGCAAGCCTTGAAAAGAACTGTAGGGGAGTAAGCCTCAACAAGTCACTGACTCAGTAGGGGCTACCCAAAACAACACTGTAACCACAGACACCTCAACCCCAATGGGTCTCACTGGCAACAACAATAGCCAAACCATTTCATGCTCACATCATTACAATAAATAACAATTAAACATGCTTACGATAATAAACATAACGTCCTCAGAAGAAAAGTAGGACTACAGGACTAACATAATATCATTAGTCAGCCCAACAACCAAAGTGTCTAAACCACAGTCTCACTGGCACACTGCTACAACAACGGGTTGCCTAAACTATAAGCCACACAGGCAAGTCACTGCCCAGGCTACAAGCTTCACAGGCGAACCTCAAACACTTGAGTAATAGGACTGCTAACAAAGAGCTGGTCCTTTATACTCCAAACCACTTTACAACAGAACTACTCAAAGGTAATGGAACTGGCTAACACGAAGCCAATCCATAACACACTAAAGCTATAATTGGAATCATACCCAAGAAGAGAGTAAAACTTAACAAGTGGAAGGTCTCACACGGCCTCCACGGAACATAGCTTAACTAAACCACAATATGCCTATGCCATAAGCCTCGTCGGCAAAATACCCATAAAGGTAACATAATTAATAATCACAAACTAATTCGCAATAAAATATAAATAAAGATCTACCTAAAACAGTTAGGATACAACAAGTGGCAGGTCAAACCACAAGACCTCCACAACACACAAGTACCCGGAAAGGTTAGTACATAATGTACCACCACAAAACTACAAAGTAACCCACGAAGGAAATAGGTATCTGCTACTCTGAGGTACCACAACACAAATACCCGAACAAGGGTACAGGTAGGTGATAAACACCACACTGAACCATAATTATATTATACCTTTAATTAGACACAATATTACAGGTAAAATCTTAATCGACGAGTCATACAAACCACAACTGAGTCACAACTGTGCCAACACCAGGGCACACCTCGAACTGGTCAAATCCCGACCACGAGTCACAAACTCACAAACTACGACAAGTAGCAAAGCACGAGTCGGAAGGGAACGACGCCACCACACGGGAACGGACTACTGGCTGATCAGGCCAATATCCAACCCGGACAACACAACACAAGAACTACCTCTCAGTCTCGCAGTCACGGACGAAAGGTCCAACTGCTGCTCCACTAGGAAGAAGTCAAACAACTGTGGAGACCAACCAACACCACACCTGCAGACACACAACTGCAGGCCCATGCCTGGCACCTCTAGAGTCTCTGGCCGGAGCACTCTAAAGTGAGGCACTGGAAAACAGGACTAGCTGGGGACCAGTGTCGACTACTGGTGTTCGTACCCCCAACTACGAGCGCGCTACAAGCGACAAAAGAACAAACTCTGGGAAGTCGCTGCCCCACTGCCGTCTTTCCCTCAGCCGGACGTACAACTCAAACTCAGGAGTGAGGGTGTCCAGGAAGACGACACAGACCTCAACGGTACAACACAAGTACCGGGACAAAACCCCGAGCACAACAAACACACGTGCCTGGCTCACAAAGAACCTGGGGTACCCGACTAGAGAGGCATTCCGGAATAGGCGCCGGACCACCACACTCGGCTAGCACAAACCACGATACTTACACATATAGCCTTTACTTATAATTCACAATATACAAGTGTTAGGATTAGCTTAACATCGTCACCGTGTGACCCCAAAGCTATCCCACACCAACACATACCTGAACCACTAACTTGCCTATCATTGGTCACCTTGTGACCTCCAAGCTAACTCACACTAACATATATATAAATCACAATAGCCAATCATATTTGACCTATCATTGATCATCTCATGACCTTCGTGGCAACACACCACTTACTACATAAATCTATATAATATTATTCGAAAGACAACAACGGACAGGGCTAGGTCAGTATGGACCTTCACTGCCCAAACACCATAAAGTCATGGTTAGGCTCACACAGGAACCTCACTGCCCAATTACTACGACAAATCACCAGAATTACATTACAACAGAGTGTGTAGCACACACACACTCAAACCACGTAGGCAATACGTGTATATTACACCCTGGATGGTGTACCACACGTCTTCCACGTAAACCACATGTCCAACACATAGACAACGCACTCCAAGAGTGCCACGGGTGCCAACGCACCACACATACCACGTAAAGCGATTACGTACATCACATATCATTCATATAAAACTTGCCCACATGAGCAGTATGGTCCAAGAGCATAACAAGTGCACTGGCTCACAGCGGTCATCGCCATGCACACACAATCACACAATATTCATAACCAGGAAAACTACGTAAACACAATGCATGGATACATGCACAGGTTGGCGGCAACATCGACTGCCGCTTATAAGAAGTAAACGGCAAACGATCTAGCAGTTTATCTCCCGGCTGGTGATCTTGGCGGCAAGCGATCTTGACGCCAAGTTCTCCGGCCTAAAACCCTGCAGAAACCCTAATCCAGTTCTACAGGTTTTCCAACCGTTTAAGCTACAGAAAAACATATAAAAACGGTTCCTTTAACATACTAGAACCCGGAACAACCCATTACAACATGCTTTACACATTAAATTCATCAAACCACCCTTTAACCCCGCATGGTACGACTTGATCCGAAAATACAATAAAAATGCTGGTTCAAGTGATTAAGTCGTGTTTTAATGTTTCTAACAAGCTAACAGGGCTCGACCCCTACCTCAGAAACGCAATTAAACTCCGGAAGAACCTCGAATCACGCCGAAACCCGAGAAACGTCCCACGAACACCGCGCTCCAATCCGTCATTCCCCGCCCGATCTGCCGCTACCACGCGCACCACGGCCTTCCCACGAGCTCCCACCTTCCGACAGAACTCGCGAAGAAGCTCAAGGGTGAAGGTGGGGGAAGAGGAAGGGAGAGAGAGGGGAAAGAACAGAGCTCGGGTCTGCCATAAAAACACATGCATGCCAGGTTAACGTCAACCCTTTGGCCGTTTAACCAGACCGCCACAACTAGACGTCCACAAAGCTTGACGCCAAGTTCAACAGTCAACGTCCTCATCGATGGACGTTAACGCCATGTTAACGGCACACCACTGCCGCCAACACACAATCGACGTCACCCACCTGGACGCCAACACACTGTGTCCAGCAAGCTGAACACCACACGGACCCAAACCAAGCCCGGTAAGGATCTAGTAAGAAACACACAACACTAATGGGCCTCACATTGGCCACCAAACCCGCTAAACCTGGATCCACGGGGATCCGGAAAACGCGCGACGTTACAGCTAGGGTCCCAGCATGATGAGGATGAAGTTGAGGATGATGACGATTTTTTCCAATCAGATCGGAGTGATGCACGAGAGTTGACAGCTTCTACGTAGTTCAGTGTTGATGATATAAATGAAACAATTGCTTATATAAGATAACGAACAAGAAGAAGTTGACCCAAATGCCCTTGAGCGGGAGGTGGAGTTTGATGTGGAGGAAGAGTCCCAGCATGATGAGGATGAAGTTGAGGATGATGACGAAGATGATGCTGAATTAAACATGTCTTCAGCATCTGATGATGAATATAGATAATATACCCTATATTTGTAAGAACTTCGTGTTGTTGCTAATTATATGTTCATATTAAATTGCTACTTCAAATTTGAGTGCTGATGACATGTTATATCTTTATTTATCTCAATAGAGATATGGTACGTAGAGGACGGAGTCGAACGGTTTCCACGTCCGTTGGCCGAGGGTTCGCGTCCCCGTCCATGACAGGTATATGTATATGTAAACACAAAACTCTATATATTATTGTTCATATTAAATTCACGAGATATAACGTACATACAATTTTGCAGGGACTGCCTCCCCGTCCACGCCAGTCGTCCAGGCGGCAGGTATACGTATATATTATTGTTCAATTTAAATTCATATTTTCTAATGTGTACATAATTTTGCAGGGACCGCCTTCCCGTCGACCACGCGAGTAGCGCCACCTTCCCCTTCTTCCTCACAACCAGGTACATGTATGTTTCCATAGATTAATATGTTTCTTTTCTTTTAATTTATACAATAATAGTGTACTTAAATTGTTTTCAACAGAGGTGGAGAGCCAGCATCCAGTAGCGGATGAGGAGGGGCCTCAGCTACCAGGACGGCAGCCATGTTGGATCTCAGGGTAAAGTTGATCACTCAAACTTACTGTATTTGTTATTTATGTTATCCATTCATATACAAAATAATGTGCAATTGCAGGAGGAAGATAGATCCCGGTTAGGAGGGGCCCAGCTACCAGGACGGCAGCCATGTTGGATCTCAGGGTAAAGTTGATCACTTCAAACTTACTGTATTTGTTATTTATGTTATCCATTTCATATACAAAATTAATGTGCAATTGCAGGAGGAAGATAGATCCCGGTTATGCTTCCCTATATTACGATGCTGGTCCACGCACATATTCCAGGACCAATGGATGCATGGAGAGAGTTCCCGGTGCCCGTCCGGGATTTATATATTTGACATGTTCACGGTATTATTAATTTTTACTGATTTGAAGTCATTTATTTAATTACTATCTCTGTTAGTGCAGACAGTTGAGTAATTTTATTTCTTTACAGCGGAGGTATGCGTTCACGAGACTTGATGATCTCCCTCGAGCTCGAGCCGTCTGGGAGTCTACTGCCCAGACTAATTTAAGAAAGTCGATGTGGGAGGCTCGGGACAAGGCAATGAAGACCACAGGCAACCGGGATCCTATGGCTTGGCTGGATTACGGCCCTATTTGGCTGAGGAGGGACTATTGGGAGTCCCTTTGTGAGCGTTGGGCTACTGGACCATGGCAGGAGCGGTCACATGCGGCAAAACGCAACCGATCAACTCATTCGGAGAAGAATGTGCATACTAGTGGGTCCGTATCTTATGCGAGCCACAACCAAAAATTGGTAAGCATATTATTGTTCAATTGCTTAATACATTGATTATTATTGTGAAACTAACTAATTTTGTTGAATTGTAAGCATCACGAGCTCGAGCGTGCCCCTACTTTTCGCGAGTTATTTGATCGGACTCATAAGCGAAAGGGGACAAATGACTATGTCAACGAGAGTGCTCGCACGATTGCTGTAAGTCGAGCTATAAATTTTGAATTTAATTAAGATATTAAACTAATTTGCTTTCAATAATTTAGTTTTAATTTGTTTTACAGGAGACATATGACAGGATGATGGCGGATCGTATGCAGAGGACACTCCCCATCCAGACTTGGATCCGGAGGCTTGGGTCGAAGCAGTGGGAGGGCCGAGGAAGGGTCGAGTGTACGACTTTGGGGACAGTCTGGATACTACTCCAGTGTTATCCTCATCTGCGAGTTCGGTCGCTTCTCCGGCATACGCGAGTTCATCTGCTGCGCCGCCCGTTAGTGGTGTAGAGGAGATTAGAGGCCTTATTCGGGAAGAGCTACGGGCAGAGTTACAGACACAGCGGGCAGAGCTACAGACTCAGCGGGCAGAGCTACAGACACAGCGGGCAGAGCTACAGACGCAGTTCGGCAATATGGTTCAGCAGTTGATCTCAACCATGCAGGGAGTACGCCCCACACAGCCAGCACCTCAGGTCAGTATTAGTATTAATTTCATATACTTTGGATGAGATGAAACCACTGAAGAATGTCAATGGGAAAAAAAAATCTAAATTAATTAACCTAACATAAGTGTAAAGGGCATTCAATTGACGGATCTAAAAAACACCTAAGTATATATAAAGGGTCAAAATCTACAACATGGGGGTCCAAAATCTCAAATAGGGATCGGATCGTCGTGTCGTTTGTTCCGACACGACCGGGTGGGTTAAAGTGACGTGTGGGAACTGACGTAATCCAATTTGGACTCCCGGGTTGGGTTGGGCGTTCAATTGACGGATCTAAAAAACACTCAAGTACATACAGGGTCAAAACTTACAATCTGGGAGTCCAAAATCTCAAATAAGGATCGATCTGCGTGCCGTTTGCTCCGACCTGACCGGGTGGGTTAAAGTGACGTGTGAGAACTGACGGAATCCAATTTGAACTCCCGGGTTGGGTTGGACGTTGAAATGACGGATCTAAAAAATAACCAAGTATATATAAAGGAATAAAACCTACAACCTGGGTGTCCAAAATCTTAAATAGGGATCGGATCGGTGTGTCGTTTGCTCTGACACGACCGGGTGGAGTGACGTGTGGGAACTGACGGAATCCAATTTGGACTCCCGGGTTGGGTTGGGCGTTCAATTGACGGATCTAAAAAACACCCAAGTATATATAATGGTCAAAACTTACAATCTGGGGTCCAAAATCTCAAATAGGGATCTGATCGGCGTGCCGTTCGCTCCAATACGACCGGGTTGGTTAAATTACCGTGTGCGAACTGAACGGAATCCAATTTGGATTTTCGAATTGGGTTGGGCATTGAAATGACGGATCTAAAAAAACTCAAGTCTAAAGGATCAAAACACACAACCCGGAAGTACAAAATCTCAAATGGGGATCTGATCGGCTTGTCGTTCGCTCCGACACGACCGGATGGGTTAAATTGACGTTTGCGAACTGACAGAATTCGATTTGGATTCCCTGATTGGGTTGAGCGTTGAAATGACGGATTTAAAAAAATCTAAGTCTAAAGGGTCAAAACACACAATCTGAGGGTACAAAATCCCAATAGAGATCTGATCGGCGTGTCGTTCGCTCCGACACGACCGGTGGGTTAAATTGACGTGTGTGAATGGCGGAATCCAATTTGGATTCCCAGATTGGGTTCGGCGCTCAAATCAGTAATATAAAAAAACTCAAGTATAAATGAGCAAAAATAAATTTTAATTAAATTTGAGAATAATTACATATTCTAAATTTATTTTTGAAAATAATGTATGTATATTAATTTTTATTAATGTTCTCATATTATTATTTTTTATTATAGGATCCACCTCCGACACCTGACGATTATGAGGCGGGGACAACAGACGATCTAGCAGACCTGTCTTGATTTTTAGTATTTATTTTTATGTATGATTTTATGTTTGTTATGTTTAATGATTTTCTGTTGATTGTGAGTACTTGTTGTGAAATGTATGAATATTGTATTGTGAGGTTTTGAAAAATCATTGTTATTTTTTATTAAAAATTATAAGATTTTTCGTCGATATTTCTCTGTCTAAATTATCGACGGATAAATTTTCGACGGATTTTTCTGTCGGAATTTACCGACGGAAAATTTTGACGGATTTTCCGACCAACCACATTCCGACAAAATTTTTCGACGTTTTCAGTCGGAAATTATCGACGCAATTTTCGACGGAATATTCGGTCGGTATTTCTGACCGATTGCCGACGGATTTTATTACCGTCAGAAATTTCTGACCAGATATTGGTCAGATATTTCCGACGGATCATTTCCGACGACCGCTCGACGGAAAGCTGTCGGAAGGCGGTGTTTCCGACGGATTGCTGTCGGATATCCGATGGATTGTGTCCGTGTAAAATGTTGCTTTTTCTTGTAGTGGTGGAAACATGGCGAGGCGAGTCCATAACTTACCGACTGCATCACAATTGGCTGGTAGTACCTGAGAAATCTCAGAGTTTGGGTAGGATCACAATTGGGTGAAGCAAAGTATATTTTGGGAATTGTCTTATTGGTCAACACTTTTGATACAACATAACTTAGACGTCATGCATATAGAGAAGAATGTTTTTGATAATATGTTCACATAGTTATAGAGATCAAGGCAAAACGAAGGATAACATCAAGGCACGAATGAATTTGAAATACTTTGCAGACGTCTAGAATTAGAATTGCAGCATGTTAGAGTAAAATGGTTCAATTAAAGCTTCATATGTGCTTGGGGCCAGACAGATTAAAGAAAGTGTGTCAATGGTTGGAGCAATTGAGATTTTCGGATTGATATGTCTTGAAATATTGCTCGTTGTGTAATGTCACAATGAGAAAATATACGGAATGAAGAGTCATGACTGTTATGTTTTCATGTAAAGATTGATTCCAATTGTTTTTTGTGAGTTGTTGCCGAAGTAGATATGGGGAGCAATGATGGAGCTGAGTCAATTCGTCAGAATTTTATGTACATCAGAACTCAAACTTCATGACTTGCAAAATATCGAGCAGAATATAGTACAGTCAATCTGTAAATTAGAGAAGATATTTCCTCCAGCATTCTTTGATTCAATGGAGCACCTGATCATCCATTTGCCATATGAGGCTAGAGTCGGAGGACCCGTACAATTTTGATGGATATATCTGTTTGTGAGGTATATTTATATGTCTCAATTTATTCACATTACGATGATGTTTTATATTTCATATATATTCATTTGAATTGTTGTCGTAGTGACAACGGCCCCGCTGTTGGCACTCCGGCAACTGCCCAGGAGGTAGCGGAACTTCGGGGCCTAGTTTTGCAGCTCGTGGGCGTCTGTCAGGGCCTTCAGGAGCAGCTGGCTAGGCAGCCGCCCTAATAGTCCCCCCACCGTCGAAGCAGCATGCAGAGCCGCCCTGGTGGTCTCGGAAGGCCCGTTCGCACGCCGAACACACAACGGCAGGCCAACTCACCCTGCCGTTTGGCGGCGGTTTCGCCTCCCCCGCGATCCGACGTCGGTACCATGCCCAAGCGTCCGGCGCGAGGGCTCAGCGCGTTCCGACTAGGAATTGGTCAGATGCCTCCGCCGCATCGCTGACCTCGAGCGCCGCATGGATGCGATGGTTCGGAAGGTAGAGGACAAGGTTTTGGATGATGACCTGGACTTCTGCTCCTCGTTCACCGCGGAGATCCTGGAGACCAGGGTGTGCCGACCCTCATTGTTCAGACCCGTTAACCCAATAACGTGCCTAACATGAGTCCGCCTTCCGCGACTGGGCCGAAGCCTCACAAGGGATATCAAATTACTAGTCCGTAGGAATATAAAAGAACCAGCTCAAATATATATAATTTTGCTAATCTCACAATTATTTATTAGAAAAGTACATAGCCATAGCACAATTGTAACCAACTACAACAACAACCTGGAGCATACCCTGAGGTGTACAACAGAAAAGTAAATTACACTGCCGGTGGTGCTGACCCTCCGCTACGGTGCGGCTCAGAACTAGACGCGGTTGTGAGGTCTCCTGCTCTCCCTCCCTGAAAGATGAGGGGGGTGAGCCCTCTCGATTCACTGGCTCAGTAGGAAAACTCCTTAAAATCGATCAAACCCACACAAGTAGTAAAGCAGAAGATTATACTAGCAATTCATAGAACTACGTAGCAGAATATAGAACTGAATACCACTTACCACTTGCCGCTTACAGAAACCTATAATGATAAATAAACGGCAAACCCTAACAAGTGTACGAGCTAAAGTAGGAAAACGCCTCACTCGGGCCACGTGACTGGTTCGCGACACAGCTACTGACCCGGACAACAACTCAGGACTATCCTCAGTCTCGCAGCCACGGATGGAAGGTCCACTGCCGCTCCACTAAGCAGTACAAGTAACTGTGGGATCCAACTAAACCACCACAACCTGCAGGTTACACACCCCGCAGGTCCATGCCTGGCACTTTTAGGGACTCTGGCCCGAGCTCTCTAAAGTGAGGCACTGGAAAATATGACTAGCTGGGGCCCAGTACGTCTACTGTGTCCGTCTCCCCCAACTACGAGCGCGCTACAAGCGACAACACAACAAACTCTCTCTCGTTGTTTCCACTGCCGTCTTTCCCTTAGCCGGATGTACTACTCCGTACAAGAGTGAGGGTGTCCAGGAAGACGACAAAACCTCGACGGTACTCAGTATCGGGACAAGCCCCGAGCACACACGTGCCTGACTCACACAAAACTTGGGGCTCCCAACTGAAAAGGTATCCACGGTAGGCGTCAAACCACACACACGCCACGTACACGGAAACCACGTGCACAACGTACAAGCCACATGAACTTTCACGCAAACCACGTGAACACACTCTAACCATATACACACCACACACACACCACACGCTCCTCGAGCGCTGAGAGAGTGCCAATGCACCTCTTACCATTTCCGCCAATAACCATACGATAATCCGATAATATTACACTAACATCTTATGCATATACACACCTCGGCTGTGATCGCGACGGGTTTAGTGTCGCCTTCAGAACGCGACCTCTCGATGTGTCGCCTTCAAAAACATGAACGTGACGTATCGTTCTGTCGCGACATTGTCGCGATGCACAGGTTTGTCGTCTTTACAGGCGCAAACCCTAATCCGGAATCCAACATCCATCACCCCCAACCCCTATAATCTATGATTTCCATTCCATTTACATGCTTTAATGTGTTCCTACACATGCTATCTACTGTTTAGAAAGTTAGAAACACATCATCCACAACACACGAGCAATCCACGGATCAAACACAGGAAATCTCCCTACCTTCGCGAAGCAGGCGAGTACGGAGCCCACACGATGTTTCCCCCGCTCCACACGCGCGCCCTCACGGCGAGAACACGTCAACACCAGTTCCAACAAGTCGAGTCGCCCAAAAATCCTCCAACCATCCCCCTGGCGAGCAGAGCTCATGTGAGCTCTGTTCTGCCGGGGTTTCTATAAAAACTTCACAGTTAAGAACGCGACGCCACACTGTGTCACGACCTTAACGCGATGCACAAGTTCGTCGCCTTCAATAAGTCGACGTCAGCAAGCTCGCCCTATGCGCAACACGTGGCGCGCATGCAGACGAAGACCAAAACAACGTTTCATGAACGCGACGCCCTAGGATGTCGCGTTCAAAAGCGACGCCCTTCACTGTCGCGTTCACAGACAGTGAATCAGTGAGCACTTTGGGCCCAAATCTCCGCCCACAGAGCCTCACCACCTATGGAAAACACCTGCTACTCACGTCATTGGCCACACACTGGCCTCCATTACACACAAGAAGACGATCCGAATGGCCGGAACGTCACATTACTATCACCTAAAAGAAATTTCGTCCTCGAAATTTAAAACAAAATTGAACACCAAAAACTTTTTAATTCAATCTATATAACACTATCACCTAAAAGAATTAAAACTTACTCAAACAAGTATGGATACACTTTCACATTTCTTCTGCTAATTCCCATGTATCTTCTCCACCTTGTTGTTTTTCCCATCTGACTTTCACTAATTCAATCTCTTTATTTCTGAGCTTTTGAGTTCTGTGGCCTGTAATCTGTATGGATATTCCCATTGTCAGGTCGGAGTTCAGATCACTTTTTGATAACTGACAACTTAGGATGGATCTCTGATTACTTTCTTAACATTGACATGAACACACATCATGTGCATCAGTGAAATCTGTTGGCAAATCTAACTTGTAAGCTGCTTCACCCATTCTTTCTTTTATCTGGAACGGCTCGACATATCTGGGTTTAACTTGCTTTCTTACTGAATCTCAGCACGCCTTTGTAGGAGAAACCTTTAGAAATACGTATCACCAATTTCAAATTGCAAGGTCTACGTCTGATCTGCATAGCTTTTCTGACGGCTCTGGGCTGTTTTCAATTTTTCTTGAATAAATTTTACTGTCTCTGCACATTGTCGAACTAATTCTGGATCCAAAACTCGTCTTTCTCCTACTTCTGTCAGTTTAGTGGTGATCTGCACGGTCTTCCATATAAGTTTCATATGGTGCCATCCCAATACTTGCATGGTATGTTATTATAAGCAAACTCAACAATCCCAAGTGGTGTTCCCAAATACCTCCCCACACCAAACAACAAGCTCTTAGCATGTCTTCAAGTGTCTGATTGTCCCTTGTCTGCCCACTGTTTGTGGATGATACGCTGAACTGTACCTTAGCTCTGTTCCGACGACTCCTGCAAACGCTCCAAAAACCTGAAGTAAAATAAGGATCTCGATCTGAAACATGGTGATCAGAATACCATGTAAAGGCACAATTCTTTCTACATACAGCTCGACTAATCTGTCTACTGACCATGTCATATACTGACCGGTAACAACTTACAAATCTTAGTTAATCTGTCCACACAACCCAAATTGCATTGTGACATGATGATCTGGCAAACCAACAATAAAATCCATTGCTATATCATCCCACTTCCATTGTGGTATTGGGTAGTAGCTGCAACAATCCTCATGGCTTCTAGTGTTCTGCTTTACTTTGCTGGCATACAACACATCTTGCAATAAACTCTGCAATTTCTCTCTTCATATTCGGCCACCAAAATGTTTCTTCATATCTTAGTACATCTTTGTGCTGCCTGGGTGGATGGTATACCTTGATCTGTGAGCCTCTTCTAAACTCTTTGTCTGATTTCTGCATTTGTTGGCACATAAAGTCGACCTTTAAGTCTGACCACTGTCGTTCCCAAAAGTGGACTTCTCCATCTTATAATATCTGGTAAACTATTATCTGCTCTCTGCGCCTCCACTATTTGCTGGTATAAAGATACTCTACTGCACTGGTTGCTAATATTGTTCTGCGCTGACTACTTGACACATATAAGGATTCCCCACCACATCTCATACAATTTCCATTCTCTGATCATAGTTGATTCATAACCAACCCTTTTGCTACTTAGTGCATCTGTTACTACATTAGCTCTGCTTGATGATATGCCTAAACTAAAATCATAGTCTTTTTAAAATATTCCATCCATCGGTGCTGCCTTAAGTTCAAATCCTTCTGAGAGAAAATATACTTTAAACTCTTTATGATCAGTAATATTTCAAATCTTTCACCATACAATAATGCCGCCAAATCTTCAATACAAAGAAACTGTGTCAGCTCTAATCATGGTGGGATTAATTCTCTTCATGTTTCTTTAATTGCCTGGAGGCGTATGCTACCACTTGCCTGTGCTGCATCAAAACTGCACCCAATCCCTCTTGGATGCATCTGTAAACAAACAAATCTGCCACTACCTGATGGTATTTCTAACACTGGTGCTGAGTCCAACTTTTTCTCAATTCTATAAAACTGCGTCTGCATTCTGAGGACCACACAAAGAATCCATTTCCTTGTCAATCTAGTCATAGGAGCTGCTATCTTGAAAAATCTTGAATAATCTTCTGTAATAACTTTACAAGACCCAGAAAACTTCTGATCTCAGACACTGTCCTCGGTTCTTCCCATTTCATCACTTTAGGCGGATCCCTGTAATCCTTCACCTGATATTATATGACCCATATACTGAATTTCCTTCAGCCAAATTCACCTTTACTAAACTTGGCAATAACTGGTGATCCCTCAATATCTGCAAATAACCCGCAAGTGCGCTGCATGCTCCTCTTTTGTTGCTGAGTAAACCAGTATATCATCAATAAATACCACTATGAACTGATCCAAATACGGATGAATATTCTGTTCATCAGATTCATAAAAGCTGCTGGTGCATTAGTCAACCCAAATGGCATCACAACAAACTCATAATGCCTATCTCTGTTGCGAAAAGCGGTCTTCTCATATATGTTCTTCTCTAATTCGCACTGTGATATCCTGACCTAAATCTATCTAAAAAATACATTGGCTGATTGCAACTGATCAAACAGATCATCAATTCTAGGAAGAAGATACTTATTCTTAATTGTGACTTTATTCAACTCTGTATTCTTACACTCCTTAAGCTGCCATATCTTTCTAACAATAATACTGACTGGCTCTCCCCACGGTGACTGACTGGGCCTGAAAAATCTTTTTCTATCAGCTCTTGCAATTGCTTCTTCAATTCTTTCAACTCTCTGGTGCCATTCTATAAGTGCTTTTTGATGGGGGAACGAAGGCAGGGGAGGAAGGGAAGGAGGAGGAAGAAGGGAAGAGCGGAAGAGACAGGAAGTGGCACGCCGAACTCACGTCTTTTCTGCGTCTTTTAATCTTTTCTAGCATGTCCATCCGTAGGAGACAGGTGGATACAATAGAGGGGATGGCTTACAACTTTACCAAAATGCCCATTTCCTCAAATATACAATAAAAGCCACAAAAATACATAAAAATAGAAAAATACTAAATGCACCTAAATGGGCCAACAAATATCTTGGCTAGCTATAAAAAAAATACTAAGGCCTCAAAAATCCTGTAGAACGCCGTCGTCCAACCAAAGAGACTTGGCTCCGCACGACGACGCCTGTAAACCTGCGACGGGTCGAAGCGAGCAAGTCCACAAGTGTCCGCACCAATTCTTCCCGGTTGGGAGGAACTCGACCCTGTCGAGTGAGGGTCCTGTCCACTCTGGTACCTCTCCAACAAGTCTGGGTCAAGCCGCTGCAGCTCCTCTCGGGTAACCCAAGTGTCCTCGGTCGGTGGCCGCCCTCTCCAACGGATCAGGTAGCGCTGAAAAGCTCCGTCCCTGGCTGTCACAATCTGCTCATCTAGTATATGATCAATGTGCTCTCGCCATGCTGTACTCGGGTCGGAAGTGGACACTCTGGTTAGGGTCGCTCACAAGAGGGAGAAAGGCTCGAAAGACTCTTGGGTATCACTGCTAGGTCCCGATATGCTACCAAATCCGAGACATTGAATGTAGAACTGAAGCCATAGTCTGGTCGTAAATCAACAACATACGCGTTCGACCCAATTCGCTTTAACACTTTAAAGGGCCCAACTCCTCGAGCTTGCAGTTTCTTCACGACTCCCGAAGGAAGCCATTCAGGTCTGACCCTGATCATTACGTAGTCGCCCTCATTGAATTCCTGTGGCCGCCTATGTGTATCTGTCGCTTTCTTGTAGTGCTCATTGCTGATTTTGATTTGACGACGAATGCTATCATGCAGACTCCTAATATTCTCGGCCAAAGACTGTGCAGACTCAGACACCCGTGCAGAAATGGGTAAAGGAACAAGGTCTATGGGTCCCCTAGGTCTATAGCCAGTGACAATCTCAAATGGGCTCATGCCAGTAGACCTATTGACCGAATTATTATATGCAAACTTAGCATGTGGTAAGACCTGGTCCCAACTACGCTCATGCTCACCAACTAGACAACGCAATAAATCACCCAAACTCCTATTAACTACCTCAGTCTGCCCATCCGTTTGGGGATGATAAGCTGTGGAGAACTTGAGCTTCGTACCCATCAGATGCCACAAAGTTTTCCAAAAATAGCTGACAAATCGCACGTCCCTGTCTGAGACTATGGTCTTCGGTAGCCCGTGCAAATGCACAATGCCCTCAAGAAAAATATGAGCTACGCGAGACGCATCAGAGCTCTTCGCACAGGGGATAAAATGGGCCATTTTGGAAAACCGGTCAACAACCACTAAGATGGAATCGTGCCGGCGGATGGTCCGTGGCAAACCCAAAACGAAATCCATACTAACATCCTGCCACGGACGTTCGGGCACAGGAAGGGGAGTATACAGGCATGTATTCTGCTTCCTTTGCTTCGCCAAAGCTTATGTGCGGCAATGAGCAACAATACGAGCCACATCGCGCTTCAAGTTAGGCCAAAAGAAGCGGTGCTCAACTAACTCAATGGTCTTGTTCCGGCCAAAGTGGCCAGCAAGACCCCCAGCATGGAGCTCCCAAATCAAAAAGTCGCGAACAGAGGTTCGCGGAATGCACAACCGAACTCCACGGAAAAGATAGCCCTCCTAAAGAATATAATCAGGGTGCTCTCGGGAGGGACCACACTGAAGGGCAGTGTGGATCACACCAAAGTCAGGACAACCCAAATACTAATCACGAAGCCTCTCAAAACCCATGACTTCCGTGCCGACAAGGGATAAGAGAAAGGTACGTCGACTCAACGCGTCCGCCACTCGGTTCTCCACACCCGCCTTATGTTTAAGGACGAATGTGTAGGCCTGAAGAAACTCAACCCAACGACTTTGCCTAGGGTTTAGCTTCTTCTGGGCGTGGAGAAACTTGAGGGCCTCGTGATCTGAGTAAATGACAAACTCCTGCGGTAGCAAATAATGTCTCCAATATCTCAAGGCCTGCACTACCGCATAGAATTCCTTATCATTAGTGGAGTACTTCAGCTTGGCATCATTCAATTTCTCATTGAAGTAAGCAATGGGGTGGCCCTCTTGACTCAAGACCCCACCTATACCGACACCAGAGGCATCACAGGAGACCTCAAACACCCTCGAAAAGTCTGGCAATTGAAGAACTGGCGCCTGGGTCATGAGTGTCTTGATGTCACGAAAGGCTGAGGCGGCGGCCTTAGTCCACACAAAATTGTCCTTCCGAATGCAGCCTGTGATCGGGGCCATGATGGTGCTGAATCCTCGAATAAATCGACGATAAAAGTGGCCAATCCATGGAAACTGCACACGTCGTGGACAGACTGGGGCTCAGGCCACTCGACGATCGCTCTGACCTTCTCAGGATCAGCAGAGACGCCATCACGAGACACTATGAACCCCAAGAAGACAACTCGATCAGTCAAGAAAGCACACTTCTTGAGGTTCCCAAACAAACTCTCTCGACGCAAGACAAGGCATACTTGACGAAGGTGGTCCAAATCGTCATCTTGGGAGCGGCTAAAGATGAGGATGTCATCAAAGTACACGACCAAAAATATCCCCATAAAGGGCCTCAACACCCGGGTTATGAGCCGCATGAAAGTGCTAGGGGCGTTGGATAGCCCAAAAGGCATGACCAACCACTCATAAAGTCCGTCCTTTGTCTTGAAGATCGTCTTCCATTCATCTCCAGGTCGAACCCGAACCTGGTGATAACCACTCTTAAGGTCTATCTTTGAAAATACAGTGGCTTCCGCCATCATGTCTAACATGTCGTCCAGACGGGGAATGGGAAAACGATATTTCACCGTGATGCGATTGATGGCTCTACTATCAACGCACATCCTCCAAGAGCCATCTTTCTTCGGAGCTAATAATGTAGGGACTGCACATGGGCTCAAGCTCTCACGAATGAAACCTCTCCTCAGGAGCTCCTCAACTTGCCTCCGAAGCTCAACAAACTCAGCTGGGCTCATACGAAAGTGGGGCAAGTTGGGCAACGTGGATCTCGGAACCAAATCAATGGCGTGCTGGATGTCACGCATGGGCGGTAATTCGACCGGGAGATCAGCAGGGAATACATCCTAGAACTCCTCTAAGAGGGAGGCTAACTCAGGGGGTGTGTCACTCAAAACATCGCCCTCAACAGGCCTCACCATCAGCACATAGAGGCACTCCAACTCCTCGAGCTCCTGATGAAGGTCATGAGCACTAATCAACTGCAGGGTCACAGGAGGTGATGCACCAAGGATAGAGACAGTGGCAGCGCTCATGCTCCCTGTAGGGGTGGGGCTAGCAGAAGGAGTGGGGCTAGCCGAAGGGGGCCTAACCCGTCGCTGACTGGGACTAGAGCACACAGAAGTGCTCTCGGGCTTCGTGCCAATCAATTGTGGAGGGCCTCCAAGAGGAACTGGGGAAGGGACAGGGGTCGGGGAAGTAGAGGGCCCTTGGGTAGTGGGCACTGGAGGGGTGGGGGCACAATCCCGAGCTGATCTATGAGAAGCCAAAATCGCAGGTCGGGAAGGCTGCAAAGTGATAAGGGTGCCGCCGTGGAAAAACTCGCATACATTGGATCAGCCGTAGAGAACAGCATCCATGTCATATATCCACGGCCTTCCCAAGATAATGCTCCCGACCTCCATGGGCAAGACATCACACCAAACTCTACCAGAGTATGGGGGAAAAGAGATCGGAACGTGGCACATCGTCTGAATCGGAATGGAAGTAGAATCCACCTATGAAACACGATAGGGGCGAGGGTGGTCAACCAAAGTCAACCCAAGATGGGTGACAGCCTGAGAGGAAATGGCGTTGATACAACTTCCACTATCAATGATCACCTTGCACACCTTTCCATTCAGACAAATGTAGGTGTGAAAAATGGAAGTGCGACGCCAATCATCAGACTCTGTAGGCTGAGCTAAAATACACCTGACAACTCCAAGTCTACCCTCATCGACAAATTCCTCCACATGATCTGTAGGGGAATGCTCGATCTGAGCGTACTCAATATGCTCTCCATCAGCATGAAATTCAGCAACCAGGTCATCTCCTACCTCATAGCTCACATGATGAACCGCAGGGGTGGCCTCCTCAGGATGAGCACCCTCTATAGTCAGGGCCCTAGATGGACACTGGGCAGCAAAGTGACCGATCCCTTGGCATTTGAAACAATGATCCCGAGACCCACTGCCACGAGAGGACTCACCCACAGCTGGGGCTTTCCCTCTATCCTCCCGCCTACCAGGGGGAGCGCCCAACAATGAACGATCATGCGGCGCGGGCAAAGCGGGGGCGGGGTCCCTCTGAGGTGGTGGTCGGGGTCTAATCGATGGGTCATGTCATGGAGGGTCCAAAGTCGAAGGGTGGGACCCCTCGGGGGCTGCCCAGAAGTGACACGTTGATCCATCGGGCGTTGGGAGGTAGGTCTAGTCTGCGGGGGTGACTATGACCTCGACTCAAATTGCTCCACCTCACGCACGACCTGATAAGCATGCTCAATGGTCGTCACATGCTGGCGGAACAACTCCTGTTGGTATATAGGACGGAGACCCTTCCTAAATCGAGACAGAGTCAGTGCGCTCTCCTCGCGGGCCCCACACTTCAATAAGTACTCATCAAACTCAGCAATGTAGTCCGAAACAGATCGGTTTCCTTGCGTGAGGTTCTGCCAACGATCAATGAGGCGATGTCGGTAAGTCGAGGGAAGATATTTCTCACGTAACTTGACGTTCATGTCTTCCCATGACTCAATGGGCTCCAACCCACGTTGCTCAAGAAGAGCCTCGACATTCAGCCAATAAGTCTTCGCTTGGCCTATCAACTTCATCATGGCAAAGCGTGCGCGCCAGGCGTCAGACATTCCCATCCAGTCAAAATAACGGTTCATGTTGGCTTCCCAATCGAGATAAATTCTTGGATCCAAGGACCCGTCAAAGGTGGGAGCATCAGCACGAACAATCCGCCAATCATCTTGATCTTCTTGATGACGATGGGGTCTCCACTCATCATAGTCCTCACGGTCCTCCCGACACCTAAATCTCCTATGACCTATTGTGGGATCACCACGACCCCTAGGGTGTCGGGGCCTACCCTGACCCATCTCCCAATCAGCTCGGCCGTCATGGTCAACTCGCTCACTCCGACCTAAAGGATAGCGACGATGTCGCCGATCCCCATCCCACTCATGGTCTAATTGTCTGTCAAATCTCCCATGAGTGCGGGCAGCAGGCCTATAGACACCCTTATCCTCGCCAAAGGAATCGTACCCATGGTCGTCCTCTAGCCGATCAACAACATGATCTGCCCTAGGGGGATCTCTAGGGGCGGGGGGCTGAACTGGAACAGGGGGAGGGGCAGGCGATCTCTCCAAAACTGCTAGGCGGTTAGCCATCCCTTGGACTGTACGTTCTGACTCAGTAAATCGCTCCTCAGCTCGACGCTCCATCTGATCTATGCGAAGAAAAAGTTGGTTGAGCCTCTCCATCACTACGGGATCTACATGAGCATCTGCCTGAGACTCCGACATTGGTGCCGATATGTGGTACTCAGCACCGCTACGCGTGGGCATGCAAACAGGACTCACAGCTAGGGCATGACGCAAACTAAATGCAAAGACCCTCTAACAAGTGGCAATGTGTGCAAACTGATGCAAGATGGGACCGACTCAACAACTCTAACATGTATGCATAAGATCGAAAATCAGCAAATGAGCGACTGCTGAAGCGTCATTGAGGCATTCACAATAGTTTTCATGAGAATAATTACATTAAAGAACAAGAAACTAAGCTCCGGGAGTTGTCCCTCACAATGTCAAAGCGAAACAGGCCAACAGTAGTGAAGACTACCAAGAGTCTAAATCAACAGAATCACATTCAAATGTCTCAATTTAGAGCTACAGGCAGGTTCGCACAACTCTCAAACAACAATGATTAGCATGAATTTTTATAACGGGATAGACAGTCCTAACTCTCAAAGCACGGGAACACATTTAACCATATATTAGAAAGCAGAAATCTAGGGAAGAAGAGCTAGCGGTACTCACTGACCCGCTAAAGAGCGGGGATCCGCACCGGAGACGTGGGGTGACCAAGCAGAAGGGTGTTCGCTGGCGTCGGCCGGCGTCAATGTCAAGGCGGCAAACCGGGCGGCCACTGGCTCCCAACTACGTCTACGCTGAGGCGAGACAGCAGACCGTCTCGGGCACCGATGTGGAGGGGTTCGAGGACGTCGAGGCTGGCCGAACTCGTGCGGGAACACCGGTGCGTATAGGTACATGCGGGTCGTGTCATCGTCAACTCTGGCCTCGTGCAGATTCATCTGGGCACCAGCAGCGGTCAATGAGCCCCAAGTGAATAGGGCCCGCCGAGACGGCCGCAATGACGTAAACGGCTCGTCAAACCGAGCCCGAAAGAGTCCTCCACGCTGGTGGTGCGATAAGAGTTCTACTGCACCGCCGGCACTGTAGTGGACCGGCTACAGTGGCGGCCCGGGCCGAACCGGGTTGGCTCGGTTCACTGCCTCTCCCTTTTATCCTTCTCCCTGCGTCGCGCAGAGAAGATAGGGGAAGGGAGGGAGAGGGAGGCCCGCGGGGCGGCTGCCGGTGGAGCGGCTTCGGGGCGGAGGCGGCTGGCGCGGACGGCGGCGGCGTTCGCGGCCGGAGCTCCGGCACTCGCAGCGACGGCCGGCGGGTGGAGAACCAGGCGACGGCGACGGCACCGCTCGCATCCTCGGGCAAGGATGGAGACCGAGGGGATGGTGGGGGCCGGCGGCGGAGGTGATCGGGTCGTCTGACCGCGTGGCCGGCGGCGACTGCGGAGGGCGAAAGGACCTCCGACGGCGTCTCCTCTCTCCTCTCTTTTCTGTCTTTTCCGGCGATGGGTTGGGTCTGAGGGTTGCGAGGGAGATCAGCGAGGAGGGAGGGGGCATCCAGGGGGAAAAGGGTGTCGCAGGGAAGGCGAAGCGGGGGTGGGGGTGGGGAAGAAGGCTGTGCGCAGGGGGGTGGGGGTCTGCGCAGGGGGCCTCCGGCGAAGGGGTTCTACGCAGGGGGGGGGGTGTTTCTGGCGATGGGGAGAGAGGGAGAGATGGGGACGAGACCGCGGGAGGGGGAGAGAAGCGCAGGAGTGAGGGAGAGGGCCACGGGGAGGAAGAAGCAGCGCGGAATGGGGGGGGTCTTCTCCCGCAGAGAGGGAGACAGAGATGAACAGGGTGAGGAAGAGATGATCGGGGAAGATAGGAGGGAGATCGAAGGTTGCTCTGATACCAGGTTGTTGGGGGACGAAGGCAAGGGAGGAAGGGAAGGAGGAGGAAGAAGGGAAGAGGCGGGAAGGTGACAGGAAACTGGCACGCCGAACTCACGTCTTTTCTGCGTTCTATCAAATCTTTTCTAGCATGTCCATCCGTAGGGAGACGGGTGGATACATATAGGAGGGGATGAGTTTACAACTTTACCAAAATGCCCATTTCCTCAAATATACAATAAAAGCCACAAAAATACATAAAAACAGAAAAATACTAAATGGCACCTAAATGGGCCAAACAAAATATTTTGGCCTGCTATAAAAAAAATATACTAAGGCCTCAAAAATCCTGTAGAACGCCGTTGTCCAACCAAAGAGACGTCGGCTCCGCACGACGACGCCTGTAAACCCGCGACGGGTCGAAGCGAGCAAGTCCACGGGTGTCCGCACCACTTTTGAGATCGGTAAACTACTTGGCTGCAATTCTACGGTAAAATCTACTTCTCTGTGTGGAGCTAGTCCTGAGAACTCTTCTAGAAATACATCTGCAAATTCTCTAACCACTGACACTCAATCTACAGACTTACTAGACTCAACTAGACTAGTTGACACAAGGTAAGCTACACATTGCAGAAATAATAAACTTGGGAGTGTAAAAAGGCATACCTTGGAATTCAAACACTTTACCACTGGGTCTGCAAAACCTGACCCTCTTTTTCCTGCAATTAACCATGGCCCCATAGGCTTCTAACCAGTCCATACCCAGTATCACATCATAATTTTTCAATGTCAAAACATATAACCTTGCTGGCATCTGATTTCCATGAATAACTAACGGGACATCTTCTAGGAAACTGGAAGTAACCATATATCCTCCTTAAGGAATCTCTACCACTAACTCACATGACCTTTCTTCTAAATGATGCACTATACTATCCAGAAAATCTTTGGAAATAAACGAATGCGAAGCACCCGGATCAGTTAACACTCTAGCAGTAAAATCAAAGAAAGGTAATATACCTTCAATGAGATTGGATGCCTCCGCCTGTGCTTGGGTGATTGCCATTACTCGGCCCCGTCCTCCTCTCTAGTATGGTGCACCTCTGCCCTGCTCTGCTGACCGTTGAAAGGGTTGTTGCTGCTGGGTCCCTCTACTATAAGTCTGCTCTCGAGGATACAGACTGTTCCTCGCTAAATGTCCTAGTTGCCCACAATTATAACATCTGAAAGTTGGGTATGCCGTAGGCTGCCCTGCCGTGCTTTGCTGAGATTCATCTGGAACCGATGGCCTATAGCCACGACCCTGCTGAAAACCTCCCTGCTGAAAGCCCTGCTGCCTGCCTCTACCATGGCCTCCTTGGAAGAATTTCTTGATCTGCTTGCCCCACTTTGCTATTCCAGACGACGAAGAAGCTCCAGAAGGTGCATTCCCCTTACTGATTCCTCTTGACGGCTGTGGATGCCGAAAGCTGTCTGAGCCTAAACCACTTGCCTGAGACTGCCATTGCCTGGCCCGAACAGTCCTCTCAAGTATTGCTGCTTGCTGTGCTGTCTCTTCCACTGTTCTACACATCAGTGGAATCACCACATCCTGTAATTCTGCCCTCAGACCTCGAATGAAGTACTCCACCATCATGGTATTATCAGTTACCACATATGGGGCATACCTACTCAAGGCCATAAACCTCATCTGATATTCAAACACCGAGAGATTCCCTTGCTGGAGTGTCCTGAATTGCTCCCTCTTCATCTGCTGGATCTGTATTGGGAAGAAGGAATCATTAAAAACTGATAAAAATTCTGACCATGAAATAGTGTCCTCTGTCCTGCCTGTAAAAACTGTCTGCATCTTTAGCCGCCACCATTCCTGCGCAAACCCTCGTAGTTGGTATGCTGCAAGAATCACTCTATCTTCCTTGGGACACCTCATTATCGCAAATACCCTCTCGATCTCATGTATCCAATGCTCTGTTGTATCCGGGTTGGGGCCTCCTGTGTATATAGGGGGCTGCAACCTCAAAAACCGCTCCATAAGTATTGTAGTCTCCTCTCCGATAGCTGACCTCGCTGGAATTGCCGGGTGTATAGGTACTACAGAAGGTACCTCTACTGCAGATGGTGGTGGAGCTAGGGCTACTGGCACTGCCTCCTCTGAAAGTGGTGGTACTACTGCCGCTGGCTGCACCGGTGGCTGCTGGTCTAATCTCATCCTTATATCTGTCAGGCTTTCCCAAATTCTCTCTATCATTCTCTGCGTAGGGTCCTCTCCTGACCCCTCTCCTCCACCTCCACAGTCTCTCCTTTCTGCCATTCCTAATTCTGCACAAACATCATTTCATCGACACAACATACGATAAATTAATACAAAACCAAGGTCGCTACCAGCAGTGGGTTACAATAGAGACATGACTATGCAATTTTCTAATTCCTTTATATCCACACGGACTTTCTTTGATACCAACTGTGACGGCCCTCATTGTTCTGACCCGTTAACCCAATAACGTGCCTAACATGAGTCCGCCTCCCACGACTGGGCCGAAGTTTCGCAAGAGATATCAAATTACTAGTCCGTAGGAATATAAAAGAACCAGCTCAAATATATATAAGATTTGCTAATCTCACAATTATTTATTAGAAAAGTACATAGCCATAACACAACTGTAACCAAATTACAACAACAACCTGGGGCATGCCCCGAGGTGTACAACAGAAAAGTAAATTACACTGCCGGTGGTGCAGACCCTCCGCTACGGTGCGGCCCAGAACTAGACGACGGGTGTGAGGTGTCCTACTCTCCCTCACCTGAAAGAGTAGGGGGGTGAGTCTCTCGAGTCACTGGCTCAGTAGGAAAACTCCCTAGAAACCGAGCAAACCAACACAAGTAGTAAAGCGGGAGATTATACTAACAATTCATAGAACTACGTAGCAGAATATAAAACTATAAATACCACTTACCACTTGCCGCTTAACAGAAACCTATAATGATAAATAAACGGCAAACCCAAACAAGTGTACGAGCTAAAGTAGGAAAACGCCTCACTCGGGCCACGTGGACTGGTTCGCGACACCAGCTACTGACCCAGACAAACAACACAGGACTACCTCTCAGTCTCGCAGCCACGGACGGAAGGTCCAGCTGCCGCTCCACTAAAGCAGTACAAGGAACTGTGGAGTCCAACTAAACCACCACAACCTGTAGGTCACACACCCCGCAGGCCCATGCCTGGCTCCTTTAGGGACTCTGGCCCGAGCTCCCTAAAGTGAGGCACTGAAAAACAGGACTAGCTAGGGCCCAGTACGTCTATTGGTGTCCGTCTCCCCCAACTACGAGCGTGCTACAAGCGACAACACAACAAACTCTCTCTAGTCGCTGTCCCATTGCCGTCTTTCCCTCAGCCGGACGTACTACTCAGTACAAGAGTGAGGGTGTCCAGGAAGACGATAAAACCTCAACGGTACTCAGTACCGGGACAAGCTCCGAGCACACACGTGCCTGGCTCACACAAAACTTGGGGCTCCTAACTGAAGAGGTATCCACGGTAGGCGTCAAACCACACTCCACATACACGAAAACCACGTGCACAACGCACAAGCCACGTGAAACCTTCACGCAAACCACGTGAACACCACTCTAACCACACACACCACACACTCCTCGAGCGCTGAGAGAGTGCCAATGCACCTCTTACCATTTTCGCACAATACACATACGATAATATTACACTAACATAATTATGCATATAACAAACCTCGACTGTGATCGTGACGGGGTTTAGTGTCGCCTTCAGGACATGACAGCTCGATGTGTCGCCTTCAAAAATATGAACGCTACGTATCGTTCTGTCGCGACATTGTCGCGACGCACATGTATGTCGTCTTTACAGGCGCAAACCCTAATCCAGAATCCATCATCCAGATTTCCTCCAAAACCCCTATAATCTATGATTTCCATTCCATTTACATGCTTTAATGTGTTCCTACACATGCTATCTACTGTTTAGAAAGTTAGAAACACATCATCCACAACACACGAGCAATCCATGGATCAAAACACAGGAAATCTCCCTACCTTCGAGAAGCAGGCGAAGTACGGAGCCCACACGATGTTTCCCCCGCTCCACGCGGCGTCCTCGCGGCGAGAACACGTCAAACCGAGTTCCAACAAGTCGAGTCGCCCAAAAATCCTCCAACACAACCCCCTGGTCGAGCAGAGCTCTGTTCTGTCGGTGTTCTATAAAAACACTTCACAGTTAAGAATGCGACGCCACACTGTGTCGTGACCTTAATGCGACGCACAAGTCCGTCGCCTTCAATATGTCGACGTCAGCAAGCTCGCCCTATGCGCAACACTTGGCGCGCATGCAGACGAAGACCAAAAACAACGGTTTCATGAACGCGACGCCCTAAGAGGTCGCGTTCAAAACGCGACGCCCTTCACTGTTGCATTCACAGATAGTGAACCAGTGAGCACTTTGGGTCCAAATCTCTGGCCCACAGAGCCTCACCACCTGCGGAAAACACCTGCTACTCACGTCATTGGCCACACACTGGCCTTATTACACACAGGAAGACGATCCGAACGGCCGGAACATCACACAGGGTCTCTCCAAAACTGCCCCTACCTTCCTTCGCACCCTACGACGACACCACTGACCTAGCGAACCATGTCCATGGGTTCGAGTCGCACATGGTGTTCCACGGAGCATCAGACACGACCAAATGCCGAGCCTTTCCGGCCACCTTGAAGGAGACTGCCCGGGCATGGTTTGAAGCCCTCCCAGCAGGCTCCATCTCCTCCTTCCACCAGTTGAAAAAGTCCTTCTCGGATAACTTCTTGGTCGGGAGGTCGCAGCCGCGCACGACGGCTTCTCTTCTGTCTGTTCGGTAGAAGAAAGGTGAAGCACTCTAGGACTACGTCAAGCGGTTCCAGACTGAAGCACTTCGCATCGCGCACCTCGACGTCCCCTTGGCCACCAGTGCCCTCATCCGGGGCACTCGCGATGGTTTCCTTCAGAGGATGCTCGGGGTCCAGCAACCGCCTACCCTCGCTGACCTCCTTTTCATCGCCCAACGTCACGCTGCGTGCGAGGAGAGTCTGGTAGTCAGCCGAGCTGAGCAGGCGAACTCACCCCGAAACGGGAAGGACCTTATAAGGTCATTTGGGTTCTTGGAAGAGGTTTCTACAAGCTGTCTACCTTCGGTGCAAAACCATACCGAGAACCTGACATGTAAATCTAAAGGCTTATTATTTATAAAACCTCTCTGCTTAGCGTCCTACTTCTCTCTTCGCTGTTCTATCGATTTATGTAAAGGACGAACGATACGACCCCTGGTCACGAGCTCTTCAGCTCAGAAGACCAGCATGGTACCCGTCCTAAGACAGAGGTGTTCGGTACAATCCCGGGTCGACGAGCTCTTCAGCTCGACCTGCGCGGAACCCACGAGTCTCTAGACACTGACGAATCCCGATTCGAATAGAACACAACTAGGAAAAAGAGGAAAAAAGGACAACGCTAGTTAAAGAGCTCGGTCGGAGGGTCCGACGTCCTCGGCATCGTTAAGCATGCGCTCAGCCCGGAAGCTCGTAGAGCGGACCCCGTCCAGGCGAGGGTTCTGCGTCCTCCAGCGACACTCTCGCAGAGCGACAACAAAGGCCTCCTGCGCATACTTCACTGTTGTGATGCCGCCCCCGCCAAACACCGACCTCGTAGCAAGCCGCTCCGAAGGGCTCCAGATCTGTCGGGAATTCGGGGCCGGATCTGTACTCTGCCTCTCTCTCATGAAGCACCGTAGCGACAACCTTCTTCTCGGCTTTGGCTACGGCAAGTTTCAGCTCGGATGCCTTCAGAGCAGCGCGAGCTCGGTCTTGCGGTGTCAGCTCCGCTCCTCTCACTTCACCGGCTACATCGTCGTTCGAACTCACCTCCATGCACTGCAGGAGTACTTCCAGTGACGCAGTCTTCTCTGGACTCGGCAGAGAGCACAACCTTGCCTGCCACCAGTTCGGCAGCCACGCTTGCCAAAGCGGTCTCTAGGCCTCTGACCTCGCTTACAGACGCTCCTCGGGAGGACGTCGCCTCGTCGCGATCGGCCGGCTGCTTCGCCGCAGGCATGAAGGCATCTCCACTCTCAAGTGCTCGCGAGCACACCCGAGGAGACTTGACAGAGTGGGGGGCAAGTGTAGAGGCTATTTCTAGCCTCTTGGGCCTGCGGGCCCTTTAAGGCCCCATACGGCCCCTTTTTGACCAGTCAAGGCGCCAGGGCTCCGGCCTTTATGCCGCGTGTCCTCGGATTCAGCTCAAAGCTTCTGAGTACGTTCTGGCAATCAAAGCGCTCAAGGGTCTCCACGGGTGATCTCCGGATACCCCCCAAGCCTGTTCGGTTCAGGCATGGCCTACAGAATAGACCATGCTCAAAGCACGTTGCGACCCTGCCAACACAGGCTATCAGCCTCTAAGCAGGAGTCACCAAGCTGCCGGACAGCAGGCCCATCAATCGGACAGTGGGCTCAGCTACCGAACAACAGGTCTAGCCCACTGAGCAGGCTTCCTGCTCGGTACCTTCCGCTCAGGAGAATCCAAGCAGCCCTTCGCCCCCTCGCGACGGTTATAACGGCTACACCGCACGCACCCCACGATCAAGTAGTGCGTCAACTGCAGAGCTCCTCAACGGACGCCTCAACGCGTAACTCCCCGCCGAAGACGCTAACAGGCGCGCCCTTTCCGGCGTTGTTAAGGGACGTTCCGTCCCACTCCCTCAACACCTTTGCCTATAAAAAGGCCCAGGTAACCTCCATGCAGAGGTACACTGTCTTGGACGCTCACACTCGCCCTCGCACAACTCACACACGAGAGCCCTTTTCCTTCAAGCCTCTCAAGTCTCATTCTGACTTAGACATCAGAGGGTTCTCCTCGGTTCTTTAACCCCCCTGATCCAGTTCTGGTCTTACAGGCTTTCGTCCGCGCCGGCGTTCGTCTTCCGCATCTTCTTTAGTGGAGGCCCGTTTGGTTCAGACCCAAACAGGAAAATGCCACCACAGTATCCGTCGGAAAAAACGTCGGCACATAAGACTGCCGACGGAATTTATCCGTCGACAAATTGTCAGACCGACGACAATTTCTGTTAAAAGTTACCTACTACCGACGGTTTTTTTCGTCGGTGAATTCGTCGAAATTCGACGAATTTTCTGACCGAACTTTTTGTCGGAATTTACCAAAGAATTTGTCTCGGAAAATTCCGTCGAAAATTCTGACAGAATTATCTGATGGATATTTCTGCCGGAAGTACTAATGGATTGTCGACTCATTTTTTTTTCGACGGTAATTTCTGACGCTATTTTTTCGACAGGCTGTTTTCGACGGTTGTTCGTCGGAAAGTTGTCGACCATCGGAAGATCTGTTTTTTGATAAAATTTTGACGGATTTCGGTCCATCGAAAAATACGCTTTTTCTTATAGTGTTGCTATGATATTATGTAAACTTGTGTATTGAGGAGACAAATGTCACGCTATATAAAAATATGATTATTATTAATGTACTCTATATGAAACTGTCTAACAATCCTTCGTTATTTTAGACGAAACTCAGATGGCACCAAAAATCCTTTCAAATTTCCAGTTGAAAAGCTTCTACAAACGGGGTGTGTTTCCTGCAACAATTATTACAAAATGTTTCTTGCCAGCAGCTCTCAGAAAAGCTCATCTTTTGCACCTGAACATTCACAACTTCCATCAATATTACTTCTAATAGGACTGTCAATGACAGTTGAGTTGGCTTTAGGCGTTTGATTTTCTTGTATCGATCTTAAGATGGTTTTCACACCAGAGATATCAAATTTCTCGACGGTACAAGCTGAGCAACATACTCGCACAAAGCGAAAGAAGATTCCAAGGAAAAGTGAGAAAGAACGGTGGCCTCTGGACAAGTCCACCCTTCAAAGGTGGTGAGAACAAGGGAAGAACAGAGTGAAGAATCAAGAGGAGGAGGAAAAGAGAGCATTCCGACTACAAGTGGAGTGGCATGGCCTCTTTGCTACCCCTTTTTCATGACTAATCTACTCTTTATTGAGAGACCAATGTGGTGAACAGCTAAAGCTGTGTGAAGATGTCATGTCTACCGACATCTAGAAACCCCATTTTATTAGAAGTTTGGACTGAGTGAGACCTGGTACGAACAATTAGCTAGGTACAAGTATAAGCAGGTCATGTTTTTGGGGACAATTAAATTTTGCATGAACATGATGATGGTTCCGATCGATGTAGAATAAAGTTAAAATATGATGAATCATTTGCGTTTAATTTATAGAGAAGGATTTGTCATCTACTTTTGCAAATACACGTGAATAGAGTTTATGCGCCTCTTTGGATATGGTTTAGAGTTAGGATAACTCCAACTCAGGGACAAAGTTATACATGGTTAACCTACCTTTTGCTTTGGTAGCAAATGAGTTAACTCACTTGGTTAAATAGAGTTAACCTACATATTCTTTTGTGTGCTTTGGTTAGCATTGTGGGTTAACTCACCCAAGGTAGTTGAGAATACCAAAACTACCCCCAACCAACACTTTATTTAATTAAACTTATAAGTCTTTCTTTAGAATAATTTAATGAGAGAAATTTTATTATAAATGATATTTATTTATTACCATCAATTAAAAAGATTAACAAATTCAAATAAAAATACAATAGTACTAATATAATGCTGTAATAATTTATATTATTTTTTATAATTCTTTATTACTTTAACATTGTTAGAGAACTTAATAATGTGATTACATAATTAAATATAAAGCTTATTAACAACAATTCAGTACCAAATTCTATTGTATTTAATAAGAAAATATATGTCTTCGTTATACCTCTATTTATATTTAACATTAATTACTTTAAAAAAAATTGGGCAGCACCTCCTCTGTTTTCTTATGTTTTCATTATCTGTACCTGTCCCTGTCCCTGTGCATGTATAGCAAGAAAACTTTCTAAGAAAATTAAACACAATATTTACTAACACCACAACTTGTTTCATTATGTAACAACATAACTTTGCCAAAAAAAAAACATAACATAACATAGATCTGATAATTTCATCACTTTTAAAATGTACACATTATGTTGAAAAATAATTAAAAACATGACATGGGCTGCTCAATGCAGCCTTCAAATCTATACATGGAACTATTCTAACACTCTGCTTCATTTGCCGTGCACCCCACTGTCTGCAAGAAAATGAATGTAATGTTAGTTCATTACAGGCAATATAATTTATGAAAATGTTGAACATAAATGTATATGAAATATGAGCGTACCTTAAATGTTCTCTATAGTAATGTTCATTGCCAATTAGACCATTCAACCATTTAATTGGATAACGATGGCCACTGATCATTGCCTTTGTAAGTATATATGTCATATCAATTGTTCAATGATTTTCATTATTTTTTTCTTGGCTCAGATCGACTACACAAAAATGTATCCGCATTTTCAATGAGGTTGCCAAAATGACCATCCCAACATTGAATTTGATAAAGTTATCCACTCATCATTGCCATTGTAAGTATATATATCATATCACATATTTAATAGTTTATAGTTATTATTTTTTTGTCTCAGATGGACTACACAAAAATATATCCGCATTTTCAATGGGGTTGCCAAAATGACCATCCCAACATTGAATTGGATAAAGCTGCCCACTCATCATTGCCATTGTAAATATATATGTCATATCACATGTATAATAGTTTATAGTTATTATTTTTTGGCTCAGATGGACTACACAAAAATATATCCGCATTTTCAATGGGGTTGCCAAATTGACCATCCCAACATTGAATTGGATAAAGTTGTCCACTCATCATTGTCATTGTAAGTATATATATCATATCACATGTTTAATAGTTTATAGTTATTATTTTTTGGCTCAGATGGACTACACAAAAATATATCCGCAATTTCAATGGGGTTGCCAAAATAACCATCCCAACATTGAATTGGATAAAGCTGCCCACTCATCAATGCCATTGTAAATATATATGTCATATCACATGTATAATAGTTTATAGTAATTCTTTTTTTGGCTCAGATCGATACCCAACCACTGAACAACTGGACAAGGTCATTGTGTAATGGCAATGTCCTTCCTTTGAACCTTGTAGCCAATGGATTGAACTGCAATGGAAGAATAAAACAGTAATTAATTAATTTGGTCAAGAATATGTATGCATAATCGTCATACGTGAAAATTTTAAAAAACCTCAAGATATTGTTGCCAAGCTAATTCTGAACCTCGTATTTGTTTAATGTCGTCATCCCAGTGAAAATTTACCACATTTATGAGATCATGAGTGATCAAATAAAATGACCGATAGAATGTAAAACGGTGTAGGAAATGTGATACGGGCCAAGCCACACAAAAGTCCCTGTTGAAAATGGTTTGGACGTTCTTCCATCCATCCTCATTCAAAGAATCTCGTACGATGTTTTTAATTTTTCTTTGTTGTCCAATTAAATGTATGAGGAGAAAGTCCTTTTCCAGGTCCCCAATTGCACCTACATGTGGTTGAAACACTCATTAACTGCACATTCATATTTGATTACAATAGAAAGAAAGACATACGAAACGAGTCACTACTTGGTGAATAAAGTTCTAAACTAGGTAATAGAAACAGATTATGACCAAAATAGGTCAAATAACATGTCAGTTAGACATCCATAGTTGTGTCGCAATTGCATCTCGAAGAGCTCCTCCTGCTGTCATTTCAGATGGGCTAACCGAAAGATTTGGATCTTCCTTAGGTTCATGATGTTCGTCCACCCTACCTCCTTCACGGTTTGAGTTAAAATAAAAGTCCTCCCCTTGTTGACGTCGGATAAAATTGTGCACAACACAACATGCAATAACAATCAACACTTGTGTCCGAAATGGATAACAGTTCCCCTCTCGCAATGTTTGAAATCTATTCTTCAACACCCCAAATGCACGTTCCATACAATTGCGAAGTTGGGCGTGACGATGGTTGAACTTGTCTATCAAGTTCTTATACCGTGCATTGCCACGTCCTTGATATTCATGGATGTGGTATCTTTCCCCACGATATGGAGCCACAAATTGAGCAGTGTTTCCATATCCTGAGTCCAGTAGGTAGTACTTTCCTGTGAAGGCCAATTGTCACACATTACATTAGCAAATTCTACGTTAAACGAATTATACGTGCATAGTCATAAATAGATAATCATACCTTCCAAAACGTGGAAGCCACCTACATCCATAGCCCTCCTCAGCACAGACATGTCAGCAGCTGCTCCCTCAAAACCGACCCCCACATATTGGAAGACAAGGTCAAACCCACACACCCCCATTACATTTTGACTGATGACTCCTTTGCGGTTCCTATACCGTGCATGCTTTTCTCGCAATATATGCGCTGGGATGTGGGTTCCATCAATTGCTCCAATGGCATCCTAAACAATGTGAAAATGAGAATGTTAACAAGAATGACACATTTTTTTAGTTTACGTCATTAAAACATAGGGAATTTACCTTGAAGTAAGGATAAAATCTGTCATCATGTCGAATGCGGGGGTGCACAGGATCAGTCAAAGTTGGTAGTTTTATGTAATGGAAGCGTAGTGTAGCTAACGCTTTTGTGACTTCGCGGACGTGTTTACTAATTGTCTCAGAAGAGTGTTGAAAATGTTCTCACATAGCACCGGATGCAGTACCATGACCCATTGCATACATGAAAATTGCGAGTTTCTCGGTTGCCTTAACATAACGGGAATCACGTATGAGATCTCTTTCCATCAGTTCGTCTCTTAATCTCATGAACATCGTGGGATGTAGTCTGAACACGTTGTAGCAACGTCCTTCATGTCCCTGCAGAACTTCATTAATCCAAATGTGACCAGTATGACTACTTGTGTGCATAGGCCTTGGGACACTGTGTTCCTTATTCGATTCCAAAATCTCATCAGCAATCGCTTCATCGATAGCTAAAAAGAGGGCATTCTCCTCATAAATGATTTCTCGTACTAACGCGTCCACATCAACAGAAGGACCTAATCATTGGATAAACATAGTACATTCTATTCAGAAATATAATAACTGAAAACATCTGACATAATACAACAAGTACCATCAACATTTGTCAGCTACGTTTCCTAAAGTACAATGAAAATGACAACTAACATTAAGAAGATCAGAAAAATGAGGAACAATATCATCAGCATAATAAGTATGGGAATGTCGTTCTTCAGGTCATGGCTTTCCGAATCTCTTCCTGCATTGATAACAGAATCATTAGGTACATACATAGATCTCCTTTGTACTTGAGACGTAGATCCATGTACAACCATTCCATAGTAAGCGTGTTGCGCTTCTTCTAAGTTTGAGAATCCCTTATACTTTGCTCCCGGATAACCATTGACCTGGGCATAACAATCTGACCAAGTGTGGTATATTCCTGGTTGACGACCAACCCAAACTACATAGCACATATACTTGCCCATTTCAGAATGCCTATTGGCCTGCAATACGATAAGGTGAACACTCACATTCATAGTTAATATTACATAGGAGTAGAAGAGGGAACAGTTATACGAGATACAGAATTGAAAAGCAATTGATGTCCTTAATACAGGTTATCGAAATATGAAACTAACATGACAGAAAGAAGCAGAAATGGGAAAGTCTAACATGAAGGAAGGACGAACATGGCGAGCATCTTAGGAAGTTGCATTCAAGATCCATGCTAAAGCATCCCCATCATCTAGAGCCATGAACCATGCTCTCTTCTCAGGCTTCTCGAAGAGGGTCGCTGCTAGGAACAAATGTTGTTGGGTGTAACCTGGCAAAGATTTCATCCTAACAACACATTCTCTCATTGTGTATTGCTCTTGTGGCGTGGATGACGTGCTTGAAGAATTAGGAAACAAACTCCGAACCATATTGATGCGCTCATTGTTCAGCATACAATATTGAGATAGTACGTTCGGATCAAATGACTTTTTGCTCTTTCTCTTTCGAGAACCTATGGATGCATGATCAGTCCTCCTAGTTGGGGATGTTGCCTCATCTTCCACTTGGTGAATATTTGTCGGTGTCTTTTCTCCAATTGACCGTGATGGAGGATTTCGTTGCGAGGATGATGGGTAGTCGAATGGGTTGAAATTGTCACCATCCATTGACTGAAACTGACTTGACTCTAATCCCATTGCGTTAAATTGTTGTCGGTCAGCACTATCATCATCTCCAAAAGACCGTGTACCCTCAACATCTACGTCTTGTGTTGAGCCCATGAAATGACTGCCCCGAACAGTTGTCCTGCCACACAAGATGTCCAGCTGTCTTTTGTATGGAAATGGTTTGTCTATATACTTCTTGTAATCAGAATTGATCTGTGGATTATAAAAAGTCATTTACATGTGCTAATAGAAAAAATGTGTAGTTTGCACTATTTTTGTAGTGCTACCTTACCGCAATTGCCGCCTGTATGCTTTCTTTGTCAGACGGGACAGGTAAATTTCGTTCATCATCCCATCCCCAACCAGAACGTGTACGCAATTGTTCGTAGATGTTGTACACTTTCTTAATGTTCCTCCAACGATACTTTAAAGAATCTCTGTCCTTTATCACATTGGCAGTGGTATTAAACTGATGTAAAATGTCTTGAAAGACATGTGCTTTGAAGGTGCCTTGACTACCATGGGTTTTTAGGTGTACATCAATCAACAAATCTAATAATGTCCTATCTTCTCGCAACGTCCAATTTTGTGAACGACCCTTTCCAGTGGACAGAGGCCCCGAGTTTTCTAACATAAAAGAACATAATAACAACAAAACAAGTCAATATAATAACTGTTATGACTTTAAACATGAAACATATTAATAAGACCAATTCCTTAAGTTTTAAACTAACAAACACAGCATATGTGAACAAGTCATCAAGTCCTTAGAACTAAGTCATGGGTCCTCAGACTCACTAAATATCTAGACTATGTCAACATAAAATGGCAAGCTCCTTCCCTTAAACCATAAAGCCAACGGGTTGAACTGCAAATGGAATAAACAATTAGTATTTAAACACCATTTACTAAAACCTACAACAATATTTGTGAACTACAAACCTCATTGTACGCATCCACATAATGTCGTTGCCGACAAATGTTGAATTTTCATCATCCCACGTAAATCCTACGTTGTCTTGTAGGTCTTTGGATATGAGATATATGTTTTTGTAAAAACATAATTTACTTCTCAAATGTGTTAAAGTCACATGACAACCAAACTTTATGAGAAAAGTCTCCTTAATCATGTCCCACACATGTTTTGGTATGAAGTCCCCATGTAATAGCTCATTCCTAAGCAAATGAAGAAATGTCCGGTCCATATCGGTGGTCCACACATAACCTAAGTGGTTGGTAACAAATAATAATGAGAAGTATATGTAAAATGAGGGCAGAAGTTCAATCTACATATTTAATCTAATCCTTCATAACATGGTTGTGAACAAAATAGTGCACCACATTATAGTCTATGCATAGGTGATAGGAAATTGAAATTGTACCTGGTTGGGACATCGATCTTGAGGCGATTCGGGCAAGTGGGCAGCAGTACGGATGGTAAATGCTGATTAAGTTCAAAACCTTTTAGCCAATAAGTAGGAAGAGGGCAGACAGACAGTAGAACCATAGGTAGTAATGAACCAAAACTTAAATGGCAGTAAAGGGCAGTAAGTAGGTTTCTGAATGCTGAATTTTTTTTTCTATACCACAGTAAAGGGCAGTAAGTAGGCAATAGGTAGAATAGAAGCAAAAGAAACCAGTACAAAAAAGACAGTAGCATCCAATATGGGACAAGATTAAAAAGTGGCTATAAAACCTCAAAGTAGAACAATAGGTAAAATAAAAACACAAATGTCAATTTCAGTTAACTCACATCCAAAAAGGCATGAAACTAGGTTTCTGTACAAGATATCAAGAACCATAAGTTTCAGTTTATAAGGAAGCAATTAGTAGAGCAATAGGTAGAATAGAAGCACAAGAAACCAGTACAAAAAAGGCAGTAGCATCCAATATGGGACAAGATTACAAGGTGGCTATAAAACCTCAAAGTAGAACAATAGGTAGAATAGAAACACAACTCTCAGATTTAGTTAACTCACGTCCAAAAAGGCATGAAACTAGGTTTCAGAACATGATATCATGAACCATAAATTTCAGTTTATAAGGAGGCAATAAGTAGAGCAATAGGTACAATAGAAGCACTAGAAACCAGTACAAAGAAGGCAGTAGCATCCAATATGGGACAAGATTACAAAGTGGCTATAAAACCTCAAAGTAGAACAATAGGTAGAATAGAAACACAACTCTCAGTTTCAGTTAACTCACATCCAAAAAGGCATGAAAGTAGGTTTCTGAACATGATATCATGAACCATCAATTTCAGTTTATAAGGAGGCAATAAGTAGAAGAATAGGTACAATAGAAGCACTAGAAACCAGTACAAAGAAGGCAGTAGCATCCAACATGGGACAAGATTACAAAGTGGCTATAAACATCAAAGTAGAACAATAGGTAGAATAGAAACACAAATCTCAGATTGAGTTAACTCACATCCAAAAGGTTTCTGAACAAGATATCCTCTAAGACATTATTGCTTATTTGGATTTGTAAAGTAGAAAGGAAGGAGCACACACCATGAGGCTCAAACAGGACTTGCATGAATATTGTAGTTGGCAAGGCACAACAGAATTATTGAGCACTGACTTGTCACAAATCTGGAAACACATCCGTTATAGCCTGGATTATTTTCAATTGTTCCCCAGAAATTCATGTTGGGAAAGGTGAAGGCACAAATGTGTAGGAAGATCCTTGAACTGAGTGGAGAGGTGATTACACAACAAACTCCTTCTGACCTTTCTGTTCTCTCATATTCTGCCAAGTGCCAAGAAGAGTATTAGTACAATGTGATCACAGGCTGAAGGTGGGCCAAGCAGGGATCCAAAATTTTGGAGGAGTCTGGCACTGAACAAGGGAGTGAAGAAGGGACTGAAGGTAGTGAAATTTTCACTTGAATCAGCCCAAATTGGGGCTACATCACCAACTTGCTGGAATCAGCCGATTCTTTTATGAACTGGCAGATCTTAGCTCATTAGGATATATTTAAAACATGAAGATACGTCAGCACAATTGGACTTATATACAAAAGAAATTAACATTTCAATAACATGAAGATAGGTCATGCAAACGATCACATGTAGACATTGATGCGCTTCCATCAGTCCTCAAAGTAAAGAAAGGAAACACACTAATGTATACATAGGGCAGTCAAAGTGTATACAAGAAATCTAACCTTAGATCTGGTGATAGTTCAGAAAATCTGGACATTCCTCCCATGATCATGAACGCATTGACATATATAAAACACAACCCTCATTAGTCACACATTGGAAGACAAATAAAACAAAAGGGTAAAGAACTCACCTCCGGAAGAACAGGTTGAACAGAAGAACACCACTTTCGCAAGAGGGTGAGAAATGGACAGGGTCGGGGTTTTATAGACAAGGAAGGGGGAAGGAAGGGTGCAGTCATGGGTGCACAGGGAATCCATTAAGTTCAAACTTACCAGGGTGAAGGAACGCACAACGAAGAGTACAGTCAAAGCCGGAGGACGAATCTTTGCACGGCCTCACATAGGAAGGACGGGAAAAGGGGAACGTTCTGACAGAGAATCCAAATCACGGGCAAAAGGGAAGAGATTCGCGCGTGTTCGTAGGGACAGCTTTGTACCTTTCACTTCATCTTTAACGGCGGGCCAAAACAGGGCAGCGAGGAGGTAGCAGGTCCGGGGAAGGACGACGGAGAAGGCTGGAAGAAGCCTCGTCTGCGACGACCGGAGGTAGCAGGACCGGGGAGCGATGGCGAAGAGGAAGCCTCCTCTGCGATGGGCGGAGGTAGCACGACCGGGGAGCGATGGCGGAGACGAAGCCTCGTCTGCGATGCCGGAGGTAGCCGGTCGGAGAGGGCAGCGATGGCAGGGCTAGCCGGTCGGAGAGGGCAACGATGGCGGAGGTAGCCGGTCAGAGAGGGCAGCGATGGCGGGGTTTTCGCGGGAGGAAGAGAGGTCAAATCGCCCATGTGCCGTGCCAGATGCGTACGGGGAGGGACAAATGGGGAAGCAAATGGTGGGTTAACTCCAGCCGCGGGATGGGGGTGGGTTAGGTGTAGGTGAGTTAACCCGGGGATAACACACATTTAACCACAACATATGTGAGCTAACTTTAACACACATCCAAAGCGATTTTTGAGTTAACTCAGAGTTAACTAGAGTTAACTCTGAGTTAACTCATATCCAAAGAGGCTATGTTTGGGACTAACAATCGACCTCAAAATGGAGAGTAAATTTTTCTAAGAATTTTTACGAATAAGTCCATATGATCTATTCTGATATCAAATTAATCCACATTGGACAAGTATGAGTTGAAAAGAGGAGTTCAATGGATTCTAGGACTTTCTTTTGGTATCGCCAACAGCCACCTATATATGGACTTAATGATCTTTCTGGTGCTTCATAAATGGGTACTATCTTAAGTGACATTTTTTCTAATAACTAGTATGGTAAAAAACAGAAGAGGGTTGCAGGTTCACAATGGTCTGAAAATCAGACAAGATATGCTAATTCAGTAACAAGTTAAAAATATAATCTAAATATTTTTAAACTTTGAGAAAATTTGATATAAATCAAATAAATTGGATTTGATATATCAAAATAATATTTTATTTAGTTATATTGCAGTAGGAAAAGATAAAATTGCCTCAGCTCTAGATTATCACTTATAGTTAATAATAACATTTTAGCCTTTTTTTAAACTATGTGATAACTAATAAGCAGTAGGGAATCCTTGTATATATTGAAATGACCTTTTTCATAAAACCAAAGAATTTATTAAGGAAACATAAAATTCCCATAAATTACTTCCAAATGGTTTATTAAAGAGAAGTACTTAATGCACTTGTGCAAGTTCATTTACCACACTTCCGTAGTGAAGTGCAACTTATGTGGCACCATGTTGGTTGTAATGTAGGTTGGCCGGCGACGACGACTGACGACGGCGACCAATGACAGGTGGTGGCTGTAGATGGTAGTCAGCGATAGTAGACACGACAAGTGATGGTGATAGATCGATGATATGTTATAGTGAATTTAGAAATTAAAATTTTGGGTTATGTAAATTTAGATTTTAAAATATTATTTTTAAAATGTTAAAATATTGGCTAGATTTTATTAGTAACTTAAGTTCATAATATAAAATTTAGACTAAAAAATATAACTCTTAGAATTTAAAAGTTATTACATGGATTTTTAGAGTAATAAATTTGGACTCATGTGCTAAAAATATTTATTTAAAAACTATCAATTAAAATTTTAATATAGTTTTAGATTCTTAAATAATAATTTAAAAGTAACTATTTATTATTAATCTAGGCCATCTAGGGGTGGCAATGACCGGGCCTAAATCGGCCCAGATCCAGCTTAAATCTTTTGACCGAGCAACCCCGGTCCGGCCAAGGGCCCAAGGGCAAAGTCTATTTTTTAGGAAGCAGGCCCAGTCTTAGGCAGTTTTGTAAGGCCTGCCCAGCCCAATTTTACCCTTTTTAGAGATATTTGTATTATTCACATTACTCATTTCTAATTATTATAAAGCAGAAATAAAGATTAAGTCACCGTATCTATGTGCAATATAGGGTTGCCGACGGGTCAGAGTCGGAATCGGAAAAGACATTTTTCACATCTATTTCCTATAAGAAATTTGGAAACGGGTCGGAAACAGAAAGTAATCGAAAATAAAATATTTGGTACGATCAAATGATAGATGTATGTAGCATTAGGAGTAATGGTAAGAGAAATATCTTTGATAATAATAGATATAATAAATATTACGAGAGAGACAAGTTAATTAGATTCTATTTACAAATTAAGGAGAAGTTAAAAATTTAGTCTAAACTTTTTTAATATTAAAAAATAAAATTTAAAATATATATTTTATAAATAAAATAAAAATTATATCTTATAAAAACGAAAACGAAAAAAACAAAAAAATAATTGATAACAGAAAAATAGATACGAAAAAATTGAAAACAGATCGAAAAATCCATTGACAACCCTAGCGCAACGGGGTGTAGTAACTATTTTTCCTCGTAGACGTGTAGATAAGATGCGCTGCGGCGCGTACAGGTGGCGCACCCAATCCGCTCAAGTCGCCACGTTAAGGATTAACGTGTTCCAGAGGAACACCAGACACCTTAGACCGACCTCTCTCTCTCTTTCTGCACAGGGGATTCGAAAGCGGGAGGGGGAGGGTGGGGTTCGCTCAGGGAAGACGAAAGAGAAAGACTTGGGGAAGAAGTAGAGAGGTGGCGATGGCGTCAGAGAGCTCGGCGATGGCGGTGATCAGGGCCTCCCGGCCCGCCTTCCGCAACCCCCACGACAAGGTCGCCTTCGGTGTCCACGCCGCCTTTCTCGCTGCCGGCTACGCCCTCACCGCCACAGGGAAGGCTGCCTTGTCCGACCCTGTCCCCGCAGGTAGCGTCGACCTCCGATAACTTCCGGCTACCTTCTACCTCGAGGGATCAGCAGGCCGAGTCGGAACTCTGAACTTTGTGTGGTGGCTTGTTCTAGGTGACGAGGAGGTGGGGATCGAGGGGTGGAACGAGTGCGAGGACTGCTATGGATTCGTGTACGTGAAGGAGGAGAAGGGGGTGAAGAGGAGGGTTCTGGTCAAGTGTCTCGCCGTCGGGGATGTTCTTGTAGTTGACGTTTTGCGCCGAGACAAGGACCAGAAGGAGCCCTTCAATCTACAGATTAAGTATATGGGTTTTCCTTTTCCAAATTGTTTTGTTCCGCGTCTGCTGTATTGTGTCCTCCTGTTGATGCTGGACATATTTTGTTTCGTTCTGTAAATTTTACTGTTTTGGTGGAATCGTAGGGTGAAGGATTACGTGCCCGAAGATAACACGAGCAGGGGCAACTATGGAGATATGTATCGAAATTTCAAGGATTTGGTGGATAGTGTGAACAAGCGCATCTTGGCGGAATTGGAGCCGCCACCACGGGCCAGCAGTTCTTCTTCGGCAGCCAGGTCTGTTACGTGGATTTGACCTTTTAACGAATAAATTTATTTGTGCTTTAATTTCTCAAATCCGAACTTTCGACGATGAATGTGCATTGTGCGTCAGAATGGAAAATAGTTTCCTTTCGTAACTATTCTGCCTTTTCTGGATGTGGTTTTTATGTTAAGCTTGTTCATTCCCACCACTGACTCACTCACCTTCCCAAAAGGAGTAGTTCTGAAAGGATTTAGAAAATGCAAGAGACTGGATCCGCTTCTCTTTCTTGAATTGGGTCATCGGATTCTCCGAATGAATGAGCTCTACGTAGGATTACGTGTAATTGCTAGGATTGAAAGACTAATTAAGATTTTTTTTTGCCTCATGTAAGGCATTTTTTAATGTTCTCTTTTCATAATGTTCTTGTAGGGGAGATCTTGTGCTTTTGCATCCATCAAGTGTATCCAGTAGTGGGATTGTTTTCCCTGTTCTGTCATTTGGATTAGTGTTTTAGACTTTGGTGCATTGTACAATTTTTTCTGCTTTATTTCCCTTGGTCTGTGAACAGAGCGAAATTATTCACTGCTTATCTGACTCTTTGTGGACTAGCTGAGATCCTCTTTTACTTCTGTATGTTTCCGTTACGAATTCACCAACAGTGACGGATCCAATAACAGTGACGGATCCACTTTGCAACAACTATTTTGTGGTCCACTTACTGTTCGTAACTTCAAAGTTATGCCTATATACATCAGTTCTTCCCCCCTTCTTTTCCATTCTGTGTTGCTGATTTCTGAGCCTAGGCAAGTAAATTTGTCTTTTTTACAGAGTAAAGTTTGTGTAGGTAAGCTTATTTTGATCTTCTCCTGAATATTTCAGCCTTTTGCCTCAGAATTTGATATGATTTTAGCACAATTTTGACCATATTTGAGGAATCAACTGTTGTATAACCTTATGAGACACGACATGGCAAAACTCATAGTATAGCACCATCATCAGCTATTACACAAACAAAATATTGACTGTTCGGAGAAATATGTCATGCTGCTTAAAGCCTATGCATATAACTGCTTCCAACCTATTACCTATCAAGTCAGGGATAGACTATGAGAATTGGATGATAATGTCAATTGTTCATTTACACTTCGGGATCATTCTGCTAAATGTCAGATTGCACACAAGAACATGAGATTCTGTATTATGGTGCAAGGTCAAGAGATCTAGCATTTTTTCCCTTGGATGTCAGACTGCACGCATAAGTTTCTCAATGGGTTGGATATCATGAGTTTCGTTGTGATGACGAACCCCGTCCTCCTGGCCTTGTGGATGGTTTTCTGTGCGTGAGCTTCTGAATGCCAGATTGTACACAAGATAACATTTGCTCTACATACAAATGTATTGTACCACTTCATAATTTTCTATTGATTATTCCACATATTTGAGTCTAGTTGCTTTTTAATCTTGTTTTGCCTTCTTCCTTTGATTGCTGGACCATAAGACCCAATTTTAATACATGCAATGATGAGGGGCTTAGCCACATCATTTGTATAGTTGAGATGAGCATTTGGAATAATCTATCTTTCTAGCTTTGTTGGGTGCAGGAGCATGTATACCCTGTAAGTTTGCTAGACAATATTAGTTTGGAATCAAACATGATGCAGCATAAGGGTCTTGACTGTTCAATTTTCCCCATTTGGTTTAAATATGATTTATACTTTTTCCCATTCTTAATCAGGAATGACACTATGAATTTATAGGGGAAGGTTGGAAAAGCTACTCCTAAGAACATTGTATAACGGCTGTCCACTCCTTTGCTTTGTACTCATAAGCATGATCTTTTGCAATGTTTTTAGGAGGGAGGTAACAGAACCCACCCCACATCAGCCTGCTGTTGGAGTTCCTGCTGAGCCTCAACCATATTCTCCGTAAGATTTTACTGCCATTGGATCCATTTGACTGAGTAACATTCTGTTTCTTCTTTTGTTAAACATTGTGTAGTACCAGAAATCTGCATGTTGCTTATAATCATCTAATAGGCTTCATGTTTGTTTAGTTGAATACTAGTTTTTTTGTTTACTTGCCTTGATTATTCATGTTTTTGTGCTTAAATGTTCTGAAGCAAACTTTAGAGGACAGAAATCTGCAAACTCTGGATGTCTAGAAGTCAGATATAATCTGAACTAGAGGATTTAGAAAGGATGTAAAACACATTACGATCCCCATATATGCTACTTCCTGGTACTAAAAAATACGTGGGAAGACTGATGTCTAGGTTACCCACTACATGCTTGAAAGTGCTTCTCAGTGTAGTATGCATAAAAAATGCTTCTGTTGTTTTCATTATCTCTTTTGGTTCTATTTTGAAAGTCTCAGACAGAGTTTAGAAAGAAGTTTTTGAATGATTTGCTCATACTTGTTTCAGGCTTGTTTATCCTCCTGTTCCTTACTCTGACTTCAATGATGTTTACCCTGGGCCCGGTGCTGGTTTTTTCCCTCAAAGGTTCAAGCTTATGCTTTTCCATTTCACACGCATAATGGTGTCAACAATTTGTTTAGTTTTTAATATCTTTTGAATCTTATGTGATCAGGGGGAGATTCGGTGATGGAAGCATGCTTGTTGGTATAGATATATCCAAGTGCCTCTAGATTGCCTTCTGATTTCTGTTCTTATTCTCTTACTTATATTGTACTTATATAAATTCTCAGGACCTAATGACCCTCGTTTTGGTAGAATAGATCGCCCAGATCTTGGATATCCTGGTGGACTAGCGTAAGCCTTTTCTTTATAAAATTTTTAATATATTATTCCTTTGAGAGGATGATGTTTGATAATCTAATGCCTTTTTCATTAAAACAGGGGAATACCGCCAGGTGCACGCTATGATCCAATTGGTCCTCCTGATGTCCCTGGTTTTGAGCCTGGTCGTTTCATCAGGTACCTTCCTCCTGTTCTATGCTTCAATTATAACTGCAAAATCATGGATATCAGAAATTCGTCCGAACGAAGGATTAAACAGTTCTTTCATCGTGGAAAACTTTTGGTTAAATTGTCTCACGCTGCATTGTGTATGAGGAAATATTTGCTAGATATGAATATCGGGAATACTGATGAAGTTAGGCAGTTATATATCCACTCATCTGTCCTCTGTTCCATCCTCTTTATACTGTAGGGATGCTATCCTATCTAACAAACAGATGTACCGGTGTATTTAATCAAACAAATGTATTCTGTCGTGAAATGGGTCCATTAGTAATAACACCGATGTTTTAATTGTGATTCTTGGATATGAATTATAATTGAAGTCAATGAAATTACCGTATGTCTTTCCAAATTCAGAATGGAATATAACAATACTGAGAGTCTCCAGCGTCGAGCCAACAATACAAACTTGTTGGGTTTTAGCCTCTAAATTACCATTTTGAGAATTCCCTGTTCTTGTTGTACAAAAAATGCCTTTTTCTTTGAATTTAATGATACTGGAGAATATCTTAGACCTGCCCTTGCTCCCAACCCAGTTCTTTGCCTACTGCGTCTAGCTTGAGAAAATAGGCTCAAAGTTTGGGGAGAAAGTCAACTCGACTTGGAGATGTTGGTCCATCATTTAAAAACCATATTGTAAACCAGGTTTAGGCAGACATCAGTTAAAACACATTGGTAAATGATTCTCAATGAGTTCTATATGACTTTATCATGATCATGATTAACAAACTAAGATTTGTTCTTCTTTCCTTCTCGTACATCTGATTGTAAAACATGTTTGATTATGCTGTTTATCTTGCTGAAAAATTTGCATATATATATATATATATATATATATATATATATATATATATATGAGAATGGCTACAGTACGACGCTGCGGCCCTGCCATAATGTAGCCCGGCGCCGTCAGTTCCCGCGAATTCAAAAAAAAAAAAAAAATTGCGTGCCCTGCCCGTCGCTTGCACCTGCAGCGCGCGCATAGGCACGGCGGGGTGGGGGAATCGGACGGCCCCTGCTATGCTACGGCTATATATATATGTCTCAAATCCTTCTCACTTTGGGTCTCTTTGATAATCCGATGAACTCTGATAACTCTTAATTATCAGGTCTGTTAACCCAAAAGGTGACTTGGTAAAGCAGATAGTTTATGAAACCTTTTATCTCCAATGAGGTGCTGATAAGTCCTGATCAGTTATCTCATTCAAAAATATTCTCTCTGTGAATAAACTATTTGATTAGCAAAAGAGGCCCATTTGGTTTTTGGTGTCACCCAATAACACTCTCTTTGGATTGTTATTTTGTAGGCCACCGAGGCGACCCGGGGGAGGAACACACCCTGATCTTGAGCACTTCCAGGCCCTGATTACATCTAGGAAACACGCTGACATATATTATCTTGTTCTCCTCATCTTTTGCTACGGAGCCGTATCTTGCCAGTCTTTTTGTAGACTATAATTGTGCCGTTACATGCTTGTAAAGAAAGCAGTTTGCATCTGCTGCGCCCTTTCCCTTCCCAAACTCTCTCCTGTTTTGTTCCCCATGTTTTGGATTATACTTTGTTTATTGTAAATTTCATATAATGTAATTTAACATTTTCAATTGCTACGAGGGTATAGCGTCTGTGGAGAGTAGACATGCGATGGAGAAATGTATTTTTAAGGAGAAATATTTGATGTTTGCACGAAATGTTCAACTGTTTATGGACGTAGACATAGGTGGATGAGTCTATCAACAAGTGGATATGGGTTTTGCTGTTATGTTGATAGCGAGATTCACACTTGCTTATATTAAATGGTTGGATATTTTGTCTGGATATTTATCGTTTCTTATATGTAAGTTGTGTTCATGCCTAAATTCTGAGCAACAATCATATAATGAGTTAATAATGTTTTCCTAAATCGTGGGCGTGCCGGAGTGGTTATCGGGCATGACTAGAAATCATGTGGGCTTTGCCCGCGCAGGTTCGAATCCTGCCGCCCACGCGCCTTTTTTAATAGGAAACATAAAATATTTATTTTTCAACCTAACATTTATATAATAAATTTTTGAAAAAATTATTAAGAGTTTTTATCATAGAGAGATTTATTTTCTATTTTATAATAAAATATTAAAAGTCACAAACTATTTATTTTTTTTGTATGGTTTAATTTTTAATCTCCTTTTTTTGACTTTTCATAATCTCGAGAGATGTTTTTTTGTCTTTTTAGTGTCCGTTTTTGAAATTTTTGTCTTAACATAATATATTTTGTCACTTATAATATAGCCTTTTGCATCACTTATAATAAATGTTAAATCTTTTTATAATAAATGTTAGTCTGTTACGGTAAATTTCACATTCTTTTACAATAAAAGTTATTCTTCATTACAACATTTTTTTCTTTTACAATAAACATTAATTGTCTTTTACTGTATAGTTAAGTCTCGTTATAATAAATATTACTCTATGTTATAGTAATCTTTTTCTATTACGATAAAAAATACTACTTAATAATTATTTACATCACTTACAATGAGTCTTGATATCGTTTGCATAACATTTTTATAACATTAAATGATATAATCATCAACAGTAAAGTAGATGATTGTTTTTACTATAATATAAAAAAATTACTGTAACAAAGGAATAATGTTTATTGTAATGAGACTTGTCATTTATTGTAATAAGTACTCAATATTTATTGTAAAAAATAATTTCTATAATAGAGATTAACATTTATTTTTAATGAGATTTAATATTTATTATGATAAATATTAATATGTTATTGCAAATATGTTTAATATTTATTGTAAGTGATATAAAAAATATGGTGTACCCCTCCACATCATGTTATGCTTCCAGCTAATCGGCAACATAGCATTACTCTTTTGTGTATCAATACTAAAGGGCTATCTAATATGGAGGATTATAATGTTTTTTCCAGCAAAATTAATTTTAAAATCATTTAATTCCAATATATCACTATAGAAGAATAAATAGCTTTTTAAAAATATATATTTAGATTTTTTATTAGGAGAATGAATAATTACTCTCTAATAGAAGACTGACATTATTTTTCAGTCCATGTTATATTTCTCAACATATTTGGTCTCTACTTTTTGTGAGACTTATTTTTAGGTCTTTCCCTTCATAACTATTTAACTATATAAGTATATAATTATGTAAGTATATAAGTTATGTAAATATGTAAGTTATGTAATTATATAATAAGTGTGTAACTTGTACTTCACTAACTACATACTTAAATAAATTTTTTTGGTAACGAAGGAAACCCCACCCCGTGTGATTTTGTGGGCTTAGGGATTGGTGTTCATGAATTCCAAGGTCAGGATTTAGTAGCCCTTATTTTCTGTGTACCCGTATTGCCCTTATCCCACTTGACCGAAAAAATTCCAAACTTACACACCTCGAGGATTGCATGTAGATTAGATAAGTCCCCCCATGAATCGAACTCGAGACCTCCTGTTTTTAAGCAAGAGTTCTAATCGATCGACCCAACCAGAGTCCTCAACATATTGAAATAACTTATATTATATAGTTACATATTTATGAAATATTTACATAATTATGTAACTTACATAGTTAGTGTAGTATAAATTACATACTTAAATATTGACATAATTACATAACATAATTACAGACTGAAAAATAATATTAGTTTTATATTAAGGAGCAGTTATTAATTCTCTCTTTTTTATTTCTCTCTCTTCTCCGTAGATCCATAAACAAGCACTGCAGGCATCGTCGTTGGGGATTCTTCAAACGTCGGCTACCTCGCCCATCGGACTCCGGCGGCCCCAGTCGCCTCCTCGCTGCCGCCATCCGCCCGCCCGCCCTCCCCCGCCGCACTCCCTTCGCCGCCCCCTTTCCAGCTACTACTGCTTTGTATCCGCATTCGGCGAAGGTCATGGCGACAGCAGGGCGGCGGCCGCGGTGGGAGGACCTACCCAGGGACCTGCTGGTGTCCATCTTCGCGAAGCTCGGCGTGGAGGACCTCATCGCGGGGGTCCCCCTCGCCTGCACCGCATGGCGGGACGCCACCAGGGACCCCCGCTGCTGGAGCCATCTCGACTTCCAACGGTGGGCCGCCATCGCCCGGAGGCTCCGGTGCCGCCGGGATCCCTCTGTCGACCTCATTGGCCTCCTGGATTTCGCCGTCGGCAGGGCCCGCGGGACGTTTACAGCATTCGGTTCCCGGACTTTGCAGACGAGATCGACCTGCTCTTCGTTGCCGAGAGGTAAGAAATGGAGGATTCAAGCCGAGATCTGAGCCTAGGGTTTCCTATCAAATTTCTCCTTTCATTCGATCATCTACAGTTAACTTCTAATCCGATGGTCACTTCTGGCCAGGGCATTGTATTCATCAAAGTAATTGCATAGGCATGATCTCGTGGTTGTGGTCGATCATGCAATGACTGATGTAAAGATGAAACTTGGGGGAATCGTTATGCATAACTTCGAAGTAATAGGCATCAGCATGATCTCGTGGTTGTGGTCGATCATCCAATGACTGATGTAAAGATGAAACTTGGGGGAATCGTTATGCATAACTTCGAAATGCCTGTAATTGTTTGTTTAGGGTCGATCAGTGAATTAGCATTCTACCTTTTTTTTTTTTAACTTGCTTGGAATTGGCTCCCTGTCTTCTGGGCGTAAACAGATTGCATGCCCTTTCTCTGGCGTCTCCAAGAATCATCAAGTAGGAAGGAACGAGCAAGTGTGTGCACATTAGCTACTGCTGTCAAATTCTAATTTTTCGTTGTTTGGAACATCCAGGTGCCCGGCTCTGCGCTACTTCTATTTGGAAAACGACGACATAGCCCCCGAGCAATTCTGCAGGGCAATTAGCAAGCTTGGATCACTGGAGGGGATGGCGGTGGATGAACAGCTCATTGGCGAGGAGGTGCTCCAACACATCAGACGTTCCTGCATTAGCTTCAGCGAGCTAGAAGTTTTTGCCAGGTTTCTGGATGAGGATATAGCAGCTGTCATCTGCGAAGGTCTCCCACGTATCAGAACACTCAAGCTTAAAGATTGTCACTTGTCCAAGAATGAGATAATGCTGTTCCTCGACAAGCTCAAAGATCTTGAGTGCCTTGATATTTCTGGTTATAACACACCAGGGATTACAGGGGAGGTTCTTGAAAAGGCATCACGGCTGAAGGAATTCAAGTGGGACTCAAAATTTCATGCAGGAGAGTTTGATTACTGTTCAGGTTGTGATGATGATGTACACCCCGTGAACCCTTGTGAATGCATGTTTCATAGACAGGTTATGGAATGGCTGGCGTCATAGTCATAAAATTGCTGCAAGCAAATGAAAATTGTTTCCATAATGAAACTGCTTGAATTGGTACTAGTCAGTAGAGAGTTTGATTACTGTTCAGGTTGTGAATTATCATTTACACCACCTGAACCCTTGTGAATGCATGTTTTATAGACAGGTGATAGAATGGCTGGCATTAGAGTCATGAAAATTGTTTCCATGGTGAAACTGCTTGAATTGGTACTAGTCAGTAGAGAGTTTGATTACTTTTCAGGTTGTGAATTATCATGTACACCACCTGAACCCTTGTGAATCAATGTTTGATAGACAGGTGATAGAATGGCTGGCATCAGAGTCATGAAAATTGTTTCCATGGTGAAACTACTTGAATTGGTTTTAGTCAGTAGAGAGTTTGATTACTGTTCAGGTTGTGAATGATCATATACACCACCTGAACCCTTGTGAATGCATGTTTGATAGACAGGTGATAGAATGGCTGGAGTCAGTCATGAAAATTGTTTCGATGGTGGTACTGCTTGATATGGTTTTAGTCCGTAGAGAGTTTGATTACTGTTCAGGTTGTGATGATGATGCACACCACCTGAACCCTTGTGAATACATGTTTGATAGACGGGTCATGGAATGGCCACCATCACAGTCATGAAAATTGTTTCAATTAAACTGCTTTGAATTGGTGGTAGTAGTCACTCGAGA